>JARFXV010002041.1:0-262185 GCA_031761425.1 Cosmopolites sordidus
ATATATATATATATATATATATATATATATATATATATATATATATATATATATATATATATATATATATATATATATATATATATATATATATATATATATATATATATATGTGTATATATATATATATATATATATATATATATATATATATATATATATATATATATATTATATATATGTATATATATATATATATATATATATATATATATATATATATATTTATATATATATATATATATATATATTATATATATATATATATATATATATATATATATATATATATATATATATATATATATATATATATATATATATATATATATATATATATATATATATAGTGTTAGATTTTCTTGGACTGCGTCCAATGAGACAACAATAGCTAAGTGTCATCACACACCCAACCGTTGGGTTCCACAATCTCATGTGGAACACACAACAAGCTGCGTCTCCGCCTAAATGAACATTTTTGTTGGTTGCTTGTCCGGGAAGGAGCCCTACCTATCCATTCAACTATACCATACCATCAAGAATAGGGAGACCTTATCCACAGCCAACAGCCCATGTTGTCGACAATATGGGTTGATGGTATGGTATATGTCGGCGCCCTGATAAGTCTGAACCTCGAGAGACGAAACATATGTCATCCAGTTGAAAGGATAGGTGGGGCTCCTTCCCAGTCAAGCAAGCAACAAAAATGTTCATTTAGGCGGAGACGCAGGTTGTTGTGTATTTCACATGAAATTGTGGAACCCAACGGTTGGGTGTGTGATGACACTCAGCTACTGCTGTCTCATTGGACGCAGTCCAAGAAAACCTAACACTACATATATACGCCATCCGATAGGAAATCGGCGACAACATGGGTTGTTGGCTGTGGATAGGGTCTCCCTATTCTTGATGGTATGTATTAGGATGATTGAAAAAATGACTTTATTCTTCCCTATATTGCCTCTTAAGCTTAATACATGTTTTTCAGCGGTTCTCCAATACATTTATTCCATCTCTGATGTGATTTTCAGGAAGTCCTTCGAACTATTTATCTACGGCTGCTATAACTTCTTCATTTGATGAAAAACGTTTGCCACGTAAGGATTTTTTGAGGTTTGGGAACAGATGAAAGTCAGAGCGGGCCAGATATGGTGAATATGACCACTGTGAACCGGTGCATTGTCTTGTTAAAGAATGATTTTTTTCTTCGCTAAACCATGTCTTTTCTCGTGAATTTTTGCATCCAATGAATCCAAAAGGTTTGAGTAATACTGTCCTGTTATTGTTTTACCGGTTTGAAGGTAATCAATTAACACAATACCTTTTGCATCCCAAAACATTGATGCTATAACCTTTTTGGTCGATTTTGACCATTTTGGCTGCTTCGGAGCTGAATAACTGGGCTCTGTCCAGTCGGCAGTTTATTGTCGCAGTTCAGGATCATAGTGGTAAACTGAACTCTCATCCATAGTTACAAAACGACGTTTAAAATATATTTTAATCTTTCGAAAAAGATCCAAATGTTGGTTTGAAAGTTTTACCCGAAGTAGTTTTTGATCAGCATTTAACAAATGCGGCACCCATTTTGCACATAGCTTTCTCAAGCCCAATTCCTTTTTCAAAGTATGAAACACACGTTCAGTTGAGATCCATGGCCTTAACGATTTCATTGAAAGTCAATTGTCAGTCATCCATAATCATATCTTGTATAGAATTAATTATTTGTTCAGTAGCGTTTGTTCAGTATTGGACGTCCAGACTGAGGATCATCATCTAGGCTTGTAGAACTACGTTGAAACTCACCTATCTACTTACAAACTATTGTTTTTGAAGGAGCAGACTTCCCTAATACATTTACCAGTTCACTATGAATTTCCATTGCCTTTAAACCTTTTTTTCAAAGTATTTAATCACTACACGATTTTCAATATTTTTCATTTTAAAATAAAATTGATACGCTTACTTTAAGCTGCTGTTTTTGTACGAATGAATTGACAAATCGACTTGAAACTTCACATATGTTCATATGAAGGATGAATATAGCCATAGCTATATAAATTTTATAGCTATGGCTAAATAAATCGGTCATGTCGAGTGGTGGTTGTCGGGAGACGCTTACTGCTTGCTAATTACTGCTTTTTAATACTTTTTTCCACAAGCCAACTACACTATTTTTCGTACATACTTGGTACTCACCCAAGATTAGACGGAATATGAACGGTCTCGCACAGGCATATATATGGCATGAGCTGCATATGATTGCAGCCACCATTCCACATGGCCGATTAATATGGCTATGGCTTTAGTCGTTCCTTCATCCGCTTTTCGTATGTTCATCTTGAGCCCAACTGATGACGACTTAAGGCCAGAAACCGATCTTGGGAGCCCTAGTGTACTTTGTTTGCTTTTTAATATAAGGAAGACCGAGAACTTTTCTATAGAGATTACCGTATCTTATCTCCACACGTTAGGTTCATCTTAATGTACGCACTGCAAGGCAAGAAGTACACGACGAGGACATGGAGTTGGTGTTTATTAGACTGTGGACTTTACTCAGGATTTTATTAAACTTGTTATCGGCACCCTAAACTGTTTCCAAGACCATATTATCAACAAGTTTTAGCTTGGATTACGCTATTTCTACTACAATTTTTAGTCTAGAATGAGCACCTTTTAGACAACCCCCGTAGTTTGTCGAAATTAACATCACAAAAATTGAACGTGTTTGGTCAATGGAATGTGCATTATAGAGTTACGTTGCGTTACGATGATGACACCTATAAAACATAAATATAAAACGGAAGCGTTGTGCTCACCAGTGCATTGAATAGAATAGATAATAAATCACAACAAAACAATATAAATCCGATTGACTTTTTCACCTTAGAAAGCGATATAGTTAAACTCGCAAGGGAGAAAGCGTCGACGTTCCTCTCGTTCTGGTCATTTCTCAGATGTACAGATTGACACGACCAAAGGTCACGATCGAATTTTGCGGAATCGAGCTGAAAAAGAAATATTACAGCGACATTTCTGTTACATGAGAGTTACCGAATGGGAACTACAAAAAAAATAGGTTTTAAAAAACGTGAAGAAACATTAATACAAAACCTAAATCTGAACAGGAAGTTCTAAATTAGGTCAATCCAAAAGTACTGCCAATACGAGGGTTGCTATTTATGTATCCGGAATTGGCAACAATGGTGTTGCTAGGCGCCATCTGGCATATACATCATAAAGTTTGATATTGTTGACTGTATACGTACTCAGAACGTCTTGTCATACGGGCGCTGTTTGTGTTGTTTACCGGCTTAAACATTTTATCTCAGTAAAAAATGGAATTAACTCGTGAGAATTTCACGTCGGAATGACTTTCGACGTGCATTATCTCAACAACAGGGCATTGATCAACTCATTTCGACTTTTGGCGATGAAGCATCATCTATAACCACTGTATGTATTACTGATTTAGTGAATTCCATCGTGATCGTCGTTCGCTTACGGATGAATTTAAAAAAGGTCGTCGAAAATCGGTTGTTATGCCAGAAAACATCGATACCGTGAGATCAAGATATCCCTGGGCATTAGTATGAAAAGCATACGTAAGATTTTACAAGAACATTTAGCCGTGAAAAAGATTTGTGTAAGTTGGATTCCGCATAATTTGACAAAACCCAACAAAAGTTGTTTGCGTAAGAAGTACTTTGAAGCAATTGGTCGCCTGTTTTTTCGGATAAATCGGCATGTAGCTTCAGTTCCACTAGAGAATCATAGAAAGGTCAATTCTGAATGGTACACAACTATTTGTTTGCCAGAAGTTTTTGAAGAAATAAGAAAAAACAACCAGCGACGCGGGATCATTATTCATCATGACAACGCGAGCTCTTATACAACGGACCGAACAACTCAATATTTGACCGATTGATGACCGAATTGATGGGTTATCCGTCATACAGTCCTGATTTGGCAATGATTTTTTGTTGTTCCCGGCCGTGAAGAATAAACTACGTGGTCAACGATTTTCGACGCCAGAAGAAACAGTTGATGAGTTCAAAATGCATATTTTGGAGATACCTCAATCGAAATGGAAAATTCGCTATAAAAATTGGTTTAAACGTATGCAAAAGTGTATCGATCATCGCGGAAAATATTTTGAAAAACAATAAAACCATTTTCAATAATAAACATCTGTTTTTATTTATTATTCCGGATACATAAATAGCAATCCTCGTTTCAAAAAGTGTGGGAGTGTTTTAGTAAATCGTAAAATAAATATTAGTAGAATCCCAAAGTTAATATTTTCAAACCTATATACAATATAAAACCATATGTGTCAAGCTTAGAGTTGCTTATCGATAATGAGTTATAAAGCGTGTTTCAGAATGTTTTTCGTTTCTGATATTTAAAAAATAAAACATAAGAATACATTCAAACTTGTTTATTTAATTGCTATTAAATTACAGAGTAGGTTTTGAGTTTTTATTTATGAAAAACAACCATCCGTAAATACGCACTATCCACTTCTTCACACTCATTTAGCGTGAAAGTGACATTTTCAATCACTCGCTGGGGCATCGCTCTTGGAATCGCGTGGATTTCTTTTGTTATTCTTTGCTTTAAAACATTTAGGTTGGGTGGTAATGGGTTGGAAATCTTACTTTTTAAATAGCCCTATAGTATAAAATCAGCAGGTGATCAATATGTACTCCTCAGTGGCCAGCTGATGTTCCCTCGGTGATTAATCACTCTTTTAGAGAATACATCGTGAAAAGCTGCTAAAGAATCATTCGTGACGTGAGAAGTTGCTCCATCTTGTTGGAATAATGAGTTGCGGTTGTAGCCAATCGAGTTTTATTTTTCTGGAGCCAAAAAGTTAGGATCATATGGCAATAACGATCGGAATTAACAGTCTGAGTGCGACCATGGTTATCTTCAAAATAGTAGGGGACGATAATTCCTGCGCTTGATATGGCATCCCAAACGACAACCTTAGGCGAGTGTAATGGTTTCTGGTGCAGTTCCAGCGGATTGTCGGAAGCCAAATATATGTAATTCTGTTTATTCACTTGACTTTTGATGTGGAAATTCGATTCATCAGAAAAGCATATGTTATTGAAGCTCCTAAAACGATTTTTCATTGTCCTGCAGAATTCGACTCATTTAGCTGGATCATTGGGCTTCATCTCTTGCATAATAACAATTTTGTAGGGGTGGAAATGTAAATCGTTGTGAATAATGCGATGAATCGTGGTTCTGTGCAAATGTAGAGAAGCGGCGCGGAGTCGTAGAGTCGTAGAGATTATCATGGATCGTCTCTAACAGACTGATGACCGCAGTCAACATTTGTGATCGTTCTTGATGTATTTTTGCGCCAGTTGATTTATCCGGTATTGTGTTTCCAGTCTCTTTAAACTTGCACAAAATACTCTATATCTGTGTTTGGCGCGTAATAGTCAAAACAAAAACGAAAAATATTCTGAGACACTCGTTATATTCGGTTGTCCAGAAAGTTTGTAGGTATTTTCCATTAGTGTTGCATTAGTAATGTTAATTTACATATTATTATTTCCTGCGTTATATACAAGGTATACGTTCAAATTCGTGTAAATTTCTCTTCAGTTAGTCAGGTTGATTCAAATTGAAAATGTCGATCGATAATTTGCTTTTACGCTATATTATGCATTTTTATTTTAAAAAGGTCAATAACACTGTGCAGATAAAAAAACAAGATTTGTACCGTTTATGGAGAGGGTTGAAGAAACGACGGTGCAAAAGTGGTGTGATCGGCATCGCTTTGATCGTCCTTCAAGTACTGATGACGAGAAAATAAAGATTATAATAGCCATGCACTACGGTCGGTGAGATAGAAGATAAATATTGGCAAATCGACCATTTTTTACCGCCTGGAAAAAATGGATAAGCTTATCGATACGATTTGTGGGTTTCTCACGAATTTAGTGAGCTGAAAAAAATAAATATGAGGCTCCACTTCTGAAGTGAACGGTAACTGACGATGAAAATTTTAAAGTACATTGTGTACAACATAGGTTTCTAATGGAGGTGGTACCGGCCCCCAGTTGGTGCTGGGATCTTCCATCCAGAGACAAATGGGGTTCGTGAAGAAAGCCAAGAGGGGCGGACGTGGCGTACCTGCCTATTAAGAAAATTAATATAATAAAATACTTTGAAAATACCTACTCTTTACTACTAACTATTTTATCTAGCTATCTAAAATGTTTATCTTATTATTATCGCGTAAATAAGGATTAAAACATTCAAATTAGCATTAGGTATACGTAATTCGGTTTAGTACTGTCGGTGACAAGTCTTTGCAAGTTGGTAAGCTAAGACGCGATTTACGCAATCAAGCATGTTTCGACAAATATATGACGTGTTTTAATCATCTGTTTACAGAGCAAGTGCACCAGCATAACAACCAGGCAAAGGCATACAAATTGATGCGTGCACGAAATCAAATTTATAAAAGACAGCGATAGTTATAGAAATGGCTAATAATTTTTGTGTGCTTCGTCAACAAACCATGTTTGTGAGTGATAAGTCATTATAGCAATTTCTATTATAACTATCTATAAATATGTTGAAATGTTATTCTATCTATTGAAATCGTGCAAATTTTGTACTTCAAAATGCCTGAATCTAAGAAGAAATGCCGGCAGTTCAATATTGAGTTTTCGCAGTGTGCCTGCTGTCGAAAAATGTAGCCGACGTCCGACTCTTCGCCGTCATCGAGGTTTGTTACTTTTAAGGACGAGTGGCATGATGTCATACCTTATTTATCGTCAGAAGTAAGTTTCTCAACTACTCTCTGCTGATCACTGTTTGTCTTCATTTCGTCTTGCCTTTTGTTTTCATTTTCCGTTCAATCTTCTACCGCCTTATTCGAGGTATTTTTGTCATCATCATCCTTCTTTGTAGATGAGTAATCTGCTTTTTTTAATATGATAATTTCCCTCTCCGGGAGAATCTTAAAAATTGCTGTTCGAGAACTTTCACAACATCTAAAAATATAGAAAACAGGTCTCGAACAGCAATTTTTAAGATTCTCCCGGAAAGTAAAATTATCATATTAAAAAAAGCAGATTACTCATCTACAAAGAAGGATGATGATGACAAAAATACCTTGAATAAGGCCGTAGAAGATCGAACGGAAAAATAAAACAAAAGGCAAGACGAAATGAAGGAAAACAGTGATCAGCAGAGAGTAGTTGAGAAACTTACTTCTCACGATAAACAAGGTACGACATCATGCCACTCGACCTTAAAAGTAACAAACCTCGATGACGGCGAAGATTCGGCTACGTTTTTCGACAGCAGGCGCACTACGAAAATGCTAATTTAAAAGCAGAAATCGTCACGATTTACGACAAAGAATTTTCAAAACAAGTCCGCGATTAATGGAAATTGAAGCGATTTAATAGAAAATTGGTCCCAATCGGTCCGAAACCGATTTTTTCTGATTTCAATGATGAACGTTTCTTGAAGATCAAGAACCGTTTTTTTCAAAGTGGTTTGAAAAATGAGCAAACAATATTGAGTATTTAAAATATGCGTTTACGCAGTCTCCTATTAACCCAGATATCATTAAGAAAATTCATGTGAGTAATAATTCAGTTCAAAGAAGAATATATAAGATGGTTAAAGACGTTGAAATATCATTATGCGATTAATTAAAGACGTGCAAATTTTCCATTCAACTTGATGATTCAATTCTGCCAAATAACATAGTACTACTCTTATCACTCGTTCGATTCATAAAAAAAGAAAAAAGTTGTCATGAGTTGGAAGGAGAGAAAATTTGGAAACAGATACAAATGGAGAAGCGATATTTAATACCACGAACAAGATTTTTCGAGCGAAAAAAATTCCTGTTCATAATATTTTGTCAGCTGGTACTGGTAGTACAAACACTACCAAATGTACTCGCTGTACATTGTGTTATTCATCGTCAGCAATTGGTTGCAAAAAATCTGAATGAACAGAGCAGTCAATAAGATTAGAAACAATTCATTGAACGACAGATTAAGTTGGCGAACTTTGTAGTGAAAATGATGAATATTCCAATCGCTTTTAGCAGCACACAGGAAGTTCATTGGCTCTCAAACTTGGCTCTCAGTTTATTTGATAGACCTGTTTAAAATATTTAATGAAGTCAATTTACAATTGCAAGGTGATAACTTGCTTTTGTGGGAAAACTTCTTCTGTTCAAGCGAAATCGAGATATGAATACAGCCATTTACCCACATTATCAACAGTTTCTGCAAAATAGGAATATTTACTTACCGCTAACCAAGATACCGCGATTCCAAGATATTTTAAAAATGAATGTACCGAGATGGATTTTAGATCTTTTCGCAAATGCAGATACAACAGAATCATCAAATTTAAAAGAGAAACTCGTATAACACAACTAATGAAGAACTAAAAGTAAAATTCATAAATAGATACCAAGAGTTCTGGCTTCACAAATCATTACCAGCTCTCTACCCTGGATTGCGGGCAGTAGAAAAAATTTTAATTTCAAATTTAATTACATTTCCTTCATGGTATTTGACTGAGCTTGAATTCAGGCAATAGTGAATTTACTGTCTAAGAAAAGGAACTAATTGTATATCACTGAGCGTGGCAATTTGCCACTGACGTTAACGAAATTGAAACCTCATATTAACAAATTGTTAAAACTCCACCAGCTTATAATTGCCATCACCAATATATAATTCTTTACTACATTTGATGGTATTTTTAATTAATTTCTACTTAGATATATTCTTTTATGTAGATAATTTTTTTGGTTTGGTAAAAATAACTATTATGGAAAAAAGGGCATTGATTTTTTTTTTCTTGTGGAGACGGTCGTCCATAAAAGGGACCGTATGGTGTACCAAAACATGCAACGAAAAAGAAATATGGGGTTGGCACTGAGAAAACTAACCTGAGAAAATTATGCTTCGCATTTGGCGGGATTCAAAGGGACCCTTACATTTTGAGCTTCTTCCACGGAACCAAACTATCAAGATGGGCTGAAGGCAGTAACTAAAAAAAAATCCAGAATTAGCAAACAGAAAAGGCGTCGTGTTTCATTATAACAATGCACGACTATATACATATATACTTTTTTCCTACTCTTTTCTCATATAATAAATGTTCTTGGCGCATAGTGTACGATTGTATTTTGTATTATGTATTATAACAGTAATCCGTTATTTTTAACAGCTATTTTAAAATAACAGTAATCCGTTGTTTTTAACAGTTATTTTAAAATAACAGTAACAGCTCCAACTGTTACTTAAAAATAACAGTTTTGCCCATCTCTATACATAAGTTACAAAAAAAAAACTGGAATTAATGGGTACAGAGCTTTATTGTATTGCAAAATATTTTCCTTTCGCATCCCTACACTTTCGTATTTGGCTGAACCACTTTTCGAAAAATAATTGCTATTCTAAAACGGAGCTCTCAGAAATGGCAATTATCTACTTTAAAATAAAATAACTATTATGGAAAAAAGGGCATTGATTTTTTTTTTCTTGTGGGGACGGTCGTCCATAAAAGGGACCGTATGGTGTACCACAACATGCAACGAAAAAGAAATATGGGGTTGGCACTGAGAAAACTGACCTGAGAAAATTATGCTTCGCATTTGGCGGGATTCAAAGGGACCCTTACATTTTGAGCTTCTTCCACGGAACCAAACTATCAAGATGGGCTGAAGGCAGTAATTAAAAAAAAATTTAGAATTAGCAAACAGAAAAGGCGTCGTGTTTCATTATAACAATGCACGACTATATACATATATACTTTTTCCCTACTCTTTTCTCATATAATAAATGTTCTTGGCGCATAGTGTACGATTGTATTTTGTATTATGTATTATAACAGTAATCCGTTATTTTTAACAGCTATTTTAAAATAACAGCAATCCGTTGTTTTTAAAAGTTATTTTAAAATAACAGTAACAGCTCCAACTGTTACTTAAAAATAACAGTTTTGCCCATCTCTATAAATAAGTTACAAAAAAAAAGAAAACTGGAATTATTGAGTACACAGAGCTTTATTGTATTGCAAAATATTTTCCTTTCGCATCCCTACACTTTCGTATTTGGCTGAACCACTTTTCGAAAAATAATTGCTATTCTAAAACGGAGCTGTCAGAAATGGCAATTATCTACTTTAACTTGAAATTCAGAACTTTAAATTCAAATAAAACAACAACCAAAATAACGATGCCTTGAAACTATTTATTTTATGTGAAATAACACTTAATGGCATTAATATTTGAAAACAATTTTGAATAAATGTCTGCTGCGGGTACTGTCGACAAAGCGCATTCTGTCAATCCAATTTCCGACCACTTTTCAAACAATTGGAGACTTATTTTTTATGGATACAACGATAAATGTTGAATTATTTTCACTCCAAATGTGGCAATATAGTTTATTAACGTAATCATTTAGCCAAAAGTGAGCTTCGTCGTTGAATACAATTTTGCGGTTAAATTCTGAGTCAAGTTGTAATTGATTCTGAATTCATTCACAGAACATACACGTAAACGATGGTCTTGCGGATTGAGTTGTTGGACAAGATGCATCTTGTAGACACCAAACGAAGATCTTTACAAAAAAATTGCCACGTAGTGGAATAACAAAAGCCAACTTCCTGCGAACGGCGACAAATTGATAAATTTGGATCTTCATCAACACTGGCAGCAATAGCGGCTTTATTTTCTTCGCAATGCACAGTTTTTGTTTTATTATCAGCAGAGAGCAGCGTGAAATGCGTTCGAAATTTGTATGTATAGTCCTAAATATAAATTTTTTAACGTGTTACAGTGTTAACAATAAAAAATATAAGGTACGGGAACCATATAAGGCCCACTTTTTGCATAACATTAATAAATCAAGCAATTTCCATTTATTTGAATACACTCTTATTGTTTCGATACATTAATATATTTTAGTTTTTAAAAACGTCTGCGTTGGGCCATGTTAGATACCAGGTTTCTTAAGAAAGCCCAGTTTTCATGTGTGTATAATTACACTAAATTTAACCTTTTATATTTATGTTATATTATATTATTATATAAAATGATTAAAGATAATTTATTGGCTACTAATTTTAATCATTAATTTAAAAAAATGGCGACTATCTTAGGTGTATGATAGCTAGAACCTGCAATAAAATGAAAACTACGTTTAAAAATAAAGTTATTTTTATTTTTAACAATCAGGCACATAAGTTTTAATAGGAACATAAGAAAAAAATCATTTTTTCAGACTTTGATTTTCATGACTAAATTCTGTTGGGCCGTCTTAGATCTATGAAAAAAAAATGAAATTGTACTTCTCCAGTATTACCTAATTAAAGACGGTAATTATTCTCATACATTACTTTTACATTCTTGATATATGTTATAGGACTAGTAAATAATCTCGTAAGTAATTAAATAAACAAAAAGTGTATATCTTTTGTGCCGTAAATCACAATCAACTTCAAAAATAAAGATAATATTGTAAATGAAACCAAAGTATTTAAACAAATCTAAAATGGGCTCATAAAAGGTACAACAGCTTTAGAGATCTCAAAACAAACAACTATAATTATGAAGTTACTATAAAAATGTTCAATAAAAATAATAAAAGTAAACAAACGAAGTAAACTAAACAAAAGAAAACAGACCTAAAAATCAACTAAATATACAACAAGATAACATTTCGCAACAAGATAACAAGAAACAAGTCTTCGTCTATGAAAAACTACCCTTATTAATCTAAATTATTATCACCTTTGTTTTTCATAAGTTTAGTTAAGTACCTTCTTTAGTTAAGCTCATACATTCATTGTCGCATATCAGCAACACGTTCTGTCTTGCAAGCTTGACAATACCATAATTCATCGTTAGCTGTTTTAATATTTCCCTTTACTACTTCTTGTCTTCGCTTTTTGTACTTTGTTTTTTGTATCTCGCTAGATTTTCTTCTTTCTTCTCTAAGTGTCTTATCAGTATTTTTATTAGTATTACGTTACAGTCTTTCTGTACATCGTTTTGGCTTTTCTTTTACTTTACTCAACCGTATAACTTTATCGCTATATTGAGTTTTACTTATTTTTTTATTATCTTTGGTATCTTTGTCAATTGTAATATCAATTGTAACATTCTCTGCATGTTCCTGAGTTATAAAATGAAGTCCTTTGGAGCTAGAACTTTCTGCTGATGGTGCAATGTAAGTCGACAGCCTATCTCATCAATGTTGTACAGACGCTCTGGATGATTGGAGATATCCAATTCATCAAAAACTTTCTTGAGTGACTGAAAATGTTGATGAAAGATGACCTTATTTAATTTCCCCTCAGGCGTCAAGGCCCTCACGGAATTCATAAATTCAGCCTTTCGAATATTCAGGATTTCGCTTAAAAAAACTCTTAAGCCATCTTTTCCCCGCAGTGCTTCTTTTATCATTGAAGCTGTTTTCTATTCCATTTTCCATACAAAATTCATACACTTGCTTTCGAACGAGTTTAAGTCGTAAAGGGATGCCAATTTTGGCGAGCTCATGTATTCTTTTTACTAATTGCTTTTCTTCTGATTCGGTTAAAGTTGCTAGCAGACCAGTAACCTTTTTATCGCTTCCAGGTTTTAAAAGATTTCTTAAAGTTCTTCGTGGAATACTGTACCTTGCTGCAGCTGCTCTCTGAGACAATTGATGTTTGTTAACAGCATCGAGAGCTAGTCGAAGCTGATTCTCTGTCCATGTACCCCTTTTCTTCTTGACAGGTGGCTCCATTTTAACTGAGGCTGTAGGCCAAAACATACACAACTGTACGCATATTTACCTAATGTAACAATTATGTTATATCAAATTGTAAATTACAACTTTTTATTTCAGCATGAAAAAAGAAATGTTAGTTTTAATAGTCCTAGAAAGGTCTGGGCCATCTTAAGTAACCACATTAAGGGCCATCATAGCGTATTTTGCATAGTCACACAAGAAATATCGATTTTGAAAAAATACAATATTTAATGGTACTAAATGGTATTATCTCTAAATTGGAGACATATATAGTTGTTAAAGCGAATCACTGCTCAAAAAAAAGCGAAATTATCCGTTTTTTGAGAGAAAATAAAAAAAATCGGACGATGGAGGTTATAAAACGCTGTATAGCCGACACATTAATGACATACTGGTCGAAAATTTCAAAATGTCTATGGGTATGGGTATGGGTCTATGGGTATAAACATGTCTTCACGCGAAATTTATATTAATTAAGAATATTCGAAGTTGTTTTTTTTTAATGTGGGCCATGTTAGACACTGCGCCATCTTAGGTCCATCTTAGGTTACATGAGATATCATACAGCGAGAAAAACTGCCACTTTTTCATCTTGTGTTCTGTAGCAGCATCTCTATTTAAAAACAAGCAGTAGTCGCCCAACTTAGAGGGGTTCCAACGTCCCTGGTAGCTTGCTTCCATCGTTCTGATGTCCTGGTGAAACCTCTCCCCTTGTTCGTCGCTTACTGCACCTAAATTTTCCTAAAAAAATCCAAATGGGAGTATAAAAAATGCATTTTATATAATACAGGGATGGCGAACCTTTAATGATCAACGTGTCATTTTTTCGAAAGAAATTTTAATGAGACCATGACGCGCCGTCAAAGAATTTTGACTTTGTGATTAATGGGAAAAAAACTAAATACTATCGACTTAAAACCCTTTATTTGCAACCAGAAATATACGTTTTGTACAGTAATAGTAACATTATCAGTTTTAAGTTTATTTGAATGAAAGAAAAAATTAGTGCAACTACTACTGTTGCAAATTATATGCCAAATAACATATAAAATAAACTTGAGTGTTTCCGATAACTCTTTGACTGAGAAAATCTCGATGAAAATTCTTTGAATAATTAATTACCGAATTAAACTCTTCGGTGACTTTTACTTGGTCTGGTTTTTCGTGTAAATCCAAATCTCTGGTGATTTCGTTCAGGTTTAGGAAATACTTGTAGTTTTTGGTAACAATATCGTTACTGAACATTTGTAGTTTAGTCTCAAAAGCACGAATGAAATCGATCATAACGAAAATTGTTTTATTTGCGCCTTGAAGCTTTACGTTTAATTCATTGAAATGCTGGCATACTGCAAAAAACTTTAATTTTGAAGGCCACATAACATCCATCAATTGTGAGTATTGTATGATATGATATTCTCTATCATTTTGTAAAAATTGTCTGATTTCTTTCATACAATCAGCAAATCTTTGAAGTACCTTACCGCGGTTCAACCAGTGAACATTCTTATATATCAGTAAGCTATTATATCCCAAGTTGACTTCATCCAACTAGGAATCAAACTATCCTTTATTTAAAGCCTGCGACGATATGACGATCGCTATTCATATATTAAAAATACTTCAGATTTTTTAGATACAATTTCGAACATTAAAATTACAAACCAAAATTTAATGGTTACTTTTGACGTGGTGAGTTACTAATGTACCAGTTGATAAAACAGTTTTAATAATTAGAAAATGATACAACATTAAAAGACCGCACTAAACTAAAGATAAATACAATTTTGGAATTATTAACTCTGTGCTTAAAAATCACATATTTTCAATTAGAAAATGATTATCAACAAAATTTCGGAATGGCAATGGGCTCTTCTCTTTCTCCTTTGATGAGTAATATTCTTGATGAGTAATATCTTTATGGAGAAACTCGAGAATGTAATATTAAGTAAATCTCTTAAAAAACCAATAATATGGCTTAGATATGTTGATGATATTTTTGTTATATGGTACATGATGCTATATGGCATTGATGATCTAAATATTTTTTTACAATATATAAATTCTCGAGTGCCTACAATTAAGTTTACTTTAGAAATGGAGAGAGAGAGAGAGAGAATAAATTGTCATTCCTCGACACTTTAATATTAAAACAAAACAACACATTAAAAAATACAGTTTTCAGAAAACCGACAAACACAGATAGTTATCTCAATTCCTTTTCCAATCACTCGAAACCAAGGCTTGTTGGTGAATGATGCAGTAGAATTGAAGAATGGAATGTCCTATTTGCGTTTGAAATAAACTGATAGAACCATTTTATTTTGCCCATCATACTTGGAGCAGCATCAGTCGTTATCGAAACAATTTTGCTTAAATTAATTTCTTTCTCAAGTGAATGTTTAGTTTGTTTGATTTTTGATGTTTTTGGTTTGTTAAATGCATTTTATAAACCAAAATTGAAAATAAGAGATGTAAACTTACCAGATTTAGTAAGCAAGTAAAAAATCTCTGGACTCTCCAGCATTTATCACAGTAAACAATTTTTCAGAGCAAAACACCATATTTTATTTTCGTTCAGTTTCTTTCCTTTTAACTTATTTTAAGATATTATTAAAAATTAAAATCTCCAAATATAGAAGAACGGCTGTCGACCCATCACACCAAATACTGCGGATAAAAATACATTGTTGGTCAGATGTTTACCTCCAGCGACCGTAGGCCACGTCATATTATCTCGTCGTTGACGTTACATGTTTTGTTGGTTGCCTGAATTCAGGGGTTTAATTGCTTTCTAAAATATGCGATTTGGATATAGATTCCCTGCGACCGACCGTATCGGTAATTAGTTTTAAACGCTGATGTGGCGGGTGCGGAGCGTTTGATATTTCTCGCGTCGCGTATTTCGTTCGCCTCGCGAATACTTGTTTTAATTTGAGATTTGCTACGTGTGTACACTCTGAATAGTACTTTAAACATATTTAAGAAATTCATTTGGGGAATATAGACTAAATGCTTTAGGTCGAACTACTTCCGGACTTTATTGAAAAAGTTATTGAAACATTTATTTTGGACAAAAACAGGCGATTGGAATTTCATTTTAAAAACTAGTAAACGGCAAGGTGCTATTCACCGACAAAAATGTACACAATAGCCTTTTTTATCATAAAACTTTGATACTTTTTTGAACTTTTTGAACTTCTCATGAACTTTTTCGAATTTTCTCTATCGATTTGTACTTACAATAAACTGTTTGAATAGTTAACTCTTTAGGAAATGGTAAGTACCTACTTGTTCATTGCTTTATCTGGGCAACAAGCAACAACCCGTCCTCCAATGTCCTTCTAAGTAGTAACAATACAAAATTTTAATGTTTTTCTGGTTCACCTCCTTTATAGCGTTTCAATAGCATGAAAAGTAAAAAGGAGAAAGGGGAAAGAAAGAAATCTTTAGCAGCACTATTTTCTTCTACGCCTTTCCACTTTAAAAACCCACGAGCCGTCACTGTCTGTAGCCCTTATATACCAGCCACCACTGGAACTGCATTATCCGGGACATGGATAGGATTTGTGGGTACATCTACTATGTTACCCTTAAAAGTAAATTATCAATATATTAAAAAGTAAGAGTATTTGCATTTAAAGAAGAGTTGCTTAGATTTGATGTTGACTTTTACAAACACCAATAAATCCGTCGAGCATGTACCGTCAACTATAGTCCTTTCTTAGATCTATGAACGCAATATTAACTTTCTCTAGTATCCCAGATTTTACACTGATTCTAGGATATAAGTTAATTTTTTTTTGAAACAACTAATAAAAGTCATTAAAGAATTTATACTAAATTATAATAACAATGAAGCTTTCTGTTGCGTTTTTTAACTCAAGATTCTTATAATGGATTTTACAGATCGGACTTGAGATGAATAAAGATAAAAATGTAACCTTAAAAGGTCAACGAGGTAAACAAAAAGAAATGTCGCCACACGGTGACATGTATCGTCTATCACTGATGAGCTTTCCGTCGAAAGGGGTCAATTAACAGTTCCCAGATGTGCCTAATTTTCTGTACAATACATAGATCTATGTCAACTAATCATTGCTCATCCAATAAATATTATGTTGGAAGTGACGCAACGCACTCTTTCACTTTTCTCTTTTTTAATTTCTTCGCGCCAAATACCGCCGAATGCTTAACTACTTTGATATGGTTCTATGTATAATTTTTTTATGAAATGCAAAATAATTTTACAAAAGATTAAGGCTAAACTCGAAGAGATTTACCACTAAAAACGACATCACTTTTTTAAACTTCTCGACGCACGTTTTGCTAACCATGTTAGCATCATCAGGAGATGATTTAATTTAATTATAAAACTAAACTATGTTCTATTTATATGATAACCGTGAAGTTTACTGAGCCTTGCATTAATAATTGAAAAAGTTGATGGAATAGCTCCTTTATCTCGGATCATGGTTTTCTTACATTTTTCTATTTGAATGCTTTCATATGCATTCAAAGCCCTATTGTTATTTACACATTTAACCAGTCTTAAATTACTAATATCTATATTATGGCTATGTTCGATTGCATGTTGGGCAAGACAAGATTTTTCATTTCTCCTATATCTAATGTGGGCAATGTGTTCTTTATATATCGTAAATATGGATTTTTTTTGTTTGCTCAATATACCTTCGATCACAATCTTGTCAACTAATTTCGTAAATTCTCTACTTTTCATGTTGATATACTTTATCTTTTGGATTACCCAGAATTTCTCTTCATTTACTATATAATTTGATGTCTACTTTTTCAAAATTTTGTCTAGCCCTCGTGTTAATTGGGCATCAAACGGTATTACCATGAACCACTTTCGATACATTTCTGCCATTTCTCGGGCAGCTAGCGAATCCCTGCTCGGAAAAACGATTGTGGTTTTGATTGCATAAATTCGGTAATACAATTTTGGACCCCTTCGATTATACGAAAGTGCGTATCAACAAGATGGTGTCGCAGAGAACGAAAGAGGTGGAAATCTGGAGAACAGGCCGCATGAGGAAGAACTTCCAAGCACAAAGTATCGATAAGTTGTTTGGTTGCTGCCGTCACAAAAGGCCGGGCGTAATAGTGCAACAGTATCACCTGCCGACTTCCCTTGCCAGTATATGGTCGTTTTCGTTCGATTTCGCCATTTTAACGCATCAATTGTTCTTGATAACGTTAAGAAGTTACAGTTTTCCCGGGTTTTCGCAACTCAAAGTATAGCACACCTTTCATATCCCACCAAACACATAGCATTACTTTTTTTGCGTGAATATTCGGCTTTGCAGTTGGCGTTAATGGTTTCTCGTTATAAACCCAGGCTTTTCTCTGTTTTGGGTTATCGTATAGAACCCACTTCTCATCAACTGTCACGATTTTAAACAGAAAATCCTTCTGTTTTGTCCTCTTTTTGGGAGGGGTATAGCTAATATCGATCATTTCAACAGCTGTGCCCGTATCAGACATTTTATGGAAACAAAATACAATTATTAATAAATCGAATGCAACTCAATAAATTAAAAAAAAACTCACGGCAGTGTATGAGTTACTGCTGCCAACCCTGTGTTTCTGTCGAACAGCAACCTACCGATTATCTGGGTTTTCATTGGTGGTGTAAATCAGTTCGACCGATTCCCACCAATAGTAGAGGCGCTCAGCGTTTCCGGCTAAAATATCACGTGCTGATCATTCGTTGGTCATGCTACTAACGTTGGTCGCATGACCAACCGTTGGTCGCATGACCAACCGTTGGTCCGACCATGCGTTGGTCCGACACTTGCGAGCAGGCAAACTGCTGTGTCGTAGCGTCTCGGTTTATTTTCTGGGCTAAGCACGTGCGGGACCCAACGACCAGCCTTCTGAATTTTTCTCAGCTTCTGCAACCGATGGGAAATCGCTTTTTGAGTGCTACCCAATTGTTCAGCAAGCTTCTTTTCTGTTTGACAAGGATTTTCTTGCAACAGCTGATACAATTGCTCGTCTTCAACTTTTTTTGGTGCTCCCGATCCAAATCACCCATCCGAAATTTTCGGTACCATCTTTTGCATGTATTCTCAGATCCCGCATTTTCCCCCAAATCAGAGCAAATAATTTATATCGCATCGAGAACACTTTTTAGTAGAAAAGCGAACAGAATACAGTGCCTCGCGTGGCTGTCGGACGACATCGGGTTCACTTGTGACATTTGTGAGTTTATGTCATGTAGCAAGGTTTTTATTATGTTAATCATTGGTACTACAACTTTCTAATGCAACGGGAAAAGATTTGAACTTAAGTTAATAAGAAAATAAAGTTATAGTTAATTAATTTAGAAAGAACTTAGAAGAACTTAGTCAGAACTTATTTGTACACCTAATAAATATGCGTACAACACATTATTCTTAGCGGAGAGCTTATCAAACCTTTAAAAAATGTTAGGGAAAGTAAACAATATCAACAAACAGTATGGATTAAAAATAAATTTGAGGAAAACGAAGGGTATGTTAGTAACAAAAACCCAAAAAACTTATTACCGCTGATACTGCAAAATGTTTCAGTTAAGAGTATAAAAATACAACTATATGGATACGAATAAAACAACAACCAAATTAGATGCCTTGATACTACGAGGGCCGTATGATAAGTACCTGGTCTAGGCCACAGATGGCGCTGCTAGTATTTAAAAGTGGTATTTTTCATAAACATAACCTTGCATAAGCATACGGCTATGCTGTGTGGTTTACTTTGTGAATGGCAGCCATTTAAATAGAACAACTTTTGTGATTTGACAACAATGGAAAAAACTGAATATCGGGCAGTGATAAAATATTTGTTTTTGAAAAAGAAAACAAATGAAGAGATTAAAACGAAACCCAGCGAAGTTTATGGGGACTCTGCACCTTCGTTATTAACCATAAAATATTGGACAGCAAATGTGACCGTACAAGCATTTTTGATGAAGTTTATCCAAATGCGGTTACTATTTCAGAAATGATGGAAATGATGGTGATAAAGGATCGGAGAATGAAAGTGCGTGAGATAGCTGTGACTGTACAGCTCAATTGAACGAGTGCAGAATATGTTAACTCATTTGAATGTGAAAAAGCTTTCCGCAAGATGGGCCGCAATTGCTTACAATTGACAATAAACACAGACATGCGTCAACTTTAACAGAATATTTAGCAATTGATTCATCACAGCACACCAGAGACCAAAGAACAGTGACGAACACTTATTTTGAAGGGTTGTAGCAATCATATTTTTTAAAGGCGATACAAAAAACAAAAACGTTGCACTAAGTGTATGGAAATGAAGGGTGATTACTTTGAAAAATAAAATAAATTTTACACAGAATTTTTTTTGTCAAGACTAGGTACTTATCATACAACTTTCGTTTTTATTTTATGTGAAATGACACTCAATGGCTTTGTGTGTTTAAAAACAATTTCGAACAAATGTCCACCGCGGCTACTTCTGACAAAGCGCATTATTTAATCCAATTTCCGACTACTTTTCCAAGCAATTGGGGTCTTCTCTCCGTAACTCTTCGAATTATGTTGGTTTCCATGGCGTCAATAGATGCTAGTTTATCAGTATAGACCAAAAATTTAACATAACCTCAATAACCTCTGTGGAATCGTCTTGTTGAAACCACATCTCCTCCAGATCAATACAATTCAAATTCGGAATTAAATATTCATTGATCATCGCTATGTAACAATCCCCATTACCGATAACATGCTTTCCAGTTTGATTCCTAAAGAAATACGGTCCAATGATGACACCCGCGTACAATCCACAGGACACGGTGCATTTTCTCGATATAACGTTAACTGTTGGATCATTTGTGGATTATATTACTGCAAATGTGGCAAATTTGTGTATTAACGTAACCATTTAACCAAAAATGAGTTTCGTCGATGAACACAATTTTGTGGTTACATTCTGGATCAAGTTGCAATTCATTTTTAGCCCATTTACCGAATATACGACGCAATCGATGGTCTTGCGGCTTAAGTTGTTGAACAAAGTGGATCTTGTATACGAATACATTGCTCGGTTGAGCCACCATAAAATTCACGATGTTCTCTATAAGTTTGGCGCACACTGATTTTGAAAATAAATTCGACAATTTGCAAGCGTTGCTCTTTTCGTTTCAACACGCGCTTACATTCGTTTGACAGAGACGCCTATCGGAAGTTCGGACAGTTTAAAAAAATCACCCGTTATAAGCGCAAGGAGTTACTGTGGCAATTCGGGACTATTAATGAAACTTCGATTGGTACCAGAAACGAAGGGATAGTCAACACAATGGGTTTTTCTCGGCGAATGTGTCCCGAAGAAGACGAAGACGCTTTAATTGGTCGGAAAGATTATGACCACTACTTTCTAAGATTCACCAAGCATCATCTTCATCGACTATTTGGAAAAGCGAAATACATTCACCGGAGAGCATAATCCCGCAATATTGGTCAAATTTTACGAAGAGTTGATTAAAAAAACACTCATTTGGTGAAGAAAAAAGTGCTGTTTTATTACCATAAATGCATCCGCTCATTCATCGGCCATTGCAATAGCGAAATTGGCCCATTTGAACAATGAATTGGTGCCGCATTCACCATATTCTCTGGACTAGGCCCCTCCGATTTCTTCTTTTTCCACACATGAGGAAATGTCTGACTGGAAACAAATTCACATCAAATGAAGAGGTCATCACTCAAACAGAGGACTATTTTGCAGAGTTCGGCACGTACTTTTTGGAAGGCATAAAAAAGTTGAAAAATCTTGGGTGAAGTGTATCGAGCTATGAGTGTATCGAGTTTGAAAAATAAATCAATTTTCGATCAAAAAGCAATACTTCATTTAAAATATATTTGACTTATCACTCTACCCTTCTAATTATAAGTGACATAATTTAATATTACAAATGTCATATTAGAGAAAGTGTAGAAAGTTTTATGTTTCTCAACTCCAACATTCTTACAATAGACTTTAGAAATTGGACTTAAAACAAATAAATAAAAATGTTACGTTAAAATGAAACGTAAACTTAAAACATAATCTGATTCTTTAGCCAACGTGCATCGTCCATCACCGATGAGCCTTGCGTCGAAAATGGTCGACAGTTCCCAGGTGAACCTAATTTGCTTCACAATACATCGATCAATATCAACCAGTCGATGCATATCCCATAAATATCATGTTCGCAGTGACGCAGCATGTTTATTCTTCTTGATTTCTTCGCACTAAAACGGCCGTTTGAATCACGATTTTGCAGTGGATCTTGGTCGCATTTTTCGAGTAATGCAAAATTATTTTGCAATCCTAATGGTGAATGATATCTTGCAACGAAATGAAATTCAATAATAAGTTTTAATTAGTGTTTTATTGAGATAAATAAATGATGTCCTCGATCCACGCCTTTCTTTCATCATCAAAACGAAATACATGACTTGGAATACTAATAATTCATTTTAATCGAATCTGTGAACTTTCTATTTGTTGTTTTGATCACATACGAATTATACGGAAAGATTATTTTAACCCTTTACGGACGGGTGTTGAACACTGCTCGACATGATTTTTTTTCTGTTTTAACCTTTCAATATAAAACTAAAGGAAATAACATATGATTGTGTAAGCTGGTCCAGAATGGTAGCTGTATATGGCCGACTACTGTTTCCAGTTTGCAAGTGGCGTAGAGCAGTGTGAATAAAAACAAGAAACTGATAAAAGTTTACAGTTATTTAAAACAATAAATTATTGTATAATTATAGTTACTGTATTAAATTAATGAAAACTTACTAGATACGGCAGAGAATGTCAACTGCTATTTAATTCTCAATTAAAAATTTAAATTAAAATCGTTTTAGAAGAGGAGAGGAGTAATATAATCAATTGATGGTGTTAATTTATATCCTGCGTCTAACGATATGATAAAAAATGAAAGGATTTTTTTTTTAATAAACATAAATAATATAAAAATAGATATACATATCTCCCTAATATTAACTGGGATAGCTAATGGTAATTGCTCTAACTGGGCGGCTAGTTGGGTACATGAGTTTGACGAGCATGGCGGTGGCTTCCAAGCATTGCAGCTTTATCTACCTGGAAATAAAAGTAACCCTGAACACTCCGAATCCATCAAACTATTATCTGTTTACTATCTGTTACTTTAGATTCATCAGATCTAAATCATAAAACTATTCACATACTCAACGAGATATACTCGTTGGCACATCAGTTATACTAGCAATGATATCAATCA
The DNA here is from genome assembly GCA_031761425.1 of Cosmopolites sordidus. Taxonomy (NCBI): domain Eukaryota; kingdom Metazoa; phylum Arthropoda; class Insecta; order Coleoptera; family Curculionidae; genus Cosmopolites; species Cosmopolites sordidus. The sequence continues at coordinate 23,095 of JARFXV010002041.1, forward strand.
ACATCAATTCAAATAGAGATTCTGAACATAACTCAAACCATGATACTGTTATCGGCCAATAATCAAATATCAAACTGGGTACTGTTCCTGACACTGAGGGGCAAACACGCAAGAGTGCCAGCTTCGGGTAAGAACGGGGTATCAAGGGAAAACCGCACGGGATACCCACCCAAAGAGCTAAACAAAACATAATGGATTATCCAACTACACCCTACGGTGTAACCTCTAGTACTGAGTTGTGCAACGGGTACAAAGGGCAAACTGGCGATGTGCCCGCTCCAGATACTTGAAAAGCAAAACAGCATTTACCCACTTCATAGTATTGAAGGGAAAACCGCGCGACAATTTCATGGATCTCTCTCTCTCTCTCTCAATTAAATTATAAGTCATATCAATGTGCTGATGCCACTACTCAAACAATGTTTGGATATTCACTTAAATATAAATCATTTAATATTGATCAAAACATTAATCAAGAAACCTTGTTTTAAATACTATTTGAGTGAACGGTGATAGATTTAATTCACTTGTACTTTAATATTTGATAATGATCAGAACAGTAAAAGAAATAGAAGTAATCTTTAAATACTTATCAAACTTCTGAAATACTAGAAGACAAAGTGTTCAGTGAAAGACTCACTTACATAGTAATCATTAATATCAGTGATAACATCAAATAGAAATAATAGAGCTTTACATACATCTCAAAACTGATATAAATCGATAGAAACCAAAGTGTTCAGTGATTCACTCACAACTAATAAAAGTTAATAGATAACAAAGTGTTCTGTGATACATTCATCCTTGGAATTATTCGGGAACGACAAGACACTTCACTTGTTCACAGTATAAATGAAAATGTTGGTTTCAAATACTGAAAGTGAAACCATCTCTAAAGATGCCCCATCATTATCAAACATCTGGCGGTTAACTAGCCTTAAGTGTTATCGAAGCTTTTACGTAGAATAAGCGAACTTATATTGAGTATAAACACAACACAACCTAGTGTAAATTTTAGCGAAAAATGAAATGTAGTCGGCATCTGGTCCAATGTGATAAAAACCATCTTTACCAAAGAAAAAGGCGATAAAACTATCGTTTTGCCTGAGATGGGACAAGAGACCGGAAGATATAAATTAAACAAACATATTTCTTACATTTGTATGCTAAAAGACCTTCTAAACAAACGACAGACCTATTGTTGTATTTGAGATGAAACCGATGTCTTAAAAATATATACTAAACAAAAATATTGCTTACATGCGAAAATGTAAAAATTTAAATTAATTATAAAAAAATCTATTTTTTCAAAAATAAAGTGATGAGACTGGAAGCGTAGCCTTCGATCTGGCAACACTGTTGTCTACTCCTTTGAAGAGGAGGCAGATCAATATCTGATGCATCTTCAGTACGAGTTATAACTCCCTAGAGTCATTTTGTGGTTTGTAGAAATTGTTTTCGTTAACGGGATTTTTCTAAAATCATGGTCGGTTTCAAAAAACCAAGAGACCTCACCAGTAATGACATGTTTCAGAAAATGAGGATCCCTTCGAATTCGGCCCAAAAAGTCAAGTCATGTCTCTATCCTGTTGTCATTTTCACCCTGTGAAAAGTTTCTCCGAATCGCTCTCGTGCAGATTTTCATCAATCCCACTTCATTGGTCAACACCTGAGAAATGGCTGTGTGAGTCAAATTCAAATTCTTACTTATCATTTTGACCATCAATTGACAATCAGAATGCACAGAATTCCGGATTCTATGGGTATTTTAATAACGCCTTCCAGTTAAAGGCCCTCCGCTTACAGGTTTATTTTCAATTAAGTCAATTTTTCAATTAAGTGACTTCTATGTGGCCAATGCGACAAAAAGTTATAAAGAAATTGGAATCTCCTCTCATAAAATCATATCATTTGCAAAATTGATTAGGTAATCAGTTGCATCTTGCATTGAGTTGATGCTTATATTTAAATTAGTATTTATTTATTTTTTATTATTTATTTATTTTAATTATTTAAATCCTTTCTGTATTTAGTTGTTCAGCGTGTATTGTCCCTTAAACAAAATTAACTTTGTATGTATACTACGAATTTTATGATCTACTTCGGCGTTCTTACAAATATAATTAATTCTTGTAGTGTAAATAGTCAGTAAATAAAGTGGGAGATATAAATTCGAGTATATACTAATTCTCGCCAACAACCAAAAAAAGCTAACTTTCGAGAATATATGGTATGAAAGGTGTTTATCAAAATGATAAAATAAAAAATTACATATTTTAAACGGTCCATTTCAATTGTTGGAACAGCATTTGGTACTAGTCTCACTATTATCTCACATGTTCGATCAAAACAATTCTCAGCAAAATGATATGAACATAAAAAACTTCTGTGGTTTGGAAGAAAGTTTGGCTTTTTAATAAAATTAATCTACTGTGTTTTTCTGTTTGGATCTTTGGGGAACCTAAAAAAAAAACTAGTTTAATAACATGAAATCCATATCAAAATGGAAATAACATTTGCATTTATTAGTCTAATAATTTCTGAAAAAAAAATAAGATCGTAAAAGAAGTTAACTCTGTATTATTAGTTATTCTTCATAGGTTCTTTATATAAGTACAGTAACATGTTTTGTATGTATCAAACAAAAACTAAAAAATAATCTGAATTTTTAAGCCCAATATCTCAGAAAACTAAACATTTTAGAACACACTTTAAAAATTTAAGTTCTCAAAAAACATAATCACTACCTTGATAACTTTGTTATTATTATTATTATTCACGTATGGGCCCTGGTTGACCACGCGAAGTACAATTAGAGGCGTTTGTTGTTGTTAGCCTTCTTTTACCCAAATAGTATTATTTGTTTTATTCTTTCGCTATGAGCTTTTTTTCTTTCGCCAGACAAAGTTTCCTACATTTTTCTCTCTGGCCAACCTTCCAAACGTCAACCTTGTATGTAAAACAGCCTCTATCCTGAATTTCACTTTGTGTAATACTTGCTGACCTTAGGTCCTCTTTAATTGCAGCAATCCATTTAATTATTTCTACTTTAGCTCTACTCCTATTTTCATAAAATTCGACTATTTGTCTAGTTAGCCTACACGGATTCATCCGTTTTATGTGTCCGTAAAACTCTTCTTTTTCTCATATAGCTATGTATATCTGTGTATTGTTTGATTTCTTGGTTTTCTCGAAGTCGGTAAGTTGTGCTATTTATTTGTTTGGGGCCTAGGATTTTTTTATGGTTTTTCTTTCCTTCTTTTCAATGTCCTCGATGTGTCTCTTTTTATTCTAAATGAGCGTTTCTGCCCCATATAGACATACTGGTTTAATAACTGTGTTGTAATATCTCAGTTTTATGTTTTTAGATAGGCATTTTTTGTTGCAAATATTTTGTGTAAATCTACCCTTATTTGCCGCTTTTTCCAACCCATGTTCCATGATTATTTCTCCCAAATATTTGAATTGAGAGACTCGTCTGATGTTACCATATTTTGTTTTTAGAAATGTTGTTCTTAGTCTGTTGCAGGTCATGTATTGTACCTTTTCAAAGGAAATTTGGAGTTCTACCTTTTCTGCTGTTTCTTTTAGGATTTCAATCTGTTTCTGTGCCATTAATAAATCTTGAGCCAAAATTGCTAGATCATCAACAAACGCCAGACAATCAATTTTGATGTTGGTTCTCCCCAGTTTAATGGGCTGGTCAATATTCAGGGCCGACTTTTTTTCACGCCACTCCTGTATTACTTTTTCTTGAACACAGTTAAATAAGAGCGGCGAGAGTCCATCCCCTTGTCTCACTCCAGTTTTAATTTCGAAGGGCTCTGAGTTCTCACCCATGAATTTAACTTTTGACCTTGTGTCAGTTAACGTTGCTTTAATAATTGCCAGCGTTTTCAGATCTAGTCCTTGTTCTTTCAAGATTCGGAATAAAGATTCGCGGTCAATAGAATCATATGTTTTTTTTGAAATCCACAAATGTTCAGACGAGATTTTTATTGTAGAGTTTTTGATGTCTTAGGATCAACTTTAGATTCAGGATCTGTTCAGGGCAGGATCTACCCGGTCGAAAACCTGCTTGATATTAACTAATTTTAGGTTCTAGCTGTCACTGTGCTCTGTCTAGTAGACATTGAGATAGAATCTTGTAACAAACTGGGAGAAGAGATATCCCTCTATAGTTGTTTACATCCGTTCTATCTCCTTTCTTGTGTAGTGGATGGTTCGGTTCGCCAAATTTTTTGTAGAATTTTGGTTATTTCCTTGATTGTACCTGGACCGGCGGATTTCAAAAGTTCAGCAGTGATTCCATCTTCACCAGAAGCTTTGTTATTTTTAAGCCGCTTGATTTGCTTAATTATTTCATCTTCATTCGGTGGTAATAAATCTGAGTTTGTTTAGGTTTTAGTGTTGGTAATTTGTTTAAGGGCTCACGACAGTTTAGTATTTGTTCAAAATATTTCGTAAGTTCTTTGCAATTGTCTTGGTTATTTAGAGCTAATTGTCCGTTTTCCTTTGGGAAGCAAATACTTTGCGGTTGATAGCCTGTTAATTTAGTTTTAAATATTTTGTAAAAGTTTCGGGTGTTGTTTTTTGGAATTCTTTTTCTATTTTATTAAGTTGATTGTTTTCATATTTTCTTTTAGTTTGTCTAATTAGCTTCGATGTTTCTTTTCTTACTTCTAAAAATATGTTATAGTTTACTGCTGTTTTTTGACTGTTCTAATCTTTGAATGCTTTACTTTGGCTTAATACTGCTTGCTCGCAAACTTCATCCCACCACGGATGTTTTCTACGTTTTTGTAAAGGGACCGACTTTAAGGCTGTTTTAATAATTTTTTGTTCAATTCTTGCCAGTTCTGTGGTGGTTGTTTATCAAGCTCTTCTGTTAGGGCTGGTTTTATTTTCGTTGGGTCGAACTTTGGTATTAGCAGTCTCTTTTGAATAAATTTTCGAGGTTTTAAGCTAAGTTTGATTCTAGTCAAGTAGTGATCCGTGTCTATGTTAGCTCCTTTCCTGACTTGAACATTCAAAATCTCTTTATAATTGGGGTACGAAATGGCATCATGGTCAATTTGAAATTCACCCATGTACGTGTTTGGGCACCTCCAGGTCTTTTGTTTTGTTATTTTCTTCTTAAAATGGGTTGATATTATTTTTAGATTAAACTGCGAACATAATTCAACCAATCTTCTACCATTATGGTTAGTCCATTTATGAACGGGAAAACTGCCGACTGTTTTCTTGTACTTTTTTTCTTTCCCTAGTTGGGCGTTGATATCACCCAATAGGATTTTCACATGGTTAAAGGGAATTTTAGAGATAGTCTTTTCCAGAATTTCCCAGGACTTATTTACTTTTTCAGGATTAGATTCATTTTCTTTGTTAATATTGACAAATTTAGTATTAAAAGCACTTACATATGTAATGTTACTCCTGAATTTTTATTTTTTCGTGTCAGAGAACACCCACAAGACACAACTAACCATATTTTGTGTATTTGCCTTATTATGATATTATTGTTTATTGTCAATATAGTAAGTATTAATATGTATTTACACTAGAACACAAAAGAGTATTCCAGTACACTTATTCGAGACTTATTATTGATTAAAACAAACTAACATTTTTCAAATCTATTAAACTTCTAATTTGTTGCCACCAACTACCAAAATTTCAAAACAATGAGTCATCTTTGGTGTTTCAATTTAGCCGTTTCCGTCCCATTTATATGTGCATAAAGATAGGCAAGGTTCGTTTCTGTTAGTTTTACATTCAAAGGTTTTAACCTGTTCAGACCAGACAGCATCTGTAGTGATCCACTTCCCCGTATGATAAAAAGTTAACTTTAGAACTGAATATGAAATAAACTGTAACCATATCTAGTAGGAAGAAAAGAAGCGCGAATAACTTGTCATTCGATATTACTTATTTGGAAAGTAGTGCTGATGAGATTTATTTATTTATTAATGGGTCAAAAATGGGTAAAAATACAGCCAATGATAGTGATACTTCAGATAGTGACATTTTAATTTTTCGTAAAACACGACGAGTCTTGCGAAATATATTAAGTGATAGTGAAAGCAATGTAGATGTCACTAATCGACAACAAGCTGAAAATCTAAACATGGATCAGCAATATATCTGGCAAGATATAACCTCCACGGATGAGTATTTGCCGATAATTCATTTTGTAATTGGAACAGAAGTTGGTTCGCAAATTCCTTCAAGCTGTCAGGAATCGTTTGAACATTTCCTTCAACTGTTGTTGAACTTGAACAAGAACTCACTCAACAAATTATGGAGGAAACTAACAAATACGCTAGAACCAATAGACAGTAAAAACATTTTTTAAATTTTCGATTTAGAACAAATAGGTAGATGTTTCTGTAGGGGAAATGCGGACTTTTTGTAGGAGTCATTTTGAACATGGGAAAAATCGTAACACCAAACTTGAAGTCAACTAACTTGGTTGGTCAACCAACTACCTAGAATTTTTTTCACATTTTCACGAATTCTTAAAAAAATTTTAAAGCTACATCTGAGCGAAAATTGACCAGGTACTTGACCAAAAAGTAAGTAAATAAGTAAGTAAGAAGCAAAAAAAGTAATTTTGGAGATATCGTCACAATTCCAGAATCACTTCGTCTCTGAAGCAAAACTATCTATTAATTCTATTTTATTGATTGATTAAATTTAAAGGAAAAGTTATATTTCCAACAGAAAGGGTCTTTTAAATTGATTATTGTATGACGTTTAAACACGAAAGACAATATCTGCCAAATGATCACCTTTTGCATCCACACAGACATCCACTCTTTTGTTAAAATTTTGGAGGACATTTTTGCATAACAGTGGCTCTATCTCATCAGTGACTCGAATAATTGCATCCTTTAGTTCAGGAATCGATTGTGGATTGTTTGTCACAGTTACCTAGATCGCATGATCTTAGTAACCAATTAACATTACCGTTTCTTGCAATAATAATGTCCAGGAAATTTTTATCTCAATAAATCAATTGTTTTATTAGCAGAGTGAGATGTAGGGCCATCCTGTTCTAACCACATATCATCCAGATCAATATTATTCAATTTAGCCCACAGAAGTTCAATTATCATCTCACGATATCGAATACTAAGCACAATTACAGCTTCACTAGCAACATTCTGAAAGAAATATCGCTCAATTATACCTCCTGACTTTTTTTGCGTTTTCTCTCTCTTTAAAGCAACCTAAATTTTATAAGAGGGTCGCTATTTTTGTATCTGGAATGATAAATAAAAGCAAATATTTATACATACACTTTTGCATACGTTTGAAGCAATTATCATAGCACTTTTTCCATTCGGATTGAGGTATCTCCAAAACATGAATTTTGAATCATCCGCTTGTTCTGGTGTCGTAAATCGTTGACCACATAGGTTATTTTTCACGGACGGGAACAAAAAGTAATCATTGGGCCCCCAATCAGGATCTATATGGCGGATGACCCATCAATTCGATGTTTTGATCGGTCAAATATTGAATTGTTCTGAGCGATGTCATGGTGAAGAACAATCCTGCGTCTGCGTTTTTTCTTATTTCTTCAAAGATTTCTGGAAACAAATGGTTGTGTACCATTCAGAATTGACCATTCTACGATTCTTTAGTGGCACTGTAGCCACATATCCATTTATCAAAAAAAAAACAGGCGATCAAGTGCTTCTTGCGCGAATAACTTTTGTTTGGCTCATTTTGAAAGACCCATACAGTCGACTGCTGTTTCTTTCACTTTAACGCTCATATGCATAAATCCAAGATTCGTCACCTGTGTAGATGTTATACACGGCTTTTGGTGCACCACGATTGTATTTTTTAAGCATTTTTTTTGCACCAATCGACACGAGCCTTTTTTTAGCCATTGCCAAATTAAGCGAAATATAACGTGCACAAATATTTTTCACGTCTATTTAGCCATGTAAAATCTTGTATGGTTGTTATACTAATGCCCAGGAATGCCACAATCTCATGGTATATCACACGATGACCTTGCTTTATCAGTTCGCGCACAGTATCTATATTTTTCGGCACAACAACCGATTTTGAATGATCTTCTTTAAATTCCTCCGGGAGCGAACGGCGGCCACGAATGAATTCACTAAACCAGTGATATGCAGTGGTTGTAGATAGTGCTTCATCGCCAATACCAGAAGTGAGCTGATCGATGCACTGTTGTTGAGATAATCCACGTCGAAAGTTGTAGTAAATCATCGTACAAAAATTCTCACGAGTCAAAAAATGGAATGAGACTGAGATGATATTTCAAAGTCGCTAAACAACACAAATAGCTTCCGTATGATAAAACATTCTGAGTACGTATACAGTCAATAATGTCAAACTTTACGATGTATATGTAAGATGGTGCCTAACAACATTGATGCTAATTCCGGATACATAAATAGCAACCCTCGTATCACACGATCTGTCAATCTATTACTGACAAGTTGTCGGATAATCGAATCCAAGTTAATTTTTCATCAATCTTGACAGTGCAAAAAAATTAAAAATCCAATAAAACTTATGACATTTCATTAATGCGCTATTTTAATTTTAAATATTTATTATATTCTTCAATATGTCATTTGAACTATTAAAAGTTTAGCGTTTATTAATTTATAAATAACATTTCTGTTTTTAATAAGATATTTATAAACTATTTGACATTTTACATCTTTATAGTAACGTATAGTAGAATTTAATACATCTTCTAGCATTTTTAAAATGCAGTAAAACTATTATATTTGTCGTCATATTTATGATTCCTAATATATATATATATATATATATATATATATATATATATATATATATATATATATATATATATATATATATATATATATTATCACCAACATTGCATAGAAAGAATTCGATCTTTAAGGACTATCAAACACACTTTAAAGCGCAGGGAAAAATGGATTGAACACAACTTTCAATTTCGGCTAAAACCCGGAAGTTTATTTCGTAACTCCCAAAATGATATCACGAAACTGCCTACCGCTGACATGATCGAACGCTTCTGGAGAGAAGTATATGGAAAGGCCTTCAGCATCAGTAAGAACATCGAGTTTTTTGACTTCTTTGAACGACGTCCAATAAGACGACAGTAGTCAGGAGTTATACACCCCCGACCTTTGGGTTTCAGAATCTCATGTGGAACGCACAACAACCTGTGTCCCCGCCATATTGAGTATTGCTTAGTTGCTTGACTGGGAGGAATATATATATATATATATATATATATATATATATATATATATATATATATATATATATATATATATATATATATATATATATATATATATAATAAGTACGTTAAAAAAGATATTAAACCATTTTTACTTTTAGTAAACATTTAACCATTTTTTCTCTTCATAGATTTATGTGAAATTTAAATAAAAACGTTGCTTCAAAAATAAAAACAAAATGATCAGGTCATAAAAACCAAATGATATACGAGAAGTGTTGATAAAGTAATGGGACTGGTGGCGTTGTGTTGGATCTAGTAACACTGTTGGCTTCCCCTTTAGAGAGAAAGCCGGTGAATATCTGATGCATCTTCAGTAAGAGTTTGAACTCCTTAGAGTCACTTAGTGGTCTGTATTTTTCTAGTGCGTTTAGAAAATTAGTGAGAATTTCGTGTAACGGTGAGCTATTAAATTTAATTTTAGACTTGAAAACAGTGCGACGGAAACTTTTGCAAAACTTCAGGTTTTGTCAACACTCCAGGTTTTCAGGTGGTTTAAGCCAGTCTCAGAGGGCCGAGACCCGATTGAAAATAAACCTTGCCGCGGAAGGCCTTCAACAGTGATGAAAATGTTTACAGACTCTGGGATTTTGTTCGTTCTGATCGTCGGTTCCCAAAATGGTTCCGAAAAACCTTTCGTAGGATTAAAAGAACAAAGCATTAGAAAAGCATTCACAGATAGTCTTCATTGGCCTCATCAGGAGCCTGTTTAATAATCCATTGGGATAATTTGGGCTTGGGTAACTCATCGTCTGCATCAAATTCTGTTGGAGCAGTCCAAGTGTTTTTTTGTTTTTCTAAAACCTGTTGCTATACCTTTAAAACCATTTCGATATCATCAAACATATCTATCATAATCAATGTACCATGATCAATAAACTTAACATCTTGATTGGTTCATTGATTACAGAGGAGATGTAAAATTTGATGAATAAAAATTCATTTGTATTGTTTTTCAAATTTACAAAGGTTTGTATGACCAGGAGAATTGTTAAAAATCAATAAAATTTGCTAATTTTGTCTGGCTAATTGCATTGCACAAGAGTATAATGTACTTTCGAAAATGGGTGAGGTTTTCATAATTTTTTTCTATTATGGTAATTGAAATTGTCCTTCTACATTGTCCCCTTCAAAGTAGTTGTCTTGGGAAATCACACAGCGCTGCAGACTGTTTGCCCACTCTTCATAGAGTCATCATTTTCACGCAGTTTTGTTTTTAATTCCTAATTCGTTGTTTAAAATCCACTAATAGGTTGTGTAATATATATATATATATATATATATATATATATATATATATATATATATATATATATATATATATATATATATATATGAAAAACAGAAATTTTTTCATCCGTACTTCCACGTACCTCTGCTCGTCTCAAATCAGTCGCCGTCACCATGCCGAGACAAGTACCTCCCAGGACCGGTTTCTAGCCTCACAGCCGTCATCAGCTGGGCTCGAGCTCAACGCAGTGAGGCAGCTGAAACGAAACGAACAGAGCAAGACCAAGTCAACTAGTCATATCGATAGCGGGTCGCAATCTCAATGAAACTCGCGCCATCCTACGGTGAATGTTCGCGGCAGTCAAAAACTACGCGACACATTCTTCCCACAACCTTGGATGTAGGTATAAGGTTTGCTCAAAAGATAGCGTAGTGGGGCCGTGGAGAGAGATATTTGAAAAACAGAAATTTTTTCATCCGTACTTCCACGTACCTCTGCTCGTCTCAAATCAGTCGCCGTCACCATGCCGAGACAAGTACCTCCCAGGACCGGTTTCTAGCCTCACAGCCGTCATCAGCTGGGCTCGAGCTCAACGCAGTGATATAGCTGAAACGAAACGAACAGAGCAAGACCAAGTCAACTGGTCATATCGATGGCGGGTCGCAATCTCAATGAAACTCGCGCCATCCTACGGTGAATGTTCGCGGCAGTCAAAAACTACGCGACACATTCTTCCCACAACCTTGGATGTAGGTATAAGGTTTGCTCAAAAGATAGCGTAGTGGGGCCGTGGAGAGAGATATTTGAAAAACAGAAATTTTTTCATCCGTATTTCCACGTACCTCTGCTCGTCTCAAATCAGTCGCCGTCACCATGCCGAGATAAGTACCATATATATATATATATATATATATATATATATATATATATATATATATATATATATATATATATATATATATATATATATATATATACACTCTTCATAGCAGTGCCGTCACCATGCCGAGATAAGTACCATATATATATATATATATATATATATATATATATATATATATATATATATATATATATATATATATATATACATATATATATATATATATATATATATATATATATATATATATATATATATATATATATATATATATATATATATATATATACACTCTTCATAGCAGTGCTGGAATTCCGATACTGGAATCACCTTCAGGTGATTGGTTACACCCTCTCCAATGTTCCCTAATGCCTCAAAATCATTTCTTTTGACGGCAATATTCAATCTTGGAAAACAAAAAAGTCACAAAGACTCAAGTCTGATGAATAAAGGGTCTGTGCATTGTAGTGATGCAGCAGCCTGGTGTCGGTCTCACACAAATAACCCTTTTTCGTCTTTCAAGAGCTTCTCGGTAAAATGCTGGTTTACCTTTTGACCTTGAGACACAAATTCCTTGTATACCCTGGCTGTCAAAAAAGCAAATCAGCATACTTTTGATATTTGATTTGCTCATTCTGACTTTTTTTGACCGTGGGAAGATTGAAGTGTTTCTGGTTTTGGCGCTTCCCTTCCGGGTCGTATTCAAAAATTCAAGACTCGTTATGTCCAAAAGTTGGAATATCCAAAATTTCAATTTTTTTATTGATATTAAGTTTTTCTTTTACTCGTTTACGTAATCATTTTATTAAAACTTTTACTGGTACCAAATAAAACCCGGCACCAAATGACCAATGTGTGTACAATTGATTTATTATTCTGGAGTCAAAAAATTATATTGTATCAATTGCCTTCAAGTTCCTCCATGGGCCTGTAGGCGATTTGGCATGCTGTCGATTAAATGATCAATTTGGACTTGTGGAATTAGTTCCCATTCTTCACGAGCAGTCACGCAGCATTCTTCACGAGTAGTTCTCGCAGGGTAAGAGTAGGTTCGTTTCTTGATCCGTGTTTTCAGCATGTACTAAACATGTTTTCTGACATTAATGTCAAGGGAATTTGCTGGCCACCCTAATTTGGTTATTCCTTCCTCTTCAAGAAAATTTTGTAGTGCTGCTGTTCGATGAGGATGTGCGTTGTCATCCATAAAAACAAATCCGTCGCCCACTGAGCCTCGGATCAGATGCACAAGATTTAAAACTTCTTCGATCGAGTATTATGAGGGGTACACGGATATTTCTCCAGGATCAGTAGAGATGTCCGTGTACCCCTTATAATACCACCCCAAAACATCACGCTCCCACCGTCAAATAGGATACGTGGTTGCGTTGTTTCTAGTCGAGCTTGTCTACCTGGAGCTTTAAAATCTGTTCTTCGTGAATCAAAGACCAAGAAAATTCTCGTCTCATCGAAGAACATCACGGTATCCCAGTTAGGACTATGATCCATCATTTCTCGAGCCCAATCTTACATTTTTTTGTTGAATGGTTAATTTGGGAACACGTACAGGTCTTTTGCGATTCAAATTTACCGCTATCATTCTGCGTGTTATCGTTTGTCGTGAAATATTTACCCCTTTAAGCCTAACAAGCTCCCTTGATATACCACTTGTAGATTCCAAATGATTTCTTCGAACTCTCATTGATATCTGCCGGTCTTGTGCAGCTGTTGTACATCGTTTTCTACCACTTCTAAGGCGATTCTTTACGTCATTTGTCTCTTGAATTTTTTTATGAATTTTCGATACAGCACTTTGGGAAACACCTACAATTTCCGCGATATCACTTTGATTAAAGCCATGTTGTAACAAAGCAATTATTATTGATCTGTTAAAAAGAGATAACTTATTTCTAGGCATTTTTAAACGGATTGATTGAAAATTGAAAAAGAACTGAAATAATATGTAAATATCAGTATCAACTTAATGGACAAAATCGAAAAACCTGAGTAATCAGCAAAACAATGCTTCTGTTATTTTCATTTAAAAACGGTCTAAAATAAATATCCATCACAATTTTTAAAATATCATAGGCATAGATATCCCATTTGTGAATATGAAATTGTGTATAATTTGTAAATTTTTCAATAAGTTTCTCTCTTTCGGTCATATTTGCTTACACAAGCACAGTTATTATTTCCTTACAAAGTTTGGCACCAACACCTATTTCACCTATGAAGTTTATCGTGCGATTTGGGGTTAATTTGTAAAAACAAAGTTTTTAAATGATAAAAGCATCACTTGTGTCATAGTTTTTAATGAACGGAACAACTTTTCTATATTCATACTATATAGATCTTACTGACACTTTTGTTATATCACTTTTTAAATCTACGTAACCAGCCCGAATTACCTGGTGGGCCGGTTAATAATTCCTATTTTTTTCTTGAAAAAAAAGCACGTTTAATTTGGAAAAAGTTGCAAATTTTTCGCATCTCTCTGGTAATTTGTGGATGCCCTCCCGGAAAAACTGTGTTTGAGGTGGTACATTCATTAAGCCATGTTTCGACATCTCCGTAATTATTGAAGTCTTTCATGGAGAGTGCGCAAGACATCGATGAATACAAGTGGTTGTCGGAAGAAGCCAAGTTTGGTCAGTACGGTGGGTGGGGCAAGAGTTCCCAGCCAAGTGCAGAAATGGTGACTTCTGACTGCTTTCGTTGTGTTTGATGGGTTGTTGTCGTACTACAAAAACGTGTCTCGTAGCCCATTCTAGTTGCTTTCCGATCAATGCATGGTTGAAATTGATCATTTGTTAACGACAGCGAATGGTATTAACTATTTCACCTGGTTTCAGAAGCTCATGATATGATGCAAAGCCTTTTCTTCTCTCCAAAGTGATTCCTGGATCAACTCATGATTTACTGCGATTTGAGTTCTCGAAAAAATTCTATTTTTCGTCTCCAGTCACGATCCGATTTAAAAAAAAAGTATTTTTTTGATGCTGAGAAAGCAAAACTTCGTACACCGATTTTCGCTTTTCCATATGTCTGTCATTCACCGGATGTGGTACCCATTTTCCTTTCTTCTGGATCATTCCCGTAGCATTGTTCGGCCTCTCGGCTATTGAACCTCTCTGTTATTTGTTGTTGAGTTTGCTTATCGTCTTCTTCCAACAATGCTTGCAATTCGGTTTCTTTAAATTTTTTTGGTTGACCTGGGCATTCTTTGTCTTTCAAGTCGAAATCACCACTTCAATCACCACAAGTCGAATCATCTAATCCAACTCCCGCAAGCGTCTTCCATTGGGACATTGTCACCGTAAGCTTCCACGAGTATTCGACGGGTTTCACTCGCGTTTTCCTTTTGATTGAAAAAAAAAGCAGTATGTGCCGCAACTACTCTTTATTTGGATCGAACATAAGATATTAGACTGTGAACCGACCCTTGTTTCCAGCGCCATCTCTTGCTGAAATTAAGAATTATTAACCGTCACACCTGGTACAAAAAATACTCTAACGTTAAAGAATTTTAAGAATTCTTCTGCTCTAGCCTGTACAATGGAATCACTTCATGCGTACGTAGTCACTGTAAGAACGCCTCAATCAATCAATATTTAGTTTAACTTGATGGTTCAAGACTTCCCACTCATCGTAAAAATTCAGATTTTCTAGAACAAACTTCTGCTAGTTAATCGATCCTTTAAGAACAAAACTTAAAAATTGACCATATACCACAAATGTTACAACACGAGTTCAGCGAGCAATATAACTAATATGCATTAAATGAGAAACATAAACGTAAATAATATTTGGACGTAAGGCGGGTTTTTATCACAAAGAAAATTTAAGAAATCTTCCACTGCTAAAGTCTAAGGTAGGCGCCGTGGGAACAGGCATTTTAATATTCTGTATTAGAAATACGTAATAAACGAGTAAGTTATAAAAATTCTTGAAGGTTGTCAATGTATCGGGTTGTCCAGAAAGTCGTAGGGATTTTCCATTAGCTCCTTCTTTTAAAGTTTGTACAAAAAATCTGGGTTGGATTAGTAATGTTTATTTAAATTTTATTAGTCTTAGGCCGCACTACGGCTAAACCGCCATGGTTTTTCACCGCTTGATTTTGAGTCAAGAAAACTTTGCGACCAACACTAAGAGCTACTGATATATTCATATCAATAATAAAAATATGGAAGATTTTCATAGGCCACTGTCGATCTAATGTCGAATCTAATGTATGGTCCAACCGCTTTTAGGTTTCCGATGCCCTTTTCGTATGTACCTTCCAAACAAACCCAATACATACAGGAAAAAAATAGTAATGTCATGTGACAGTGCCACATGATACAAGATTGATGCAATATCATATCAAGGAAAATCTACTCAAACCAACGGATTGCCTCTCGTCGAATTTTACGTAAAAGAACTCACAAAAACCATTCATGGTAGTAATAGAAATGGGATAACTGGTTTACGTCAGTTCCTTTAGTTAAAAACTTACTTAGGCAACCATATAATTTGACTGTAGTAGAAACTATCAGATCAAATAAATGGGAAATATCAGAAGAGCTGAAAAATATGCGTTCCGGGCGTATCGGAACATCCATGTTCTGTGGTAATGGGCCTTTAGTGTCGTACAAACTCAAACTAAGCAAAATGGTCTTTGTTCTGTCATCAGGTGATGAAGAAGCCACGGTTCATCCTATGGCATTAAAGCCAAAAATTATTCATTTTTATAACGACACTAAAGGGGAGTCGATACGTTTAATCAATTGATCGTTTAATCAATCATCTGTTACTCGATGTCGTGCAGCCGCAAAACGAACAGATGGCCCATGGCTATATTTTATGGTATATTAAATATAGCGTTTATAAACGCATACATTATTTAGTATCATAAAATTATATCTAAGCAAGAAAAACCGCTAAACCGTCGCGATTTAATGAAAAAACTCGACAATAGCTTGATGACTCGCTGGATGTTGACAAGGCAGAAAATGATTACTTTGTCGATGAAATTAAATGACAAAATAAGTGACATTTTACCAAGAAGACACGCAGGACCTCTTACGCAACGTGAAGATGTGCCTGAGCCAAAGAATATGAAATATTGTGCCTTTTGTCCATCAAAAATTAGAAGAATGACAAATCAATTCTTCTATTGGAACCTTTGGTGTGAAATACTAAACTTGAAGAGATTATTACCACTAAACACCAAATCACTTTTTTTTTAACTGCTCCGCGTACGTCAGGAGATTAAATCATCTCCTGACGATGCTAACATGGCTAGCGAAACATACGTCGAGCAGTTTAAAAAAAAGTGATTTAGTGGTAAATCTCTTCAAGTTTAAGAATGACAAAGACAAGTGCAAAAATCCCATTTGTCCAAATCCAAAAAAAAAAAATTATTAATATTCATTATTTTATAAGGACTGCAAAGAGTTACTTTTAAAAAGTTTATTTTATAATTATAAGTCTGAATAAGAGATCTTAATAATTTGTAAAGTAAGAAATATCTATTTTTGTTATTTCAAGTTTTTCCTAATAAAAATACAAATAGATCATAATGTTTTTCATTTATTCATAACACAATGACGTTTATAATGATACATTACCACTTACAGAAACATATTACATACACCATTCAAAGTATGTACACACAAATAGATACACTTCGAATCAACGTATGGTTATCTTCTATGTACTATTAAATATAGTTATCTTTCTAGGGTTAAGATATATACGAAACTATGTTTTTTTTTTAATGCATTTATGACCTACTGCATGTTAATTATATACACTTTAATCAATAATATCTCGCTTCAGAATGGATAAAAAAATTTGACTTTTTTTATACAATAAAGGACACTTAGAACAATATCATATTCCAATGTTATCAAATTCGTAAGAAAAATAAATTTACGAGTATTTTACTACTTTAAAAAGTTGATCATTTTAAAATAATTCTAACTAGGACATCGGGTCTACAGTTAAACAAATGACCACATTAAATTGTTTACGTCACAAAACCAATGGAACGAATTCACTTTATTAAATCACTAGTTCATTTTGGAAATTATGAGCGTATTCATTTCATAGTACTGCCTAAAGGAACAAAAAAATTATGAAATAATCAAAGAGTTTAATAATAATGTCGGCACGATTTGGAAGATGTAAGGATTATATTTTAAATTATTTAATGTCATTCTTGTCATGTAAAAATATTTTACAGATCATCCTGCAGAATAAATGCAGTTGATGCAAAACAATATTTTGCAATAAAAAATAATTTGTTGCGCTTGGAGAGATCTGTCAATCGACAATGGCTCGAAGTAATCACGCCTTTAATATTTGGGGAAATTTAACGAAGTCAATATCTGATGTAAAAAATCACAAACTTTATGCGAAATCCCGTTAATATCAACCAAGTTCTATATCAACTACACCAATATCTATAGCAGCAGAATGAATTTTAAGTCGACGGTTATATTTATATCTTTCTCTGATGCTATAGTCTACCCCTGATCATATAAAGTGCGCCTAGAGCTCCTTCAACCTTCATTTCTATCCGGATCGATTTACAGCGGCCTCTTGCCAATTTTTGATGTGCATTAGTTCTTCATAATCTCTTCCTGCATTGTTCTGTCACCATGTCTTTAGTTTACCTCTGTTACCACTATTCGTTCTTCTAAGCTACTCTTTGAATATTCGGCTTTCTGACATATACTAGGTGTTTTCAAAGTTGAGTCATTTATTTTAACAGGTTGTAGAACTCGTAAAAATATGTAATTTTTCCAAAAATCTTTTATATAAACGTTGCAAAATATAGAAGTTATTAACAGTTAAAAAATTTGAAAACAATATGACTTTTTGATATTCTCGACTACAACTTTGTAAACTCATAAATTATTTGTTTACTGGTTATACTGGGTATGACTAGTTTCTTGTATTCTTGTACGATATTTCTTTTAAGTGCGATGTTCGATTTGGCTAGTGCTAATAATTCCTTAATTATTGGACCATGTTCTATTAGGCGCACACTTAATGATGCAGTTGCTTTCCTCAACAGCAACATTACCTTGTGTCTCAACGTCGCAGTCACAACTCTAACCAGTGGAAATAACGCTAGGCACTATCCCGACTGGTTGACATCATAAGGAATATTCGCGATAAATCTCGACTATGCAGGAGATGGAAGGGTACAGGCAACATTACTTTCTTTCACTTATTCGGTGATTTAAGCCGCAAAATAAAAAATAAAATAATTTAGGCCTTCCAAAACTACATTAATAAAATACAATCTTCTCTAACTGACGACCCGAAACAATTTTGGCAGTATGTCTCCCGCAGGAAAGGTACATCCAGGATTCCTGGCGATATGCTATACAACTCTGCGGAATTGAAAACCCCGAGCGACATTGTAAATGGTTTTGCGGACTTTTTCAAAAAGGTTTTTATTTCTTCTATGGACTTTCCTACCTCAATTGATGATAATTGATACATTCACAAATCAACAGAAAGTAAATGTTGACATAATATGCACCGATTTTTCGAAAGCATTTGACAAACTTGGCCATGGACTTATACTAAACTTGAAGAGATTTACCACTAAACACTAAATCACTTTTTTTTTGAACTGCTCGACGTATGTTTCGCTAACCATGTTAGCATCATCAGGAGATGATTTAATCTCTTGACGTACGTCGAGGAGTTAAAAATAAAGTGATTTGGTGTTTAGTGGTAATAATCTCTTCAAGTTTACTATTTCACACAAAAGGTTCCAATAGAAGAATTGATTTGTCATTCTTCTAATTTTTGATGGAGAAAAGGCACAATATTTCATATTCCTTGGCTCAGGCACATATTCACGTTGCGTAAGAGGTCCTGCGTGTCTTCTTGGTAAAATGTCACTTATTTTGTCATTTAATTTCATCGCCAAAGTAAGCATTTTCTGCCTTGTCAACATCCAGCGAGTCATCAAGCTATTGTCGAGTTTTTTCATGAAATCGCGACGGTCTAGCGGTTTTTCTCGCTTAGATATAATGTCATGACACTAAATAATGTATGCGTTTATAAACGCCATATTTAATATACCATAAAATATAGCCATGGGCCATCTGTTCGTTTTGCGGCTGCACGACATCGAGTAACAGATGATTGATCAAACGATCAATTGATTAAACGTATCGACTCCGCCTTTAGTTTCATTATAAAAATGAATTATGTTTGGCTTTAATGCTATAGGATGAACCGTGGATGAAACGCGCGTCGAGAACTTCGAAAAAAGTTATTTGGTGTTTAGTGGTAAATCTCTTCAAGTTTAGTGTTTCACACCAAAGGTTCCAATAGAAGAATCAATCATGAACTTATAATCCAAAAGATGAGTAGATTAGGCTTTGATGGCAGTACAATTTCGTTCTTTAAATCTTTCCTTGCAAACAGGACACAAAATGTTGAGTTTAAGGGCCATAGTTCTCATATCTTCATTGCAACTAGTGGTGCATCACAAGGCAGCATTGAGGCTGGTAAGGTCAGCGGTGTTGTCTAAAGTATCTGTCTTTTAAGCTGGATGGTGCCTATCTCTGCAGAGGTTATAGCCACATTCTGTTATTGGAGATATTCTCGTGTCAGTCCCTGGAGGATAGTAGAGTATATACTGCTCAGCTATTCCTGTTTAAGCTCTGCCACGGCTTGTTTAATTGTGATCAACTCCTCAGTGAGATCCGGTTTTTATGTCCCTCGAATTAACAACCCAGTTTGAGATACTTTTCTCATACCTACCCCTAGTACCAACTTGGCCTCTAACGCACCGCTCTTAACATGTGTCATTAGGTTTGGTTGATAGATTTTTTCAATAATCGCTTACTCAGTATAAATCAGTTTTTGAGAGGGTGCTGAAAGCTCGCGCGGTGATTTGGAAATCATTTTTGTAATATTTTTGTACCGTTGTTAGGTTAAGTTCAAATAATTTTTGTTATATCTATTTATGTTTTGAATTGTGTTTTAATTGGGCAGTAGCTTGTTAGACAATAAAGCATTGTTCATTCAAGCATATTCATTTATTCATTAATCGTGCCTGTTTAATTTTTGGGTACTATGCCACACGTTTATGAGAACAATGAACTAGTGGACGTAGCATGTCGTTTGTACAAGGAAAGGTTTCCTTTAAGAAATCATCCGACTTCGCGAATGTTTTTAAATTTAGTTACAATACTTCGCGACACAGGGTACTTAAAGGCACAAGGAGGAGGTCACGCTGGAAGACCTCCTACATGGTAAATGGTAGAGATTGAGGAAGAAATTTTAGAAATTGTCGAAAACGAGCCGACAACGAGCACTAGATCTATAGCAGGTCAAGTTGAAGTTGGTCATAGTAAAGTGTGGAAGACTATTCGACCTGAACACTTTAATCTCTATCATTATTATCGGGTGTATTGCAACCCGAAGATTATCCTAGAAGTGTTGAACTTTGTCAGTAGCTTTTACATCAGTTCAACAGAAATCAGAATTTTACCAAATTTATTTTTGCTACCGAGGAGGTCACATTTACAAGAAATGGAGTGTTGTTTCTACAACAGCCATGTTTGGGCAGTAGAAAATTTGTATGCTGTGAAAAGGACATTTACATTTTTGCATGTATTTTCAGCACAGATTTTCAGTCAATTGGCGTTCTTTCTCTCTTCCAGGTCGATTGACCGGCGAAAATTATTTAGACTTTCTTCAAAACAATCTGCCGCAATTATTACAAGATGTTCCTTTAAATGTTAGATATAATATGTGGTTTCTACATGATAGAGTTCCGACACATTTTAGACGAGAAGTTCACGAACATTTAAATAATGAATTTCGTAACACATGGATAGGGTGCAATGGACCGATTTCTTAGCCTACACGCTCCCCGGATTTAACACCCTGCGATTTTTTACTGTGGGCTATTAAAAAGTTGGTTTATCACGATGGACAAGTAAATACTATGGAAAAACTACAATACCACATCGAAAACGTTTGTGATGTTATTCGTGGACACCCGGATTTTATTTTTGATGCTTGTAGTGACGTATGGGTACGCCGAGCAAGATTTTGTGCTAACCAAACAAATGGTGACAATTTTGAACAATTTTGGTAACATGTAACATTTTTGTTTTTGTTATTCTGCAACTTTTATATAAACGATTTTTGTTCAATTGACTTCTCTTTGCAAGTTCTACAACGCAGTGGTTGAGAATATCAAAAAGTCAGGTCTGTTTTAAAATTTGTAACTGTTAATAAGTTCTTTATTTTGCAACTTTTATATAAATGATTTCTGGTAAAATTACTTCTTTTTACGCGTTCCACGACCTGTTAAAATAAATGACTCAACTTTGAAAACACCTTGTAGTTTTTTAGTGTGTCCGAACATCCATTAGGGGTCGCTATTAAACGAAATGTGAGTTTGCGCACCTCTAAAGTTAAAATTATTCAGTATGGTCTGGCAAATCATTATGGAACGTGTAACATCAGAGCAAAACTTTCAAATTATCGAAATTTATGGTCAAAGATCTTAGTCTGGTGGCTTACAAGATCCAGCTTGCACAAGAACTCAAGACGCAAGACCATCGTTGGCGTCCTACGCCATCGGCGAATAGACTCAAAATCAAATTTAATTAACCGCAAAATTTTGTTCAGCGACGACTCTTATTTTTGGCTAACTGGTTTGCCGTATCTGGATGGAAATTCTTTACAATTACAGTTCTATTTATAAAAATGCACCATATGGTGCGGATTGTATGTTGGTGGCATCATTAGGCCGTATTCCTTTAAAAATCAAGCTGGAATATATATATATATATATATATATATATATATATATATATATATATATATATATATATATATATAATTTCGATTTTGAATGGAGGAGATGTGGTTCCAAGAGCAGATGGCTCCACAAGCCATACAGCCAACACAACAATCGATTTATTGAGGGAACAATTCGGTGAAAATATTATTTCGAGGAATAGACCTATTAATTGGCCACCAATGTCATGTGATTTTCTTTTGGAATCTCACTGTTCCTCCGTACTACACCACTTGTTTGTAAAAATATAACATTGTACACAGTTACACATATATAACACACTGCGGCTTAATCGTCATTAGTAAACGATGGATTAGAAACGGTTTATAAAGCTACTAATTCATTCACAGAATTTCTTTACATTTAACACGAATCTTTATCAGATGATGTTCGAATGCATCGTTACAATCTCCAGAGGGATGCCACGCTCACGATCGTTAATATCAATATCACCATCTTTAAGCTGAATATTCGAAAAATCACACGTACATTTATATACTATATTATAGCGAATAACAGAACAAATCGTTATATATGCTTTGGTATCGGTTTTCCTCGATAAAACTTATAAATAATACAATAATGAACACATTCCTTCTTTCGAGAAATCATGTACGCACACATTTATTGAATAATAAAAAACTTGCAACATTAAAAATATATATTATTATTCTTTTATTTTATAATTTTTATATACGCCATGATTGTTTTATGTAGTGATAAAAAATAAAAGAAATTTCATTTATGTATGATACAAAATATGATACAAAATTTGATTCAAAATATGATACAAATTATGATACAAAATATAATACAAAATACAATACAAAATAAGATACAAAATATGATACAACATATGATGCAAAATATGATACAAAATATGATACAAAATATAATACAAAATATAATACAAAATATGATACAAAATGTGATACAACATATGATACAAAATATGATACAAAATATGATACAAAAATGATATAAATATCATACTAAATATGACACAAAATATGATACAAAATATGATACAAAATATGATACAAAATATGATTCAAAATATGATACAAAATATGACACAAAATATGATAAAAAATAAAATTCAAAACATGACAAAATATGATACAAAAATATGTTGCAAAATATGATACAAAATATGACACAAAATGTGATACAAAATATGATACAAAATATAATACAAAATATAATACAAAATATGATACAAAATATGATACAACATATGATACAAAATATGATACAAAATATGATACAAAATATGATACAAAAATGATATAAATATGCTTCAAAATATGATACAAATTATGATACAAAATATAATACAAAATACAATACAAAATAAGATACAAAATATGATACAACATATGATGCAAAATATGATACAAAATATGATACAAAATATAATACAAAATATAATACAAAATATGATACAAAATATGATACAACATATGATACAAAATATGATACAAAAATGATATAAATATCATACTAAATATGACATAAAATATGATACAAAATATGATACAAAATATGATACAAAATATGATTCAAAATATGATACAACATATGACACAAAATATGATACAAAATATAATACAAAACATGACAAAATATGATACAAAATATGATACAAAATATGATACAAAATATGATTCAAAATATGATACAAAATATGACACAAAATATGATACAAAATATAATACAAAACATGACAAAATATGATACAAAATATGATGCAACATATGATGCAAAATATGATACAAAATATGATACAAAATATAATACAAAATATAATACAAAATATAATACAAAATACAATACAAAATAAGATACAAAATGTGATACAACATATGATGCAAAATATGATACAAAATATGATACAAAATATAATACAAAATATGATACAATAATGATATAAATATAATACTAAATATGATACAAAATATGATACAAAATATGACACAAAATATGATACAAAATATAATACAAAACATGACAAAATATGATACAAAATATGATGCAAAATATGATACAAAATATGACACAAAAGGTGATACAAATATGATATAAATATCATACTAAATATGACACAAAATATGATACAAAATATGATTCAAAAGATGATACAAAATATGACACAAAATATGATACAAAATATAATACAAAATATGACAAAATATGATACAAAATATGATGCAAAATATGATACAAAATATGACACAAAATGTGATACAAAATATGATACAAAATATAATACAAAATATAATACAAAATATAATACAAAATACAATACAAAATAAGATACAAAATATGATACAACATATGATGCAAAATATGATACAAAATATGATACAAAATATAATACAAAATATGATACAATAATGATATAAATATAATACTAAATATGACACAAAATATGATACAAAATATGACACAAAATATGATACAAAATATAATACAAAACATGACAAAATATGATACAAAATATGATGCAAAATATGATACAAAATATGACACAAAATGTGATACAAAAATGATATAAATATCATACTAAATATGATACAAAATATGATACAAAATATGATTCAAAATATGATACAAAATATGACACAAAATATGATACAAAATATAATACAAAACATGACAAAATATGATACAAAATATGATACAAAATATGATACAAAATATGATACAAAATATGATACAAAATATGATACAAAATATGATTCAAAATATGATACAAAATATGACACAAAATATGATACAAAATATAATACAAAACATGACAAAATATGATACAAAATATGATGCAAAATATGATACAAAATATGACACAAAATGTGATACAAAATATGATACAAAATATAATACAAAATATAATACAAAATATGATACAAAATATGATACAACATATGATACAAAATATGATACAAAATATGATACAAAAATGATATAAATATGCTTCAAAATATGATACAAAATATGACAAAATATGATACAAAATGTGATTCAAAATATGATACAAAATATGATACAAAATATGGTACAAAATATGATTCGAAATATGATACAAAATATGATACAAAATATGATACAAATATAAATTAGTAGGTGGTTAGTGGATGGTTTAACACCATGGTTGTTATAACACTCTACAAGTCGGATGGATCAAATTAAATAGCACATTTTTTTTACAAAGGGTGGCTGAATAAGAGCGTCAGAATAACTACAAGAGTTGGCCAATGTCCATGAAATATTAGATTTGCAGGAACTTACAGATACAGTTTAACAATGGCCTGCAATATTTCGGTCCTAATTATTCGGACTAATTCTGGCACTTTATTTTTCACTGAACAGCGTGACTTCATTTTTATGTGAACGACGTTGTAAGTATCTTTCTACTGTAATGTTGCTGCTTTGTTGCATCTGTCCTGTTTGCATATAAACCAATATATTTGCTGAACTTTGAGCCCAAGTTGGTTTCTTTTACCAAAAATGTGCCTTTGCCAAACAAGTCATTTAGCCAGGGGTATCCCAGATATTTAAAATCATTTGCCTGTTTAAGTTCACAACTATTTACGTTAACTGGCGGACACTTCTATGGCTTCATTGAATACGTTACTTGTACTAATTTATTTTCGTTTGTTTTGAGTATTCACTTCTTCAGCCACAATAGTATTTTGTTCAGATTTCTATAGTAGATTTGCTGTTGCAGTTCTTGGGCTATGACACGCAATTATTAGATTATTATCCACGAAAAAAGCAACTTCGGTTTTTGTGAAGTCATTTCACTCTCTCGCTATGAGCTTTTTCCTTTCGTCAGACCAAGTTGTTCCAGTCTTCCTACATTTTCCTCTCTGGTCAACCTTCCAAACGTTAACCTTGTGTCTGAAACAGCCTCTATCTTGAATTTCACTTTGTATAATATTTGCTGATCTTAGGTCCTCTTTAATTGCAGCAATCCATTTAATAATTTCTACTTTAGCTCTACTCCTATTTTCATAAAAATCAACTATTTGTCTTCTTTCAACAACATTCTTCTTCTCATATCGCTATGTATATCTGTGTAGTGTTTGACTTCTTGGTTTTCTCGAAGTCGGTATGTTGTGCTATTTATTTGTTTGGGGCCTAAGATTTTTCTTATGATTTTTCTTTCCTTCTTTTCAATGTCCTCGATGTCTCTCTTTCTATTCAAAATGAGCGTTTCTGTCCCATATAGCTATTCTGGATTAATAACTGTGTTGTAATGTCTCACTTTTGTGGCTTTAGATATGCATTTTTTGTTGGAAATATTTTGTGTACATCTCAATGCCGTTTTAATTTTTTGACATCCACCCTTATTGGCCGATTTTTCCAACCCATTTTCCATAATTATTTCACCCAAATATTTGAAATGAGAGACTCGTCTGATGTTACCATATTTTGTTTTTAGAAATGGTGTTCTTAGTCTGTTGCAAGTCATGTATTGTGTCTTTTCAAATTAAATTTGGAGTCCTACCTTTTCTGCTGTTTCTTTTAGGATTTCAATCTGTTTTTGTGCCGTTAATATATCTTGACCCAAAATTGCTAGATCATCAGCAAACGCCAGACAATCAATTTTGATGTTGGTTCTCACCAGATTAATAGGCTGGTCAATATTCAGGCCCGACTTTTTGTCACGCCACTCAGGTATCACTTTTTCTAGAACACAGTTAAATAAGAGTGGCGAGAGTCCATCCCCTTTTCTGACTCCCGTTTTAATTTCGAAGGGCTCTGAGATGTCACCCATGAATTTAACTTTTGACCTTGTGTTATATATATATATATATATATATATATATATATATATATATATATATATATATATATATATATATATATATATATGTTATATATAATATATATATATATATATATATATATATATATATATATATATATATATATATATATATAATAACGTATATATATACGTAAATATACTTATATATAATAACGTCCGCGAAGAGGACCGAAAGCACGATGGATTGATGACATCGTTAGGTGTATATATATATATATATATATATATATATATATATATATATATATATATATATATATATATATATATATATATATATATATATATATACACAAAATATTGATACACAGAGGATAACAATAAACTCAGAAGATTACAAAAATTATTACATGCTGGCACTATACCATCAACACGCCCGTAAACCATAGAGATGGGTGTACTGATGCTTCGCACTCAGGATGCGTGGTTTAGGTCACAACTAAAGAGATGGTAAATAATATCCATGGTATCGACTGGCCAGTTGCAGAGTGAAGGTTAGAGAGAATATTAAGATGATAAACATCTCGGATGAATGCGTACGAAACATCCTATATGAAAATTTGGACATGAGAACACTGCAGACCAAAAATGGACTCGAGTAACCACTTCTGATGAAATGTATAAGCGCAATCCGACCAAGTTTCTGCAGTTATTTGTGACCGGTGATAAAAGTTGGATTTATCATTATATACCAGAGATGGAAAGACCGCCAGAACAGTGGGTTTTGTCCGCCGAATATACTTCGAAGAAAGTGAAGACGCTTCTAATAACCGGAAAGGCCATCACCAGTATTTTCTGGGATTCGCAAGGTATTGTCCTCACCGATGTCTTCAGTGAACTCTCGGCTTGATCCTCCCGCTCAGTCTTTAACTTCTCCCCTCCTAAATCCACCATAGAACACTTCTTCAGGATGAACTCCTGCTCTATACTTCACTCTTTCACATTTCTAGGCCGAGAGATCTTAAAGCAGCCCACCGAAAGATTTCTGGGTCTAATATTCAACCATCAACTAACCTAGAAGGCTCATCTTACGGATCTAAAATCCAGATGCTAAGATCCCTAAGTTTAATAAAGCTCTCTACTCACCCCACTTGGGGAGCTGATTATCGCTCACTTTGTAGAATCTACCTAACAGCCATCAGGCCTAAGATAGACTATACCAGCATTGTATATCACTCTGTTCCATCCTCCTACCTTAACACGATCGATCCTACCCAGAACACAGCTATCAGATTGTCCTTGGATTTCTTCCAAACCACTCCATCCTTAGCCTGCTTTGTAAGACTGGGATATAACCCCTAATATATGGACGAATAAAATTACTTCTAAACTATTTCTACAGTGTGGCATCCAGACCATTCATTCCTCATGGTCCTTCATTTTCAACCCCCTATCTATTCTGCCACATCTCATCTGGACCTCACCGCAAAAAAACAATTTTTGAACTACGAATTGATGGCGCAACCATCCTATTCTCAGAATTTGGCCTCCTTCGACTCTTTTATCTTTCCGAATATGAAAAAATTGAAAAATAAACAGATTTTCATTCAAAAACATTATTTAATATAAAAGGCCATTATTTAATATAAAGGGGCCAGTCTACCAACTACTATTTGTAATAAACAAAATTCGAAGATTATCTTAATTAGATTAAGATTTTTAATCCATATTTTTTTTTTATTTCCGTTATTTGTAATAGTTATGTTCTTTTCTTAAAATTTTAGAATTAAACCACTGATTTCGGAACTTTGCTATACAAGAAGTTAAATATTTCATTTTTTTGCGTCAATTGGAACCTCTAAAATAATTTTTTAAATAGAGTGTATATATATAACTCCGCCAACATGGCTTTACAATTTCAAACACCGGCCGTCATTCTCCGGAAGCCAAGGGGCAACTACCTACGGCAGTGGGAAGATCTGCCTCAAGGCAGAGGGTGCTAAGAATTACCGGGTTAGATCAGGCTGCCAGCGAACTTTGGACATTACAACACTTAATATTCGAACAATGAAAACGGATGAATGAGTGCGAAAGTACGGAAGAACTGTTGATCGAGCTCGACAACATACATTGGGACATGATAAGGCTATGTGAAACACGAACAAAGGGCGAAGAGCTAATCAAACTGGAAACAACTGGTCACATACTTTACACTCAGGGTACGGAGAATGGACGATGTGGTGGAATTGGATTCCTCATTAACCGAAAGTTGAAGGACAGTGTCATAAAATTTGAAAATATATCTGATCGACTGTGTACGGACCAACCCAATGCGTCATTCAACTAAATAAAAAGTTTAAACTTCAAATCGTCCAAGCTTATGCACCAATTATAAACTATGGTGATGAAGAAATTGAGATATTTTATGATGATGTTGCCCAACTTCCAGAAAACAAGAAGTGCAGGTACAAAATTCTGATGGGCGACTTTAATGCTAAACTTGGAAAAACAAGAACAGGTGAAAATGCAATTGGCCCATATGAAGGAAGGACAAGAACTCGTTTTATAAGAAAAAAATCAGCAGAAAATGGGCATGGAACAGTCCAACTGGTCTCACAAGTGAGATTGACTACATCATGTCAAACAATAAAACAATATTTTGTAATTGTACTGTCCTTAACCGTTTTAATGTAGGAAGTGACCATAAAATGGTATGAGTAAAGGTTAGAATAAACCGTCGAAGAGAACGTACAAGAAAAGTAAGATCGAAGAAAGGAAAAGTAAATTCTGGAAAGCTGTTTCAGAGGGGCAGTGATTTTGAGATAGCTTTGTCGAACCGCTTTGATGTGTTGAAAAATATAATCAGTATGAAAAAATAATCGACAATGTGCTTGAAACGGCTGCTGCAATAGCACCAGCAGAAAAAAGTTTCAAACAGTCAAAAATCTCCAATGAGACAATTAATTTAATGAAAACACAGGGAGTCTTTTTGGCGAGTACGTTGAACTTTGCAAAATTAGAAGAAGACATATTCGAGAAGAAACACGTCGGTTCTATATATGCAAAAAACACTAGAAAAAAACAAGGGAATAAACAAAGCAAAACACAAACTGAGAAATGAAAGGATACAAATGTATGCATTAATGCATGAGGATGACACAGTTTGCAGGGAACGTACGAAAATTAGATTTTCAGAAGATTTCATTCCAAGTTATATGAAGATCAGAACCAGTTAAAGAGAGCAAAACCCACGGAAGAGCAAATACCAGATATCTTGTTGGATGAAGTGACAAATGCTATAGAAGCGAAGAAGAATGGAAAGGCTCCATGAAAGAACAGTGTAACAGTTAAGTTGTTGAAAGCTGGCGGTCACCGAAAATGCCTCAGGGAACAAAAAATACCCAACCTATGGAAAAGTGCTGAAGTGATTTTTCTTCATAAAAAAGGAACCCAGGAGAATTTGAAAAACTACCGCCCAATAAGCAAGGTTTTACGCCAAGATAATATCTAAAAGAATATTGAGAACATTAAATGACGCACAACCAAGAGAACAGGCAGGATTTAGAAGTGGATTCAGTACAATGGATCATATCCAGATTGTCCAATAGGGCATAAAAAAGCACAATAAATATACTATGCCACTGTGCTGGGCTTTTATTGACTATGAAAAGGTATTTGACTTAATATCAAAGCAAGCCATAATGGATGCATTGCTTAACCAAGGGATAGACAGAGCCTATGTAAACTTACTGAGATCCATGTATGATGAAGCTACAGTGACAGTTCACATGCATAATTTTGTTAGAGTTAAAATCAATATAGAACGGGGTGTTCGGCAGGGTGACTCAATATTCCCTGTTCTTTTCTCAGCCGACCTTGAAGAGGTATTCCGTAATTTGGATTGGGAACAGGATGGAATAAAAATAAATGGTGAATACTTAAGTCACCTTAGATTTGCAGATGATATCGTTCTCTTGTCCCAAACTCAGATGAACTACAAAACATATACAAGCAAAAAAAGATGGAGAACCATTTGGCTTGAAAATAAACCTGAAAAGGAGTCAGGTTATGTTCAACAAATTTACTGAAAACAGAAGAATATCTATTTTAGATTTCAATGGAGGGTAAGTAACAGGTATAATGGAAAAATAGTGAACTGAGCCCGTGGAGAAAAGTGTTAAAAAGCAAAGGAAGGGAATGGCAAAGCACCGACATTCAACTTCAAACAACAACTTCCTTTTCTTTTTAATACTTTTCTCAACGGGTCCAGTTCACTATTTTTCGATCACAGATATATATATATATATATATATATATATATATATATATATATATATATATATATATATATATATATATATATATATATATCCCCTTTGTGGCTCAGACCTTGACGTGGTAAAGGGGTTTCAGTAGGGCAATGAAGCTTTGAGCTATGCCGTCTGGAGTCTATGCTCCTGGGAGGATCACCCCTGACGGACAGGTCAAAGCGGAGGCCTCAGACTAACATGATCCAAAATCTGCCAACCCGCATTGGACCAGCGTGGCAGATTACGGTCCATACCTTCAACATGGTATTTCAGTATGTTGAAATATGACAGTACAACCTCAAACACGGCCCTCATTCCCCGGAGGCCAAGGGGCAACTACCTACGGCAGCGGGAAGACCTGCCCCAAGGCAGAGGGTGCTAAGAATCACCGGGTTAGATCAGGCTGCCATTGGACTTTTGACATTGCAACGTTAAATATACGGACTATGAAAACAGAGGCCCGATTGCAAGAACTGTTAATCGAACTTGACAACATACATTGGGATATTATTGGGCTCTGTGAAACACGAAGGAAGGGTGAAGAGTTAATCAAACTGGAACCAACTGGACACGTACTCTACACTCGAGGTACGGAAAATGGCCAATGTGGCGGAATAGGATTCCTCATCAATCGAAAGCTGAAGGACAGTGTGGTAAAATTTGAAAGTACATCCGATCGATTAGCCCAATGCGTCATTCAGCTGAATAAAAACTTTAGGCTTCAAATCGTCCAAGCTTATGCACCAACTATAAGCCATAAAGATGAGGAAATTGAGGAATTTTATGATGATGTGGCCCAGCTTTTATACAAGGAGAAATGTAGGTACAAAATCCTGATGGGTGATTTTAATGCCAGAATTGGAACAACAAGAACAGACGAAAATGCAACTGGCCCATATGGAACTGGTGAGCGAGACAATAGAGGTGACAGATTAGTTGATTTTGCTGAAGGACAAGAACTATATATTATGAATTCATTCTATAAGAAAAATATCAGCAGAAAATGGACATGGAAAAGTCCATCTGGGCTCACAAGCGAAATTGACTACATCATGACCAACGATAAAACAATATTTACCAATTGTACTGTCCTTAACAATTTTAATGTTGGAAGTGACCACCGAATTGTACGAGCAAGGGTTCGGATTGACTGTCGAAAAGAGCGCGAAAAAATGGTAAGATCAAAGAAGGGCAAGGTGGATTCTGGAAAACTGCTGGAGAGAGGAAGCGATTTTGAGATTGCTTTGTCAAACCGGTTTGCTGCGTTACAAGATCCAGAGGAGGTGGAAATATCAGTTCAATATGAAGAAATCGCCAACAATGTACTTCAAACGGCTGTTTCAATAGCACCAGAGGAAAAATGTCTCAAACAAACAAAAATCTCCAGTGAGACCATTGATTTAATGAAGAAACGGCGAGCAATGAGAAATGCAGGTAGTCCTTTTGGCAGGGTCGAGTACACTGAGCTCTGCAAAACTATAAGAAAACGTATCAGAGAGGACACGCGCCGATTCAATATGCAACTAGTGCAAAAAACCCTGGAAGAAAACAAAGGAATTAACAAAGCTTAACAGAAGCTGAGAAACAAAAGAACGCAAATATATGCTTTAAAGCGTGAGGATGGCACAGTGTGCAGGACGCGTGCCCAAATGTTAGAGATTGTCAGAAGGTTTTATTCCCAGTTATATGAAGATCAGAGCCAGTCAGGGACAGCAATACCCACGGAAGGACAATATATAATACCAGATATCCTAGTGGAGGAAGTAACAAATGCTATAGAATTGATGAAGAACGGCAAGGCTCCAGGAAAGGATAGTGTAATTGTCGAAATGCTAAAAGCTGGTGGTCGGACGTTACATAAAACACTGGCAAAATTATACTCAAAATGCCTCAAAGAACAAAAAGTACCCGACTTATGGAAAAATGCAGAAGTGATCCTTTTACATAAAAAAGGAGCACAGGAAGATTTAAAGAACTACCGTCCAATAAGCCTCCTATCAGTGATGTACAAAGTTTTCACTAAGATAATTTCTAAAAGAATATTAAAAAAACTGAATGACGCACAACCAAGAGAACAAGCAGGATTCAGAAGTGGATTCAGTTCAATGGATCACATCCAGGTTGTACAGCAGGTCATAGAAAGGCACAACGAATACACCATGCCACTGTGCTTGGCTTTTATCGACTACGAAAAAGCATTTGATTCCATCTCAAAGCATGCGATAGTGGATGCACTGCTTAGCCAAGGTGTAGAGAGAGCCTATGTAAACCTATTAGAATCGATATATGATGGAGCGACAGCCACAATTCACCTTGATGATCTTGAAGTGGGAATTAATATAGAACGAGGTGTACGGCAGGGTGACGCAATATCGCCTATTCTTTTCTCGGCTGGCCTTGAAGAAGTATTCCGTAAACCGGATTGGGAACAGGATGGGGTAAAGATCAATGGTGCAAACTTAAACCATCTTAGATTTGCAGGTGATATTATTCTCATTTCACAAGACCCAGAGGAGCTGCAAAGACGCGTACAAGAACTGCAAAGGGCTGGCGAACCATTTGGCTTGAAAATAAACCTGAAAAAGAGTCAGGTTATGTTCAATAACTTCGCTCAGGACAGAAGAATTTCAGTTCTAGGAAGGGATTTAGAGATTGTGGACAGCTTTATATATCTTGGGCAGAGGATTTCCATGGAGGGGAATACCGCCCGGGAGGTGGAACGGCGTATTAAATGTGGCTGGCAGGCATTTGGTAGGCTCAACATAGTGCTTAAGAGCAGACTCCCACTTTGCCTGAAAAGAAAAGTATTCGATCAGTGCGTTCTACCCGTTATGACATACGGAAATGAAACCTGGACAGTCACATCGCAATCAATTCAAAAACTTCGGGTGGCACAGAGGGGAATGGAAAGATGTATGCTTGGCATTACAAGACGAGACAGAAAGTCCTGCGCATGGATCAGGGAACAAACAAAAGTCTGTGACATCATTGGAAGAGTAAAACAGTTGAAATGGAGATGGGCAGGCTATCTAGCGAGGCGATGGGACCGCAGATGGACCAAGGCAATCCTGGAGTGGATACCGCTTGATCGCAAACGTCCGCGAAGAAGACCGAAAGCACGATGGACTGATGACATCGTTAAGTATATTGGACCCGAGTGGCAGAGGAAAGCCCAGGACCGTGAAGGTTGGAAACATGCTGAAGAGGCCTTCATCCTGCAGTGGATCGATACGGGCTGATGATGATGATGATGATGATATATATATATATATATATATATATATATATATATATATATATATATATATATATATATATATATATATATATATACATAAATACATACACATTATTGTTTTCATTAATGAATTTATATGATAGTAATAAAAAACTATTATTTTTAAATACGGATTTTACTGATTTCTGTATTTATTGAAGATGAGTGAACACTCATTAACGGCATTGTATAAAATAATTATTGAAGCGGTACAATTATGAAATATTTCGTCAAGAATACCGATGTATGTGGCATAGAAATGAAAGACAACCAAAATATTTACGTTTCAGATGACCATGTATCAGTTAGATCATCGAAAAAGATTCATAGAATACATTAGAATTAGCGTACTATTTTGTTTGTTGAGTTACAAAGAGTTAAGGTTTTTGCCTTCAGATTTTCAGAAATTATCTAAATCAACCTTACATTCCATCAATAGCACCTAATTTCCGTCTTCTGAAAGATCGCTATTTAATGAGTTGTAAACAATTAAACTAATTAATTATACCTAAAAAAATAGATTTTAAACCACGAAATAATGTTTGTTTAACAGATTGTTGTCTGTTTTACTTACCTAATATTTGAAAATATTTTTTACGTTAATTATGAGCATTATTTCGGATTACGATATTCAAAAAGTTTATTATAATAGGAAGTTCCTGATTTTTTTTTCTTTACAATGTTGTCCTTAATTGATAAGGTAAATCATATGGTAATAAATTCGAACAAAATAAGAGTGAATTAAATATTATAAACTTTAATTAAAGCCAAACCGAAAATGTAAATTCGTTATTATTTCATATTTGTGCAATATGGTAATGGTACAGTTCATGAATTATTGTTTATAACTTAGAACATAGTTTCTCAACCTTTTTAGTGTCACGGCCCACTAAATAGCCAAAAAGATATGTAAAAAATGGTTCGACCCTTTCACTACAATATGTTAATTTGACGTTTATCAAAGTTTTACATCGGCCGGTTAACACGGCGTCGATTCATCCTTTTTTTAGTATCGTGATTTATAAAGAATCGTTTTTATTTTTAAATGACTTATAAACTCCTACAAGCGTGTTTATACGCTTATGAATCGTTATAAATCGTCAATGACGGATGTATGTGTGAATGGACCGTAATACTTATCACGAAATATGGCACACAGCCAGAAATACTTGTCTAACTTCTTGTTCTTATATTACTTTTACCAGTTCGAACCTGTGACCAGCACTTACATGCTTTTGTAAAATGACCCGCCCGCGTTCCTCGTGCCACAGGCCTGGCATTAGCTAGGCTCTTTGGTAATAAAAACAAAGGAACGAGACGAAGAGTTTCATTGTTAATTACGTTTTTACAAAAACAAGTACTACGATTTCTTCTCTCACCCAGTGTTAAATACTACGATTTCTTCTCACATTTAGTGTTAAATAAATTAATAACAGTGTGGTACTAAAATAAATTAATAATATTAAATAAAATGGGCAAATTTATGACAAAACAAAATGTACATGTCTACATCTGCTGAAACAGTAAATAAAAAGACTACCTTGTACAATGAAACATATTTAAGATATAGATTCATTGTTATGGATGACAAGCTACAGCATACATGTGTTGTTTGTTATCAGGTTCTGTCCGCGGAAAGTGTGAAGCTTTCAAAATTAGTCTGGCATCTGGAAACAAAATAGCCCTCTTTACACAACAAACCATTAGAATTTTTCGAGCGTAAATCACTCGGCTTGAAAAATCAACAAATCAAGCGGTAATGAGATCGCAGTACTTCAAGCATCCTATTTAGTAGCATTAAGAGTGGCTAGGAAGTCTAAGTCCCAAAAATGGTAAACTATTCAACTTTCAAATGACACAATATCTAAACTTATTAATGAAATGACCAATAGTTCACGATCAAATAACTGAAAAGGTTAAATCAAGTGAATTTTTTGCTGTTCAGTTTGACGAGTCGACAACTGTATCACGCAATTTTTGTGCTTTGTCCGATACGAATGAGAAGGGTCGATTAAAGAAAATATGCTACTTTGCAAATCAAATCCTAGTCGCGCAACTAACGAAGGACTCTAAAAAAAATTAATTATACAACACAAAACGAAAACTTGGACTTTAATAAATGCATGGCGGTATTTACTAATAGCGTGAAAGCGATAACGGAGAAGAACAGTGTTGTGATAATAAAATTAAAAGACATTATACCATATATGGAATGAACGCACTCTTTTTTTCACAGAAATGAGCATGCTACAAAAAAGACGCCAGATACTTTACTTTTAATAATAATAATAATTATAATAATAATAATAATAATAATAATAATAATAATGTCCCGGTTCTTGCTGGCTCGCCCCCCATAAGGAAGGCTGCCACTAGAACTGAACGCACTCCACGTATCAGATGGACACGCGAAATGAATATTGAGGTAATGCGTACCTACTATTACGTGAACCAGTGCGGAGATAAGCCGCTTCCTGGATGAAGAAATGCACTCTATCAAGAATATAAGAAGAGGTTCCCTGGAACTCGGCTGTCTGAGAAAAACTTAGCCGACCGTAAAAATATAATTTTAAATAAAAAGTATCTCACCGAAACAGAACTAACGAATGTCAAGAGAGAAGTTGGTAATGAATTACACCAGAACGTTACATATCAGCAACATGAAGAAGATAATATAGGCGTCCTCACCTTAACCACAGAGGCCCAGCCTATAGAACAAACTCCTAATTTTCCACCGAAGGCCTCACCGTCTAGCAATGAGGAAGTGACCTTACAACAGAACTTGTCTAATGTACGAGAGAAGTTTTACAGTAATTTGGCCCATTTTATTGGGTCAAATCCACTAAATAGACCAAAAATTCCAATACTACGAAATATTACAAAAGCTCGTATTACTCTAATGCAGATCAATAAAGTTCTGGAATCACATCTGGCTGGGATACTAGATCTGTGTGATATACATCTTGCGTTGTACTGTGCAGCAGTGACTGCGATCGAAATTTCAGGCCAAAAAACATACACCCCCAGTGCGAGCAGGCATAATTTCCAGAAAAATACCCCTGCCTGGAAAACACGCCTTGAAAACAATATCGATGATTTCCGAAGGAAAGTCGACGTCATCTCAGAATACCTTTACTGGTAATCGATCAAGTAAAGTAACGAAAAAAACAAAAACAATTGCCAATAAATCTGGCATTGGCTTCGACGATCCAAACTTCTCCGAAAAATTATTGAATCTTAAAGATCGGCTTAGATAGAAAGCTAAATCTAAAGGGGCTAGGCTAGCAAGATATAACGAGCTAAAAAAACGAAAGCACCAAAATTCAGTATTCATAAATAGTCAAAAGAAATTTTATAGAGAGCTCGAACAAGGCAGTAGCAGGTCAGAACTTGAGAATGTGGACATGTCCTCCTTTGCAGAATATTGGCAATCGGTTTGGAAAAGATCAGATGACTATGAAAAAGCGGCACCTGGGATTAAAACAATTGAACAGCACACAACTGCTCTCCCAGAAATGGAGTTTAACGATTTCACGGCGACTGACATTTGCACCGCCGTCAAGAAAACTCATAACTGGAAAGCTCCTGGACCAGATGGACTACATAACTTCTGGATTAAAAACTTTACGGCGGCCCACCGCCCACTTGCTAGTGCATTTAAAGAGGTAATGATAAATCCTGATACTTTCCCGAATTTTTTAATGGAAGGCAATACATATCTTCTGTACAAAAAGGGTGATGCTAAGCAACCCAATAACTACAGACCCATCACGTGTCTGTCAGTATTTTATAAATTGTTCACAGCCCTAATCAATGAAAAAATTTACAAACATTGTGATGAAAACAATATTTTTGAAGAAGAGCAGAAAGGATGTATAAGAGCGAGTATGGGATGCAAGGAACAGCTGACGATCGATGCTGTAGTTCTCGAACAAGCGCGGAAAAGAAACCGCAACCTAAACATCTGCTATATAGACTACAGGAAAGCCTTCGATAGTGTTCCACACGATTGGTTACTAGAAGTCCTGAAGATTTATAAAATAAGCCCTCCCATCATTAACTCCTTAAGGTGTCTGATGGGGAAATGGAAAACAAATCTCTGTATCGATCAACAATGCATTACAACTGCGAATATCGAGAGAGGAATTTTTCAGGGAGATTCCCTTTCTCCAGTTTGGTTTTGTCTAGCCCTAAACCCTATGTCTACATTACTGAACAACAGTAATATAGGATATAAACTAAACATGAGGAATCCACGAAAGCTCTCGCACCTACTATATATGGATGACCTTAAACTCTATGGAGAAACTAGAGAAAAACTAAACTCCTTAATAAAAATGGTCGAAGAATTTAGTAGGGATATCAAGATGTCATTCGGACTTGATAAATGCTCTACCATTAGCATTCAAAAAGGAATAGTCAACAATTAACATTCAACACACTGTAACATATAACAACTGGCACCAGAAGAATCCTATAAATATTTAGGTATACCTCAAAACGAGAAATTTAACCATAGCCAGTTAAAGAAAGACTTTTCTACTATGTACGAAAAGAGGCTTACAAAACGTTTAAATACCAAACTGAACAGTAGAAATCTGATTAGAGCGATCAATGGATGGGCAGTGCCAACTCTGACCTATTCCTTTGGTATTGTTAAATGGTCAGAAACAGACCTTGATGGACTGGATAGATTAACACGTCGAACATTGACAAAATTCCGATGTCTGCATCCAAATTCATCTATGAAGCGACTGTACATTCCAAGAAAGTTGGGAGGCAGAGGCCTCGTGAACATTAAGAACCTTTGTCTGAACCAGGAGAGTAAGATGAGAGAACGCTTCATTAATTCAAGCAGCACGCTAATGAAGTTGGTTGCTAAGGAGGGCCGGGGTTTCACCCCGTTGAACCTAGATAAATTGAATCGTGTTGATGGTAGAACAACACTTACGGATTGTGTCCGTGAATGGAAACAACAGACACTGCAAGGACGGTATCCAAAGTCACTCGAGGATGATACCATTGATGGACCATTGTCTCTAAAATGGC
Organism: Cosmopolites sordidus; assembly: GCA_031761425.1. NCBI lineage: Eukaryota > Metazoa > Arthropoda > Insecta > Coleoptera > Curculionidae > Cosmopolites > Cosmopolites sordidus. The sequence goes on from JARFXV010002041.1 coordinate 62,742, forward strand.
TGACCGATGGGCTGTTGTACCCAGAAACAGAAGGTTTTGCGACATCTATTCAAGATAAGGTAGTAAGAACACGGAACTATGAAAAGCATATACTACACATGGATGTTGTCGACCGATGTAGGAAGTGCGGTATAGTGGGGGAAACGATTGAACACCTTATCGGTGGGTGTGCAGTTCTAGCCCCTAATGCTTATTTAGGAAGACATAATCAGCTGGCGAAAATTATACATCAGCAAATTGCATTAAAGTATTCGCTATTAGATAACGCACCTGCTCCATATTATAAGTACTCACTTTCTCCCGTATTGGAATCATCTGATTCAATCGTATACTGGGACAGACCAATCACAACAGATCGAACGGTCGATTATAATAGACCAGACATTGTTCTAATTAGTAAAAAGGAGAAAAGGGCTTTTATAATTGACATCGCAGTGCCACTCTCTCATAATATCAGGAAAACCGAGTTGGAGAAAACCACTAAGTATGAAAACCTTGCGTACGATTTGAAAAACCAGTGGAAACTGCGTAAGGTAGAGATAGTGCCTTTCGTTATATCCGCCGAAGGCCTAATAAGTAAGAACTTTTCAAAACATTTGAAGAACCTTGATATCTCAAAATCGATTGCCATAGTGGGACAACGTGCAGTGCTCTTGCAGACGTGCCACATTGTTCGTAAAATTTTATGCTAAGTGAGAGGAGTTGAATTGCTTTCTCATTTTGGCATTGTAATATAGACCAGCTTAGGCTGAGATGCAGAGTTCAGTACGAGGATAATAATAATAATAATAATAATAATAACAATTTAGAAAATAATAATTATTATTTTAAATAATAATAATAATAAATTAAAATAATAACAAAAATAATCATTTAGAAAATTCTGTTATTGATCGCTTGTTGGAGAAAACCGCATTTACGCGAATTGCAAATTCAGTGACTGAATGAAACAATGATTTGTCGAAAAGATGGATTCTGAATCCGCTTGATGAAAATGTTGTTGCAGCAGTTGTATTACCTATTGGCCGACAAAACTCTTACACCTAGAATTTTTAACTCGAGGTTTAGATTAGTTTCGGCTTACACGACGATGTGAATACGGAAGCCTAGTAACAGAAGCTTTGAAAACATTGATACCCTTCTCTACTTCTGACTTGTACGAAAAACCTTCTCGTCTATGGTGGTTTAAAAACTAAATATAGGAATCGTCTATTATCAATGGACCATAATTTGCTTATGTGTGTTTGCAGTGATGATCCACGTATAGAAAAACTTTAAAAATTATTATTTAAACTTTAAAAATAAAAACAATGCAATTTTCTGCCAATACAGTCATGAAACGAGTACAAGTAATGAGTAGTGATGTTTTTTTTACAGTTAACAAGTGTGACTTATGTACTTGATGATGAATCCACAGATGTAGTTGATACGGCCCAGATGGACGATTTTTAGCGATTTTATGATTAAAGAAGAACTTTTGAAGATTATTCCACTACATACTACAGGACAGGACCTGTTTGCTCATTTGAAAAATGTTATTTTGTCTGAGAAAATTCCAATATTTAAAATGGTATGTTTAACAACAGATGGAGCTCCAGCTATGGTGGGTTCCGAAAAGGTTCTTGTGGCATTATATTGGAAGGATGATGTTTTTCCGCAATTCCTCTTTTATGACTGCATTATCCACCAACAAGCATTATGCAGGAAGTTCCGAAACTAAACGACGTTATAATAATGGTAGAAAAAATTGTGAACTCAGTCGTTACAGAGAAGATTATTCAAAGAACTGACCGATGAAATGGACTGTCAATACGGGGATTTACTTCTTCACTTCCAAGTCCGATGGTTAGGTAGAGGAAAAGTACTCAAACATTTTAATGATCTCCTACCTGCTCTACTTCAATTTTTTAAACAACGCGAAAACCCATTCCTGAACTGGAAAACTCTGCCTGGCTTGAAGATTTTGGATTTCTGGTGGACATCACAGAGAGATTGAATGAACTTCATTTACAGCTTCAAGGGAGAGACAAATAATTAAAGAAAATGATTTCTAATATAAAAGCGTTCACCATAAGGCTTGAGTTTTGGGAAGAAAACCTAATTAACCGCGACACAAAGTACTTCCCGATTTTTTCAGAAAAGATACTCACAATCAGTTATCAGCAACCTTACGACAGTAAATATCATGTGCAAATAATATCAACCTTAAAGGATGCCTTTAAATCTCGTTTTAAAGATTTCAACGTCATCGTGCTAGTGCTGCAACTTGTTGACTCACCCTTCATGGAAATTAATATTGAGCAATTTGTCACTTGTGTTATGCAGCATTTTGGCGAGGATAGAGCTACAACAGAAATGGAAGTTATTAAGCTTCAAAATGATTTAACCTTAAAATCCTTGGAGTTAAATACAATATGTATATGGCCTTTAGTAAAAGGCCATTATTAAAGACAAATATCCAGTTTTAGTTAGCGTTGCCTTAAAAGTGAAAGCGTTATTCAGTTCGAGCTATTTGTGTCAATCATCTTTCTCTAATATGAAAGTGATTAAGAGCAAATATCACAACCGACTTATATATGAACATTTGGATAATTTGATTTGAATGGCTGTAACAAACTATACAAACTATATTAAAAAAAAAAATTTTGAGGAGTCTGAATGTCAGCCTTCTCATTAAAATGTTATTTTAATCTACATTTGCTTTTTTTAAATTTTGAAATAAGACGTTACTTTTTGTTATTTACATGGGTCATGCAACTTTAATTTTTAAAAATATATGACATACCGTTGCGCCAAAATTGTGAATACTTTTCAAACATATACGATTTGTATATTGTTATTTGAAAATGTGTTTACATTATTCCATTAAACAACTCTCTCTATTTGAATATTATTAAAGTAGCTTAACATATTGAAAAGTTTGGCGATCCCTGCTCTAGGTAGTTTAAACTCGTACTGAAGAGCATCAGACTGAGGTATTGGCATGTCCTAGGGTTGGTGAAGCGGAGATACTATGAGTAATTTAAAGCAGTTAGTCGTTTATGTCTGAAAAAGTGGTCTATATATTATAATAATTTAAAAACTAAAGTGTTCCCATCAAAATCTCTGTAACACTGTCGATGTTCCTTGATGCTTTCTAGATGGTGCTGCTGGTACACCATACAGGATCGGAGGGAGAGTTATTAACTGTGCATTATAGTCCGAAACAAAACTTGATGACTGCAAATGATACCACCTTATAGCAATCAAAATCAGTAATCGTGTTGCTGTAGCGTTTTCCATTGACAGTAAGTAGCATTGACAGCAGCGTTCTCCAAGTATTTTTTTCAATTTTTGTCAAAAACGTGGAATAAACTTTTGTATCAACCCAATACCATCATCAACCCAAGTGTGATCTTTTTTAATCTTAATTTTTGTATTCTTGTACAGGGTTATCCATTTCGTGGTTACGAAAATACAACCCTGTATTTTGACAATTGTCAAACTAAAATGTCATTCAAAGTATGATTTGTTTAGCTTAGTTTGTCATTTTACAATATAGAGCATTTAATCACCGAACAAAGCCTTAGTATTGTTAAAAATTTTTACAAAAATGGTGATTCTGCCGTCACGTTTCGCGCCTTACAAGCAGAATGTGGTCGCCATAATCGTTCTTCTGAGCGTACAATTTCCAACACAGTCAAGAAATTTGAAAATACTGGGTCTATTACGAATGTAATAAGACATGTGCATCATCGGAACGCTCGCTTAGTGGAGAATATCGCTGCTGTTAATGAAACTGTGTGGTCACGGCGTTCCCAGTCTGTGAACTTGTCTTACGGCGCATTATGGTGTATTTTGCATTTGGACGTGCATCTTCATCCTTACAAAGTTTAACCCATGCAATAATTGAAGTCCGCCAACCACGGAATGAGCAGAGCATACGCCGATTAGGTGCTTGAACATTCACCTAATTTTTCGAACAAAATCTTCATCAACGATGAGGCTCATTTCTCGCTTGGCGGGAACATAAATAAGCAAAATTGCCGTATGTGGGGCTCTCAAACCCTACAAGTGATTGTGGAGAGTCCATTGCATCCGCAAAAAGAGACTGTTAGGTACGCGTTATGGTCTGGTGCTGTCATTTTTCGAAAACGGAGGAGGGATTGTTAACGTCAATTCTGGATTCAATCAAGGTCAATAACCGATTGTTTTGGGCCAGAAAGTCGATCTGAGTGATATGTGGTTCCAACAAGACGGCGCCTCAAGCCATACAACACGACCAATTTTGGCTTTATTGCGCGAGAAATTCTCAGGCCGCGTACTTTTGAGATTTGGTGATGTCAATTGACCGCCGAGATCATGCGATTTGATGCCGTTGGACTTTTTTTTTGTGGGGCTACGCGAAAGATTGTGTTTACGTCCTCAAATTCTTGAGCAGTTGAAAACCAACATTCGTCAGATATCAGCCGAAATGTGCGGAAAAGTCATCGAAAATTACCTCAAAAGGGTTGAGTGGTGCAAGAGGTCACGTGGTAGACATTTAAATGATGTATTCCACACTTAATGACAAAGTTCAAGTAATAAAACGAATAAAAATTCCATCGAAATCTCAATTTTTTGTGTTTTTTTAATTTTACTTTCCGAAGTACAAAATTGATAACCCTTTATTATGTACTTGGTGCTAAAAAAACATCAAATTGCCTTTTATGCTAATTTTTCTCATAAAAATAATACTTTCTGTGCGATCCAATAATTAACTATATACGTAACATTTAAAGTGAAAGGTAAACAAAATATACATTACAAATTTATGGCAACATCGATAAATAATTAAGAACATCTCGAGATTGGTAAATGTAGATTAAATATTGAACATAACTAAAAGTTGAAATAGCGAAAAAGGTGTATGCAGTGTGTTTATAGGATTTAACGCAAAGGTCAGCGGGTCATTGCTGATAGTCAACGAGAAATTCATTCTTATATGTCAATATTTAAACTGACTTTAAAAAGCAAAACGCAAGCAAAAGTTCTTTTATTTTCATTAATGATGTGTTTCCAATCCTTAATTTCATGGTTATTCTCTAATAATTAGTTGTCTTTTGTTAGATGTACAATAATTCAATATTTGTTATACAGAGTGATTAAATAATTATATCCGGTTTTTCAATTAACTTGTCATATGTTATATTATATTTCCATTACATTGTTTATCCACCTGTTCCCTGGTCTTCTGACGTGGTCGTACTATGACAATATTCTATTGTTTATGTGCCTAATAATATTAAAAATGGTGTTCTTCTTCGGATCTCTTCGTTTAATCTTCTGTCTTCCATTTATATTAACCTAACTTTTCTGCTTTACATTTTTTTCTGCTTCCTCGTATGAGGTAACACTGGATTATGAAAGAAAATCAAAGTTAATTGAACTTAACATTGTTAAGGCAGCTTATATGTTCTTCGTATTTTTCTTTACATAAAAGTCGTGACTGAGTGACTGAAGAGTCGTGATTGACTAGTGATTTAGTGGAAGCTCATACCGGTTGCGCACGTTTCGGACTACATATCACTAGCGTTCTCTATTTATGCCTTCATTGGTTGCTTGGTTGCATATTTTTGGAGGCCTGCCGCGTATTCTAGAATTGTCCCCCCCCCCCCCCCCAGTACTGTACCGCCAGTTTTTTCAGGTTTGGTTTCAGGTCAGGGTTCATTAATTTCCTCAATAATGGATGCCTTCATTAATTTGAGCAGGTTGCGTTGGCTGCGATGGTAAGGCGGTGGCTTGTTGCTGTTGTGTCGAAACCGCATGGCTGTTTTTTTTTCTTTCTTCTGTATGTATTACTTCCTACCCTATATCACACACACAGATATATACACATACATATAAACACACACACGCACCCACATATCTACACTTAAATGTCTGTGATTGTTTCTAGGCAAAAGTGTAAAATCGGACAACGAATCATCCCTCAGTCACGCCATTTAAAGGCTGGGTAAGGCCGAATGCCTTCTGAGAAGTGTTCTACGCTGGTCACTTGCCAGTCGGTAGGCTTGCTGGTAAACTTATGGGTAAGCACATAACCAATGGTTGATAGCCTGAGGGGGGTGGTAGCCTCTGTTGTCGGTGGCTGATGACCGTGGTTAAAACGCTAAATAGCCTTAGTTTCTTATGGGCTTCTAACCCTAAAACCTTTAAACTTTTTGATCATTTGGAAGTCCACCTGCCTCACCAATGTTCGAAAGAATCAATACACTTGAGGTTGTAACGTTTAAAAATTATCTGCCGCTGCAGATAGTAATGTCTTGCGTCAAAGCGCACCTGGATACTCCGCGGTGGACGCGGGGAAGTCGAAAACCTCGCTTCGTGCTGATTACTCGTCTCCATACCAAAAAGACGGACAGTCGACGACGCAGCTAGTCCAGGTTAAATAACCTCCCCATTAGAGGTATGTTTATTAGTTGACCAAGCCCTCCACAGACTTATTTTTTGGTACTTTTTTTAGACGGTTTTAGAATCCGGACATTTTAGGATCCAAACATTTTATGATCTGGACGTTTTAGGATTCGGACGTGTTAGACTCCGGAAGTTTTAGATACGGAACATTTTAGACACTAGACATTTTAGATACGGGTAATTTTAATTACGAGATATTTTTGATGGGGACATTTATGGTACTAAACGTTTTGGATTCCGTACAGGTCAGTAACCGCTCATCTTAGTTACCGGACTTTTCGATAGCCGGATATTTAAACAGCACTACAAAGGATAAAGGCTAAACATTATTTTATTATTATTTGCACTACTATTATTCATTTATTATTCAATCACTATTTGTCTAGCATCATTTTGTTTCACGAAGTACCTTTATAACGGGGGTCCAATATCGTTGTTCATTATTGTTGTTTTTGTAGGTATAATTAATAGAAGTCGATTTAAGGTATAATAATTTCATTATTATAACATTATAGTGCCGGTCGCGTTGGTGCGGCGGTAAGAACGCCTGCTTTGCCGAATCCGCGCTCGATTCCAGCGCTCGGATGGTTATTTTTCTTTCTTCTGTCCGTTTATCTTTCCTAAATGTTTGTGATTGTTTCTAGGCAAGAGTGTAAAATCCGACTACGAATTACCCCTCAGTCATGCCAGTTAAAGGCTGGGTAAGGCCGGATGCCTTCTGAGAAGTGTTCTACGTTGGTCACTCGCCAGTCGGTAGGTTTCCTGATAGACTTATGGGTAGGCACATAACCAAGGGTTTATAGCCCGAGGGGGGTGCTGGCCTGGGTTTGTCGGAAGCTGATGACCGTGGTTCGGAACCCACGTTAAGCTGTAGGTCCAGTCGCTAAATAGCCTAGTTGCTGATGCGCCTCTAACCCAAACATTTTACTTTACATTATAGTACACTGTTTGGAAATTTAATTAGCAACAATAATACTATCGAGATGGCGGCGTTCGCGGTGCTGTCATTCTTGAAGGCATGATCGAAAATGTGTTATCACCCTGCCACACATATATCTGGATATCAAGTAGATCTCATGAACAATATTCTCCTTTAGTTGCAATATGGTACGTGCAATATGGTAGTTAAGAAGGTAGATATGAATGATGGTAGTGAAGTTATATAGGGTAACTGTAAGCATCACATTAAATTTTTTTTTTGTGATATAATTATTTATTTTTTTTGTTTGTCTCCGAACTTGTGCTTGTAATTATTAAATAATTTTTACAGTTAACTGAGTCTTTTAGGGATAGATAGAACCTTTTCCCATTTCAAGTGTTTATTTTTTTGATTTCGAAGAACTGGGTGGCGCTTTTATCGAAGCCAACTCGCCGAAGAGATCCATGCGTGACCCACGACCCAACTGCCTCTGACAAACGACTGCCGTAGCCGTACTTCAAGTAAGTAAAAAAGGGGTTATAAGGTCTTGATTTTTAATGGTCTATTTCTAGTCCATAAAGACGGCTTTCGTCCTTTCTTTATTTGATAATTAAGGTCAGTTTCTCGACCGATCTCACAAGAAGTGTCGTGTCATAGGCATATCTTAAGTTAGTTATTTTAATAAGGCCAATACTAACACCACCCGTCCAATTCTTGAGAGCTCTACGCATGATATATTCACCATAAATGTCAAATATAATTGCTTTATTTACGCAAAACTCATCGCATATTCGATCTTCTATTTTCACCACTGCCCTGTGTTTTTCGTATAGATGACAAATTAAACCAATCAGATTATCTGATACTCCCATTTCCTGCAGAGTTTGCGATAATTTATTCCGTTTTAGGCTGTCAAACGCCTTTCACTAATCAAGGAAACAGATGTATAGAGAATGGTTGACTTGTCTGGCTTTTTTGGTTATTTGTCGCATCTTGAATATCTGGTCCCGCACACCTCTTCCTGAGACTAACACAACCTGCTCTGGAGGAGTCTACAATGATAAGTAGGATTTTAAACGCACGTTTGTTGAAAATGTGAAGTAGGAGTTTCCTTGTATATTAAATTTTTATTCTACTTTCTCTTATGAGGTAACTCTGAAGTAATTAATTGAACTTTACGTTGTTAAGGCAGCTAATATGTTCTTCGTATTCTTCTTTACATAACAGTCGTGACGGAATGACTGAAGAGTCGTGACTGAGTGACTGAAGAGTCGTGACTGACTCTCCTCATTCTATTTGCGTGCTTTTCGGACTACTTATCGCCAGCGTTCTCTATTTCTGCTTTCCTTGGTTGCATATTGGAGACCTTTTAAGTTAGATCTTTAATTTGGTCTGTCCATCTGTTTGGAGATCTTCCGCGTGTTGTAGAATCCTTCGTTCCTCTCTGTACTACCAGTTATTTCAGGTTATTGCCATGCCTGCGATCAAGGAGGACGATCCAGGAGTACATGAATAATTTGGAATTGCTTTGTGGGTTCATTAATTTCCTGAATAAGGAATGCCTTTGTTCATTTGGAAGTCCATCACATTCAAAGGAATCAATGCATTTGAGGTTGTAGCGATTAAAAATTATCGGCTGCTGCAGATAGTAATGCCTTGTGCATATCTTACCTCAAACCGCACCTGGATACTCCTCGGTGACGCGGGGGCAGTCGAAAACCTCGCCTCGTGCTGATCACTCGTCTCCATACCAAAACCACGGACGGATTATAGATGACACATTAAACCAAACAGCTAATCTGATACTCCCATTTCCAGCAGAATTTGCCATAATGTATTCAATTTTAGGCTGTCAAATGCCTTTCGATAATCAAGGAAACAGAGGTTTACAGAATGGTTGACTTCTTTGGCTTTTTCCCTGAAACGAACACAACCTGCTCTGGGGGAGTCTACCATGATAAGTAGGATTTTAAACGTACGTTTGTTGAAAATCTGAAGTAGGAAATGAGAATCTTATATATGAAATGAGAGCAATTAGGCGGTAGATTTTACATTTCTCTATAGACTATTTTTTATCAGGAATAATAAAAAAAAATTATAATTGAAAATGGTTTTATTGTTTTTCAAAATATTCTCCACTATGATCGATACACTTTTGCATACGTTTGAACCAATTTTCATTGGATTGAAGTATCTTCAAAATTGAATTTGTTTTGAACGCATCAACCACTTCTTCCGGCGTCGACGCCACGTGGTTTATTCTCCACGAACGGGAACAAATAAAAATCATTGGTTATCAAATCGGGACTGTACGGCGGATGACCCATCAATTCGATGTTTTCACCGGTCAAATATTGCGTGGTTCGACCCGATATGTGAGAGCTCGCGTTGTTATGGTGAAGAATGATCCTGCGTCGGTGGTTGTTTTTTCTTATTTCTTCAAAGACTTCTGGCAAACAAATGGTTGTGTACCATTCACAATTCTACTAGTGGCTCTGTATCCAGATGCCCGTTTATCCCAAAAAACAGGCGACCATTTGGTTTCTTAGGTTTGGCTCATTTTGAAAGACCCGTACAATCGACTGCTGTTTTTTTTCGGGCTCATACGCCTATATCCAAGATTCGTCACCTATGTAGATGGTATACACGGCTTTTGACGCACCACGATTGTTTCGACAGGATCCACTTTTTGAGCGATTTTGAGCAAATTATGCGGAATTTAAGGCGCACAAATCTTTTTCACGGGTAAATGTTCATGTAAAATCTTGTGTATGCTTGTGATACTAATGCCCAGGGATGCCTCAATTTCACGATGTCGATATTGACATATCAGTTCGCGCCAATAATTGGTGATTTCTGACACAACAAGCGATTTCGGATGACCTTTTTTAAATTCATCCGTGGACGAACGACTGTCATGATTGAATTCACTAACACTGGTTTTAGATGGTGCTTCATCGCCAAGAGTCGAAGTGAGTTGATCGATGCACTGTTGTTGAGATAATCCGCGTCTAAAGGCGTAGTAAAGCATGGCACAAAAATTCTTCAGTTAATTCAATTTTTTGACTGAGATCACATTTTCAAGTCACTAAACAATACAAATAGCGTCCGTATGACTAAACATTCTAAGTATGTATACCGTCAACGTATAATGTCAAACTTTACGATGTATATGTCAGATGGCGTCTAGCAACACTATTGTTGCCAATTCCAGGTACATAAGTAGCAACCCTCGTATAAATTCTCGACTCGACCAATTTTCTGGCTTCAACTTGGTGCGCCACACTTTCTGGCAATTTTTTTTCCTGTGGACGCAGTCCAAATATGTCAAAAAACTCCATTTATAAGCCATCCGACGAGAGGTCGGCGAAAATATGGGTTGTTTGATTGTGGAGACGGACTCCCTATTCTTGGCGAGAGAGCATATGTCGGTACCCTGATGAGTCTAACCACCAACAGACGACCCAAGGGATGGGTGGGGCTTCCTTCCGGTCAAGCAACTAACCATAGCTATATATATATATATATATATATATATATATATATATATATATATATATATATATATATATATATATATATATATATATATATATATATATATATATATATATATATATATATATATATATATATATATATATATCTATATATATATATATATATATATATATATATATATATATATATATATATATATATATATATAAATTATATTAATTATATAAATAAAATTAAAATTAAAAATTAAAAAATTATATAAATTATATTCACAGTTTTAATTTGTTTTAGATATGTTATCTTCAACAGCCGCGACGAGCTGGCAGATATTGGTGGAAAGATTTTCTCTTAAGACACAAGCACATTCTGCATTTACAAAATACCAAAAATGTGGTTTATAAAATTCCCTGCGAATGTGGTAAATTCTATATAGGTGCGACATCTAGACCGTTAGATGTTAGAGTAAAAGAGCATAAAAACCTTCTTAGAAAGGGTGATTTTAATAAATCTAGGATTTATCAACACGCATGGGAATCGGGTCATAAAATCAATTGGAATAATTCCAAAACGGTATTAAAAGAATCGGTAACAAAAAACAGAAGATTAAAAGAAACCGCTATAATTAATTTAAATAAAAATAACTGTATTGCTATGCCTTCGGTAGATTTAAATTCAATATGGTTCCCGATTCTAAAGAATACAATTAAACACATTTAAATATTTGAATACACAATCAGTAAAATAATCACACAGTAAACAATATATATATATATATATATATATATATATATATATATATATATATATATATATATATATATATATATATATATATATATATATATATATATATATATATATATATATATATATATATATATATTTTGGTAGTATGTCACTGTCATGAAAATCTATTGTTGTCAATGTAAGTATCGTTGACATATACGAAAAAATATATTTACTTTCACTCGTTGCTTTATATATTACAAATTAATAGAATTTATTTTTTAATTTAGTTTTGAAAACGGGGGGAGAGTACCCTCCGAAATGTTAACGTTAACGTTTCGGAGGGTACTCTCCCCCCGTTTTCAAAACTAAATTAAAAAATAAATTATATTAATTTATAATATATAAAGTAATTTGTCTCCATTTGGTTTTTTGTTTTTACCCAGTGATTCTTTATTTACATAAGAACAGGTATTTTTGATATTTTTTGAGTTTTAGAAAGGCGAAAAACCCAAATAAAGAAAAAAAATGACCCCTTTAGTCATACGAAGAATACTCATCTCGTGGATATAGCTAGAGAAAATCATGTAACCATAATATCGCTCCCACCTCATTGCACGCCCAAAATCCAGCCGATGGACAAATCCTTCATGTCCCCTTAAGACATATTACAGCGAAGAAATTTGTGTATGGTTGCGGGCAGATAATAGACCACTAACAGCTGATGATATTGAAACATTGTATGCAACACGTATGCCTCAAATACCAGACTGGAGAAATCGCCAAAGGGTTCAATGTTGGAATATATCTATTCAGTAGGTATGTTTTTAAGGAATCAGATTATCTTGCTGTTGCTCAAGAATCGTCAGTTGATATTACAGAAGAATTACTTGAACAGGATCAATCCAACCTAAATGCAAATGTCAGAAAAATACAGGAATAATCGGTAAGTCTTCAACCAAATCTAATAGCATCATTATTAAAATCAAAGAATGCTAGAGAGATTCCAGTAGAATTAGACTCATCTTCGCTATCAGACGCTACCCGAGTAACTTCAGATCCTTCTCACAGCAGTCCCCTTATAAGCCCATTTCATATTTCGCCAGTTCCAGTGTCCAGAAAAGGGCATAACGAGATCACAAGTCAGTACAAAAAGGAGCTGCAAGAAGAAGAACATAGAAAACTTGAGAAACTGAAAAGAATATACCAAAATGCAGATAAGGACAAAGAGAAACGTACGGAGAAAGGCAAAGAGAAAAGGTATGGGTAAAAGTAAGGGGAAAGGTATGGAAAAGGTGAGAATAAAAATAAAAGGGAAAATGGAGAGAATGCTAAGAAGAAGGATAAACGCAAAACTAAGGGTGCTAACAGAGAGATTCTACCTCCCATGTTGGTTTAAGACAACCCCCTGAAGATAATTGAGTTTGCTTCTTTTGGAATGAAAAATATAGTGAAGATAAAATAGGAGAGGAGTGGGTGCAGTGCTTTATGTGCGAAGTCTGGGTACACAACGAATGATTATTGATTGATATGTAAATATATTAAATATGGATATGATGAAGTGATTATTTCAAATTATTACAAAATTTGTATTAATGATAATGGCATTTCTTTCACAATACATTCCAGATATTCTCTAACAAATTTCGGTCTCGCGACCACTCTCAAAGAGCTGTGTATACACTGCTTTAATTTTTGTATATATACAAGTTTATAAATAACTCTCTTTGAGAGCCGAAAATATGAATATAATTTGGAATATTCCAAATTATATTCATATTGGCTAAACAATGCAGCTGACAGTAAAAAAAATATTCTATTTAGGGAAGAACTAGACGATTGATTATTTTTTTGTTAATACATTTTGTTAAAATTAATTTGCATTATATGTAGTCTTTATTCGAATACCGCTTAAATTTGTGTCAATTTGTCAATATAATCTTTCTTAAAAGTAGTGTCCCAAATTAGCTTCCCTTCCTCTATTTAAAAGATATAATTTTCGTTATTTGCATTTCATCAATAATATTTTCCATAACAAATCTACGACATGCGCTTTTCTTCTTTTTTCTTCAATTGCATCTGCTCTGATAGAGTTATTTTAACATATTTTTTACTTTAGGTTCAAAATAATGTAGGATCGGACAAATTTTAGATTTATTTTCATAATTAGCGCTAATCTGTGTATATATTCCAAAGAAAAGGATTATTTATAAAAACTAAAAAAACTATAAAAGGGATTTCGTGTTCGATTTCGTGATTTCGTCACATGAGTTACAAAATTAATTGAAGGCTCTGAATAAATAGATGAATTTACTGAATATGAATACATTTACTGATTATCAAAAACCCTCATCAAATGGTTTCTTCTGAAGATCTAAATAAGTTATATATGCAACCAAACTAAAATACTGACGTGTTCATTAATTTTTCCATTTGAATTTTTATCTCCAGCGTGCATCTTGTTCTGGTATAGTGCTTCGTATAATAGACTACATATTTTACAAAGAATTTGATAATAAAAGGTTACGAATATGGTATCGATACTATTAAAAGATCAACGAAAATACACAGAAATCATTAAAGTAAAAGCAACTTGTGTAAATGCATTTGATTTCATCAGAAGAGGGTTTTTAAATTATATTTTTGGCGTTTCAATGTTTGCAAATCCATTTGATTTTAATTTTATTTGATATATATCTGATTCTTCTTTAATAACACTGATTGGAGGCTCTATATATAGAAGAGAAATCCATAGGAGAGTACCCAGATCTAGTTTTCATGTGCTTTATGAACGTGAAGACGGTATTTGTCAATTAAAATTCGTGGTGTCCTAAAAATGCTCTAAGATAAATAAGTTTCAAACAATATCAGGAGACAACAACATAAATATCTATAAACAATAAACTGACAGATCAAATTCATTTAAATTTGGTTTCAGACAAGGATTAGTTCACAACCCTTTAGATCTATAATATAACACAGTTAGAAGAAGACATATAGGTTCGGACAACAATTTTTTAAATAAGCTCCGTTTTTTAGTAAGAACAAAACTACTATACCAATAAAATATATTATTTCCATATTCTACATACTTTTCTACATAATTTCCATTTTTGTTCAAACATTTGTCATACCTTTCAACAAGTTTTTGAATTCCGACGTCCAAGAAATCTGGCGCCTGCGAAGAAGCCCAATACATGGCTGCAGTTTTAACTTCTTTACCGTCGTTGACCACCAAGAAACTCCTTTAAGTACCGGAACAAGTGAACATCACTGGGTACAATGTCTGGACTGTAAGGTGGATAGTCAGTTCTTCCCATCCAAAATACCTGATTAGACCTTGTGTTTGTACAGAAACATGTGGTCTTGTATTGGTATGGAGCAACATCACACCGGAAGACAGTAGGCCACGTCGCTTGTTTTGTAAGGCACGCCGGCGTTTGCTCAAGGTGACACAATACGCATCAGAATTAATTGTTGTGCCTCTCGGCATAAAATCCACTAACACAATCTTTCGTGCTGAAATTGCCTGTTTGGCTTTCACACTAGTTGGTGACGATGTGTGTCGCCATTTCATGTCACTCAGGAGTCATGTGAAACACCCAAGTCTCATCTCCTGTATCGAAGTGGTCTAACAATTAATCTCCTTCCTGATTGTATCGAGTCAAAAGCAAACAAAAAAGCACAGCCCCCTTTATTTTGTGATCGTCAGAAAGCAGTCTCCACCGAGAACACAATTTTCGATAATTCAGTTTCTCCGAAACAATGGAGTACAAAACCTGACCTTGAAACCTGTGGAAATTATCTTGATAACTTTGAAATCGTCGGATTCGCCGTGAATAGTCGAATTCAGGAATAGTTCTCTGCAATTTTGTTGTCTCCATCACGAACTAAATCTTCAGAAATCAGAGAAGATCGGCCATAGCGTGGCTTATTATGCACCTTCACCCGCCCGTCCTTGAACATTCTCACCCATTTTCAAACTTTACTGTCACTCATAGCATTATCACTGTTTCCTCACAAATCTGACACTGAATTTCCGCTGCTGTCAAGTTTCTTGCAGTCAAGAATCGAATTACAGATTTTCTTAAACATTATTAACGTCTACAGCTCGGCACAGACAGACGGATGCAAAAGGCGTATAAACGCGCGCAAAGCATACTGGGAGCAGAGGCGCATGCGCACTGTGGTGATTGCGCGTCATTTTTACTCTCATTCATAGACGGACCTTATTTAAAAATTACCCCTCGTACATTGTTTTCTACGACCTAAGAGTTGTTAGACTATAAAAGTCGCTAGAAGCGTGATCATAGACAGAACAGAGAATAAATTAATATAAAATCTGAAAAAAAAATTACTTCATTTTTTAATTTTTTAGGCACATAAACCCTTTGAGAATGGTTGCCAAGCCGAAATATGTAGTAAATGTAAGTTTAAGAATACAAAGAGATGGGTATTTAAATATGAATATAATTTGGAATATTCCAAATTATATTCATTTGGCTAAACCATGCAGCTCTCTGACAGTAAAAAATATTCTAATTAGGCAATAACTAGACGATTGATTTTTTTTTTGGTAATAAATCGTATAATTCATATGCATTATATTCTAATACACCTTAAGTTGGTGTCAATATAATTTTTCTTAAAAGTATTATCCCAAATTAGCTTCCTTTCCTCTATTTAAAAGTCATAATTTTCGTTTTCAAATATATTTGCGTTTCATCAATAATAATTTCCATAACAAATCTACGACATGCGCTTCTCTGCTTTTTTCTTCTATGGCATCTCTTCCGATGGAGTTATTTTAAAAGTAAAGTTGCACGTATTACAGTATCTTGATGAGTTTCCCTCCAGTGATGTTAGCTCATTTTATGTAAATTAAATTACACATAAACATCCATCTCGAGCCGGGTTGATGATCGGTTTAAGAACAGAAACCGGTAATGGAAGACACTTGATGGCGCTATGTTTTCGGCTGAAGGTAACGGACGTGGGATACGGAAAAAAATCTGTTATTAATATACCTCCACAATGGTCCGCTTTGCCAACGTTTTTTACTTTGAATATAAAACTACAGAAAAGAACATATGATTCTGTAAGTGGAACCCGAATGGTAACTGCATATGGTCGACTACTATTACCGGTTTGGCAATGACGTAGGCCAGTATGAATAAAAACAAGAAACTGATAAAAATTTTCAGTTTAATTAATGAAATAAGTTTACAATTAATGAAAACTTACTAGATATGCCAGACGATGTTAACTACTATTTAATTATCAATTTTAAATTTTAATTAAAATAGTTTTAAAAGAGGAGTAATATAATCAGCTGATAATGTTAACTTTTGTCGTGCGAAAATGTAAAAATTTAAATGAATTAAAAAAAAATCAAAGAGTAAAGTGTGTTTTGATCACATAAAGGATACTTTAATACGACAAAAAGTTATTAAGAAATTGGAATCTCCTGTCAAAATCATATCATATCAAAAAATTGGTTAGGTAATTAGTTGCATCTCTGCACCGAGATGTTCATATTTAGATTAGGTAAGTATACAAATTTGTATTTGAAATAAAAAGCCCAATATTCACTAAATTATTCATTATTTCAATACATATATCCTTTCTAAAGTAACATTTATGAAGTTAATATATAAAATAACAACATAAATTAAATTATTAAAAAATATATGAACAAAACAGAAAAAAAAAATTAATAAATTAGAGTGGGGAATATAAAGTATAAACTCATTTTCCACAACAACCAACCAAAGCTAACTTTCAAGAATAAATGTTATGAAAGATGTTTATCAAAATGATAAAATAAAAAATCACATATTTTAAACGGCCCATTTAAATTGTCGTAACAGCATTTGGTACGTAGTCTCACTTTTACCTTAGATGTTCGAACCTTGAAAAAAGATAAACTAGTTTAATAACATGAAATCCAAATGAACATGGAACTCATTTACATTTATTAGTACAATAATTACTGAAAAAAAATTGGATTGTAAAAAAAGTTAACACTCTGTATGTTACGTGAATCTCCTCAACTGTTGATGCAGAGGATGTGATTCCCCGATTTTTCCACTAACACAACAAATCATATTTCACTTATTGAGCAAATTAAATATATAAATATTACCAAATTGTTTTTTGAATTTAATCTTGTATTAAACGTCATTGTATTAAACGTCATTGTGTAAGGTTGTAAAAATAAAGTTTTTAAAAATGCTCCCTCGTTCGAGAAGACTTCTTCTTCTTCTTGCTTGAGGTCACCTGAAGCGGACCTTTTGGCTTTGCTGCGGGGCAATTGCCAGCTCAGTTTGTTGGCAGCCTAGAGGTTGTCTGGCTCTTAGGCCATATCCAGGCCACCGACTGTATCCTTATTGTCGAGTTAATAAAGTAATGTGTGTTTTTCCATTTTTATATTGTAGCGGCTTAATATTTATTATACCTTGGGATATATTAGTTATACTGCAACAAAGGAATATGGTAAAGACGTCACAAACATACACGTTTAGACACCAGAAGGGAGGTTAGGTATAGCAAAGCTGAGCATTAAAGATTCATTTTGTTAGCATTCAAGAAATTTATTATTACCCTGATTAGTTCTTGATTTAAGTTCGATAGGATTGTATGAATTGAAATAGGGGTGGGTAATTTTAGTTTAATAGATGATTGGTAAATATCAAAAACTGGATTGTAATTAATAGGACATGTTAGAAAAATATGATTTAGATCTTCTATTGCTCCACATTCGCAATAGGGGTCGTTAATTAATTTGAATTTAGAAAGGAGTTCTTTAGTCAAACAATGGCCTGTACGCATTCTGATAATCGTTGTTATGTGTCTTCTGTTTTTATATTCGAATTTCGAAAACCATGGCTTACTTGGAAACACAGATTGTACCTTAGAGTACTGATATCCCCTTCCAATAGTCAGGTCTTTCCATTCGGCTTTGTAGACCTTGTGGGTTTTTTCTTTAATAATGTTAAAAATATCTTGAACGTCTATTGACATATTTTTGGGAATATTTAGGATTCTGCCTATGTTAGCCAAGGAGTCAGCCTCCTCATTACCGGAAATACCGGCGTGTCCTGGAATCCATGCTAAGCGGATGTCAAAACCGTTATTATTTGCTGAGATTAGAAGGCGTTTAGTTCTAAGGGTCCAATAATCTGCCGTAGCATTGAGCAAACATTTATTGATCTTTTTGATTGCACTCTCAGAGTCAGTGAAAATAATGGTTTTTTTTTATGTGTTTGTCAATAATTATTTTTATTGCGTCGTGGATGGCAATTATTTCCGCTTTACAAATAGACAGAGAGTCTGGCAACCTCGACGAAAATTTGAAGCCTGTGTCGGGAATGCTCAGACCATATCCCGATTTTGAATCTTTTTTTGAGGCATCCGTGTAGACAAAAGTAAAGGAACTTTTGAATTTTTCTGTTTCTAACAAAAAGGTTTCTTTTAGTCCTATTTCGTTTTTCTTTTTTAAGTTAATTTTAATTATTTTGATAGGATTAATCAGTGAGTTATAGTCATATTCGTAACATGGTAAATTTGTGCTTTTATATAGTTTAATGAAGTGTGGTAGAAAAGCAATAGCTATGTATGGAATCTGCTCATTCCTGCTTAAATGAGGTCTATAAAGAAATTGAAGACGTACTTTACGGATCAGAAATATTAAAGGATGGTTTTCTATGATAACTATTTTTGACAGGAACTTGCTGGCCAGTATTTTCCTTCTTTGCTCCAAGGGAATCATTGCAGCTTCGCCCAGCAATGCGGCTCTAGGAGTAGAATTCATGCAACCCAAACACGTTCTAAGACTTTGATAGAATATTGCATCCATGTGTTTCAGTAGTTTTTTGTTAGTAGGTTTTATAAAAATCGATCCAAAATCTAAATGAGATCTTACCAAGGCCTGAAATGCTATCAACAAGATGCTGGGGTCCGCCCCCCACCATACTCTACTGAGTGTTCTTAAGATGTTGAGAGATTTTTTGGCTTTATTTGAGATGTTCTGGATGTGTGAATTCCATTTAAGGTTTTTTTGGAGTATGATCCCTAAGTATTTTACTTCATTTTTATATTCAATATTACTATTGTTTATATTTAAGGGGGGAGGTGTACTTATCCTTTTACCTTTTGTGAACCAGATTGCTTCCGATTTACTTGCCTCCAAGGATAAATCATTTTCCTGTAAAAAGTTGTTAATTTTCTGCAAAGACTGATTTATTATTGTAGCCATTTTATTTATATTTGTACCGCTACAGAAAACTACCAAATCATCAGCGTAGCCGATTATTTTTGTTTGTCCCAACTGAAGTTTAAAGACATCGGCAATGTATACATTAAAAAGTATGGTACTTAAAGGGGAGCCCTGAGGAAGACCTTTGTTTGCTAAGAACGGACCCAACATCGCTCCATTATTACCCCTTGTGTAGATTAATCTATTTTTTAAAATTTGAAATATGAGATTATTAATTTCTACGGGAATGTGTAGTTTGTGTAATTTATCGTAAAGTTTATAAATATTTACTCCATCATATGCTGCTTTAATGTCCAAAAAAACAGCAATGACTGATTCCGAGTTAAAGAAGGCGTCCTGGATAAAGGTGGTTAAAAATGCAATGTTATCATATATACCTCTTCCTTTCCGAAAGCCGGTTTGGTGAAAACTGAAAGTACGGTTGCGTTCCAGAGTCCAGTCTAAACGATTTTTAATCATGCCCTCTAGAATTTTCAGACCACAGGCTGATAGAACGATGGGTCTGTAGCTCTCCGCTGAGGCCGGATTTCTATTCGGCTTCAGTAATGTTATTATATTAAACTTTTTCCATTCTTCAGGTAAGGAATATCCATTTATACAATTGTTGAGGATGTTTAGAAAAATTTGTTTTGCTTTGAATGGTAATTTTCTAAACATTATATAAGCCAAATCATCAAGACCTGGAGAAGAATTTTTTTTTTTTTGTTATTGTTTAAGACATTATTCAATTCGTGCATAGAAAAGGGCAATATATTAGTTTCGTTTGTTTGTAAAATTTGAAAGGTCGGGTCTATATCTATGCTAGACATTCTGCCTAGGATATTGCGTTTAATGTTGTCAGAAATTGTATAATTATTAGGTTTCGTTTTGTTGTTTGAAAATTTTTTAATTTTATTCCAAATGTATGTAATGTTGGATTCTCTATTGAGGGATTCGCAGAAGCTCTTAAATTTCCCTCTTTTTTTTCCCGAAACTTTTTTTTTGTGGCTGCTATAATTTTTTTTGCTTGAATGAAATTTTCTAAATTAGGGTAAGTATTAAAGTTTTTAATTATATTTTTCCTTTCTTTTAACCAAACGTCACACTCACTATCCCACCAGGGCGAACCTACTTTACCTACTATCCCACATGATTTAAGGGGTATGCTTTCGTCAGCTGCAGAGTTTATAATTTGAGTTAGTTCTTTATAGCTTATGTTTAAATTTTTGTTTGATAGTTGTAATGTGATTTTGTCACTAAAAG
Source organism: Cosmopolites sordidus (assembly GCA_031761425.1). Lineage (NCBI taxonomy): Eukaryota > Metazoa > Arthropoda > Insecta > Coleoptera > Curculionidae > Cosmopolites > Cosmopolites sordidus. The sequence continues at coordinate 83,843 of JARFXV010002041.1, forward strand.
ATTGCCAGTCAGCTTTATTGGTATTTCTTATTTTGTAAGAGTTAATATATATTTTGTTTGTATCTGAATTTTTAAAATTATACTCCATATAGGTTGGAAAATGATTACTATTTCCGCTATCCTGAATAACCCCCCATGACGAGTCAGATGCCAGTTGACTACTTATTATAGTTAGGTCCACTGCACTAACCTTACAATTAGGGTTCTGAAAGAGAGTTGCAGATCCATCATTCATGATTACTAAGTCGTTATTCATTACAAAATCACAGATTGTTTTACCTCCATTGTTAATGGGGGCCTTATCCCATATCGGATGGTGAGAGTTAAGGTCTCCTGTAATAATTAGTTTGCTTATAGGGATGTTCTCCGTTAAATTTCCTAACAAGCTATTGCTAACGCAGGAGTTATTGTTGCTATATATATTTATAATATATGTTTCTCCTATTAAAACTGTAACAGATTGTACATTTTCGGATGAAGAACTGTTGATTTCACTAAATAAAATATTCTTCCTGATACAGGTAGCTACCCCACCATATCCATCATCTCTATCCTGCCTGACAATGTTATACGATTTTAGAAAAAAGTTTTGGTTTGGTTTTAGCCAAGTTTCATTTAAACATATAATATCTGGATTTTCGTTATGAGTTAGTGTAATAAGGTTATCTCTATTTGATTTGATGCTTCTAATGTTCCACTGAATAAGCTTTAGACTGTTGTTTTTGTTCATTGTTTTTTTTTTTTTTGTTTTTTAATTAAAATTCTGAGTCCTGATTCAGATCCATATCTGGTCCTGAATCCTGACGAGATGTTAAGATATCCTTAATTGTGTTTAAGTTATCTACAGAGGTATTCAATATAAAGTCAATGCAATGTTCTAAATTAATGTTATTGTAATTGTGAAGTGCACTATTAGGCTATCTATTATTTTTTACAGAGGCTATATAAGGTTGCTGAAAGTTATAATGTGAAGAAACTGATGTGGAAGGGCCACTCTGACTAATAGGTCTTGAGTTAGGCGAGAATAAACATTCCTCATGTGCTTTTTTATCATACCTCTTATGGATAACCCTTTTCTTATTGTTATTAACTGCGATTGTTTGAGAATAAGAGCGTTTAGTTGTATTATTGTTTGTGTAATGAGTCCTTCTTTGCGAGGGAGTTATGAGGGTTGTTGAGGACTTTTGAAAGTTTGAATTTTTTGTTTCACCAAGCTTTACTGGGAAGTCATTTGGATTGTATATAAATTCGCCCTTAGTTATGTACGTTTTTTTACAAGCTGCATTAGCATCGTAGAAAGTGTAATTTTCAAAAGCCATTAGTTCCTTAATATTTTTCTGCCTGAAATATTCTGGACATTTTTTTGAGTTAGACCTATGGTCTTCCTTACAGTAAAGGCATTGAGTGACGCAGGAAAAATTTGAATTATCTTCGGAATGTTTATCCTCCCCTCCGCAATTGAAGCATCTTTTTTTTCCCTTACAATTGTTTTTCGTATGTCCAAAACGTAAACATGCAAAACACTGTGTGACGGGGGGGATATAGATTTGAACTGGTCATTCGAGATGGTAGAAATTTATTGAGTTGGGAAGAACAACACCTTTGAACGTGAAGAGGACTGTTCCCGTAGGTTCATAAGATATAGATTTATCATTTTCATTTATTATTTTACGGTTTAGTCGTTTTACTGAAAGGATTTTAATTTCAAGCCCTGCATATGAACCAGCATAGGAGCAATTAAGAAGTTCGTCTTCTGTTAAGTCAATATCAATTTGTCTACAGATACCCTTGCATGTTACAAAATTAAAGGGGATGAAGGTTTTGTATCCTTTTTCCATTAAAGATCTATTTTTAACCATATCGTTAGCTGCCTGGGCATTAATGAACTCTACTGCTATCCTATTAAGCCCTTTATTACTTATTTTCTTAACATTATTTAATTTTAAATTAAAAATGTCTCTAGCAATTTTAATATTATTAACCTTGCCTAAATTGTAGCCTACTTTATCAGTAGATTCAAGATATACGACGAAGGGACCAAGGTCAGAGTCAGAGTAAAGAATCTCCGGAATTTCTGGTTTTTTATTAGTATTACCTATGTTTTTGCCCATATGTATATCAGGGGAGACGACCCCCCCTGGGTCGCTCATTGTAAAGAGGCAGCAAACAAAAAGATTTTTATTTTATTTTTTTTTAACTAATCAGGGTAAATTAAATAAAAGCCAGCCAATTATCAAAAGCAATGTCAAAAACGTAAGAAATTAATGCTCAACTTACCGTGTAGACAATAGCACAACACAAGTTAGTAGAAATCCCCACTGAAGTGTAGCAGAAAAGATCAAAGCCGAAACGCTGCTGCTTCGACCACGTTCTCCACAGCTCTGAGAAGACTTTAACTTGTATTATTAGTTATATTTTATAGGTTCTTTTTATGTGAGTAAGACCGAGGTCGCACTACGGTTTTTTCCCGCCAGCGGAGGCCAGCAATATCCGCTTAAGACGCACACACTGCGATTAAAAACCACGAAACTGCGCGCGGTTTTCAGAATAATCAAAACTCTTTCCAAAATGAAATTGTATTACATATGTCTTTAACGAAAAAACTTATTGAAAATTATAATCAAATAATAACAATATTGTCCAAAATTCAGAATAAAATTAAACACATATCGAGAATCTAGAAATAAATTTAAAAAGATCAATTTATGATTTAGATGCATTTCTTCAAGCACAAAATACAATTAATCAAATCATTTTAAATTGTCAAAATTTAATCACCTTCTTAGATAATCTGGAAGATGCTATTGCTATTGCACAATTAAATGTATTGCATAGTACGGTAATTTCAGCAAAGCAAATATCTAATATAATATAAAATGTATCCCTTTACCCCTTTATGGAAAAAATAAAATAATACATTTCGAAAATTTAAATTATTTTTATCAAACAGCAAACTTACAAACTAGATTCACGAAAAATTATATAATTTTTGTTATTTATTTTCCAATCTTCAAGGAAGAAACTTACCAATTATATCATTTATTTCCTATACCTATCAACAACTCCATAATAATCCCTAAACAACTCTACCTTATCTTGAGCACTCATTTACTGCAATATTTCGTAGAAGAATGTCCAAAAATTGAAAATAACTATATTTGTCAGAATACTTTAGAGCCTATTACCAAGGAATGTGTGACAATACTAATAAAAGAAGTGGAAAATGGCAATTGCCAATTAATCACTGTCGAAATAAACCAACTACTCATCGAGTCAATCAACAAAAAATATTTATTGGTTATCCCAAACAAAATACCGATGAAATTGGTAAAACACTGTGAAACTCAGAAATATATTCAGATAGATAACCCTAGTCTTCTGAATATTCCATGTAACTGTGGGATCCAGATACAACAGAATTTTTACTTGAACATCGAAAAAATGATAAAAGGAGATCCTTTCACATTACCTACTCTAGAGTTCGAATATCCAAAAATCGAACCACCAACAGAATCAAAGATCAAATTACAGTCTATCAATCTAGAAGACATCAAGAGGACAAGAAAAGGCAAATCAATTGAAGCCACCAGAAGTCCATTAAATACAAACAATCGCATGGAGTTCGACAACCATTGTGATTATCTTTATACTTATCATTGTCACGACTATGGTAATGCGGAAATTTCGCCAAAGAAGAAAAATGAGAAATATTAAGAAAAAAAAGATACCACTACAAGTAATCGAAAACAACCCTGCATCCCTGTTGTTTTCGTCTTCGCAGGGAGGCGTTACGTGATTCTCCTCAAAGGAAACTGCTGATACAGAGGATGTGACTCTCCGATTTTTCCACCAACACAACAAATTATATTTCACTTATTTCAGTAAATTAAATGTATAAATATTACCAAATTGTTTTATAAATTCAATCTTGTATTAAGCGTCATTGTGTAAGGTTGTAAAAATAAAGTTTTTAAAAACGCTCCCTCGTTCGAGAAGACTTCTTTAACTTGTATTATTAGTTATATTTTATAGGCTCCTTTTATGTGAATAAGGCCGAGGCCGCACTACGATTCTTTTCCCGCGAGCGGTTAACCGCGAAACCGCGAATAACCGCGAAACCTATAACCGCAGTTTGAAGATGGATTTCACGAGAGCAGTATGTATATAATCTCTAATACTAAGCACTAGAAAAAGAAGAGGTCAATACAAATTGCTAACTAAGTTCTATTGGTTACAAATTGTGCCGCGGTTTTTACCTGCGAGTCATATTTCACGGTTTTAAAATCAAGTGCGGCCGCTTGTATTAGTTTTCTTGACTCAGAAAATCACGCGGTTAAAAACCACGGCGGTTTAGCCGTAGTGCGGCCTTGGCCTAAAGCAACATGTTTTATGTGTATCAAACGAAAACTAAAAATAATCTGCATTTTTAAGGCCCAGTATATCAAAAAACTAAAAACTTTAGAAAAACTATCATTTAGAATGTTCTAAAATGTCTAGAACATACATTAATAACTTAAGTTCTAAAAAAAGATAATCACTACCTTGAATAACTTTATAATTATATTATTTTACCTAATATCAATTTGACTACGCCTATGCATACCAGGCGATTTGTTCGCTTCATAACCTTGAAATTCCATTCAGACAAAATACGTTTTTATTTCTAAATAATTGACAAATTTAGTATTAAAAGCACTTACCTATGTCATGTTACTCCTGAATTTTGATTTTTTCGTGTCAGGGAACAACCACAACTAATCACACTTCGAAGAGATTCAAAGAGATTTACCATTAAACACTGAATCACTTTAAGTGATTTGATGTTTAGTGGTAAATCTTTTTGAGTTTAGTGTTTCACACCGAAGGTTTCAATAGAAGAATTGATATTTTTGTGTCTTTGCCTTACTTCCGATATTATTGTTTTTATTGTTTAAATCTACTATTAAACTTCTAAGTTGTTGACACCAACTAATAAAATTCCAAAGAAAAGAGTCATCTTTGGTGCTTCAATATGGCCGTTTATGCATGAAGATGCACAAGGCTCGTTCCTATTAGTTTCATATTCGAAGGTTTTTTATGTTTTATTTTATATAAATATAAAGGGTGTAAGGGAAATAACCTTCTTAAATTTAACGATTCCTTGCAATATTTTGAACAATTTTTGGATTGTTTTAACATTTTTTTTAACTTTTCTTAAATCACGTATCCAAAATGCAACCATTTCTGCGGAAAACAGGTCAGCACTTTTTGAAGTTTTCCTAAAAATTGACCAGCGACGTCATGCTCATTCATTTCATACGAACGGAATTAAGTTTTATGTTTGACTGGCCACTTAAGGTATTTTTTTATAAAATTACATGTATTTTGTTTATAGACATTCATTCCATACCATAGATTTGGTTAGGTTTATTAAAAAAAAAAATGAAAACCTACACATTATTGTAGTTTAATGTCAAAGTAAGTGTTACGCAAGTTCAAGAAGCCGTGACGAGGGAAATTGAGGCGATTCTGAAAAACGACATAAAAATCATTGCTAGCATTGGTTGAAAATGTCTAGCGGTGTACTGATGCGGAAACGATGTATTCTGAATACAAAAACAAATTGGCAAGGTAACTTATTGCTTTTTTTATTTAAAAAGTTCGGATATTTTTTTTTGACATACTATGTATTAGTGAAATAAATGGAAAACAAGAACATTTCTTTTTACTGGGTTTTTGATATTGAATGATGATTAATGTTGCGACATAAAAATCAGCTGTCATGCCTACAGTTATTGCATCAACATATCTAAGAAATGATCAGAGCAAAAATAAAAATGATATAACACCATTATTATCCTAGAAAATAGTATATCTCTTAAAAATCTTTGCGATCTACAACAATTATCCACGTGTTTTCGATTTTAAGCTCAATCTTTTCATATTCTTGGTATCAGATTCATCAACATAGTAATACTGTTGGTAACAACAAAATTTAGTAGAAAAAATAGTTTTGCAACAAAACCAAAATGAGACAAATCCCTTGACATGTTCACTAATTTTTAAGTTTAAACGTTTATCTTCTGCGTGAATCTTATTTATGCTGGGAACGCCCATTACGTAAATTTTTATTACAAAAATTAGCAGTTATTTTGTATTTCATTTGGGATGCCTAGGAATGTAACTGAACTTTTGGCGAAAGTGGAAAGAATCATTATTGGCTCATCATATTCTACGTAATTTTTCTAGTTATGTGATAATAAGAAACAATTTTTTTAGTAAGCAATATTGCAAATTGTAACTTTACCTACTGTAATTTGAATAAATGTAAACTTTAACATGTAATAGTCAGATTCATAAATTATTGTAATATATTTTCAAACTCTTCTTTAAAGAGTATTAAATCTAATTTTTTATTGGAACTTTCGGTGTGAAACACTATACTCGAAGAGATTTACCAATAGAAAAGTAAAAAAAGTAAGAAAATATAATAAAGGACCAATTCCGTTCAGTCAACTTTCTCAGTTATTAATATAACACTTAGTTAATTTCACTATTATGGTAGAGGGAGCGTTGGATTTTTTTTCTTATAAAGGAGAAAAATCACTGTTAAAACGATGATTTTTGTTTAAGAGATATAAGTAAAATTATATTGCTGATTGATAAAACTTTTTTAATTCTTTTCTTGAATGATCTGCCTGTTTGTTCTATAACATTAACCAAAATATAGTTAAACTCGAAGAGATTTACCACTAAATACTAAATCACTTTTTTAAACTTCTCGACGCATGTTTCGCCAATCATGTTAGCATCATCAGGATATGATTTAATCTAATTCTAAAACTAAACTATGTTTTCTTTATATGAGAACCTTACCTAATGAAGCGTGTAAAAATCATGAACCGTGAAGTTTACTGAGCCTTACATTGATACTGAAAAAGTTGACTGAACAGAATAGGTCGTTTATCCCGGTTCATGATTTTCTTACATATTTCTATTTGAATGCTTTCATATGCATCCAAAGCTCTATTGTTATTTACATTTTTTACCAATCTAAAATTTTTAATATCTAAAAAAGTAGAAGATTCCTTCAATGATTTTCTAAACTTATGTTTTCTAATTAATTTATCTACAAGGTTCTTATTATAACCGTTTATTTCGGATACCTCCCTAATTAATTTTAATTTTTTGTTATAATTATCTTTGTTTAATCTATTTACCATTTAAACTAGCCATCTTATTTTGGAAGCTATGATTCGAATCATTAGGAATGTATCTGAAAGTGGTGGTGTTTTTTCTAAAAATATCCAAATCTAATCTATTTTCATTATTTCTACTGACTAAACCATCCAGAAATGGTAAACCAACATTATTTTCGAGTTCATGCGTCAATATTATGTTCATATTAAATCATCTAAGTTTTCATTTTTTAAATCGAAAATTGCAAAAACGTTATCCACATATATTAGCCATACCTTCGGAAAGTAACTGAATTGATATTTCGCTTCGGATTCAAATTTACTCATGAATAAGTTGGTAAAGAACGGTGAAAGAGGATTGCCCATTGTCGTTCCTTCTTATTGTTCGTAAAACCTGTTATTAAACTGAAAACAATTTTGCTTCATACATAATCTCGTTAAGGAGGTGTACTCAGAAACAATCTTGTTATTAAAACCGTTTAACTCGAGTAACTCCCTCAGGTATTTCAAGGTATATGGAATCGGGACACTCGGAAACAACGATGATACGTCAAAAGAAACCAAGACCTCATCTTCCTGTAGATGTGTGTTTTTGACACTTTCAATGCATTATATTGAATTTATCACAGAGCAGAAAGATAGTTGGTTTGGTAGATTTTCAAATCCTTTGTTAACCATTTTCCCTAGATGTATGTTAGAGAATCAATGGCTCGAAAACAACTATAGTTTACCATTTCTGGATGTTTTAATCAGTAAAATGAAATAGGTTATAAAAATAGGTTAGATTTTGATATTTTTAGAAAAAACACCTCCACTTCCAGATACATTCCTAATGATTCGAATCGTAGCTTCCAAAATAAGATGGCTAGTTTAAATTTTTGGTAGATCAATCAATTGTTCTTTAAACAACCAACAAACAACTAATTATAACAAAGAATTAAAATTAATTAGGGAGGTATCCGAAATAAACGGCTTGGTTTGGTTTGGTTTGGTTTTTGGAAAGCTTTGGTTTTAGCAGTTTAGAAAATTACTGAAAGAATCTTCGACTTTTCAAAAGAATCAGAACAAAAATAAATTTATGGTAATACCATTTGATGCCCAATTATCACGACGGCTAGACAAAATTTTGATAAAAGTGGACATTAAGGTTGTGTACAAACCATATAATAAATTAAGAGAAGTCCCTAATCCAAAGGATAAAGTAGATCAACAAGAAAAGTCGGGGATTTACAAAATTAGTTGTCAAGATTGTGATCGAAGGTATATTGGGCAAACAAGATCAATATTAACTAGATTTAAAGAACACATTGTCCACATTAGATATAAGGGAAATGAAAAATCTTATGTTGGCCAACATGCACTCGAACTTACCCACAATATAGATATTAGAAATGTAATACTGGTAAAAAGTGTAAATAACAATATGGTTTCGGAAGCATACGAAAGCATTCAAATAGAAACATGTAAGAAAATCATGAACCGGGATAAAGGACCTATTCCGTTCAGTTAACTTTTTCAATTATTAATCTAAGACTCAGTAATCTTCACGATTCATGATTTTTACCGCTTCATTGGGTAAGGTTATCATATGATAATATGATAACCATGTTTTATTTATATAAACGAATATAGTTTAGTTTTAGAATTAGATTAAATCATCTCCTGATGATGCTAACATGGTTAGCGAAATGTTCGGCGAGAAGTTCCAAAAAGGGATTTTGAGTTTAATGGTAAATCGATTCGAGTTTAGTGTTTCACACGGAAGGTTCCTATAGAAAAATTGATCCACAATATAGTTGATATACCCCCGATTTATCTTTTTTGATTGTTTTTACTTTGCAATTTTTGATAAATGTTCCTAAACTGTTATTTGTTTTAAAGGCTACTTTGCATTATTTTTAGATAAGAATTTTTAAATTTTTTCGAAGGTCATATTTGGTTGGTTCCGATCAACATATTTTATTATTTTGGATGAGTAGTCTTTTTAGTTTTTTTTTGTGGAGTTTTGTTGTTATCTGTCTATCTATGCCTGTTTATGTTATCTATTTTTCTCTCTAATTAATAATAATAATATATGGCTTTTATTGCATCATACTGATGAGAAGAAAAAAAATAATAAACAAAATTATACAAACAAACTAAATGAGAATTCTCAATTTGTTGTCAGCAAGTTGGCGAAGTGTAGCATAATTTGCTATTCCACTCAACCAACCTACCGATGTTAATCCCTAGAAAGAAAAAAAAACTCACTTATAAAATCACAAACATTTCCCCTCATGTCTCACACATATAGCCTAAAAAACAACACCATTACCCAATCATCCGGTCACCGCCAGAACCTCAAATGTCCATAAAACAATAATCTTAAAAAAATTATAATATATATTAGCAATTATAGCTCTTGAACTAATAGAAATTCCCTGACTTTGTATTTGAATTTGTTATTAAACATTTTAGTCTATTGAGCCACACATATAGCCTAAAAAACAACACCATTACCCAATCATCCGGTCACCGCCAGAACCTCAAATGTCCATAAAACAATAATCTTAAAAAATTATAATATATATTAGCAATTATAGCTCTTGAACTAATAGAAATTCCCTGACTTTGTATTTGAATTTGTTATTAAACATTTTAGTCTATTGAGCCACACATATAGCCTAAAAAACAACACCATTACCCAATCATCCGGTCACCGCCAGAACCTCAAATGCCCATAAACCATTAACCTTAAAAAATTATAATATATATTAGCAATTATAGCTCTTGAACTAATAGAAATTCCCTGACTTTGTATTTGAATTTGTTATTAAACATTTTAGTCTATTGAGCCACACATATAACCTAAAAAACAACACCATTACCCAATCATCCGGTCACCGCCAGAACCTCAAATGCCCATAAACCATTAACCTTAAAAAATTATAATATATATTAGCAATTATAGCTCTTGAACTAATAGAAATTCCCTGACTTTGTATTTGAATTTGTTATTAAACATTTTAGTCTATTGAGCCACACATATAACCTAAAAAACAACACCATTACCCAATCATCCGGTCACCGCCAGAACCTCAAATGCCCATAAACCATTAACCTTAAAAAATTATAATATATATTAGCAATTATAGCTCTTGAACTAATAGAAATTCCCTGACTTTGTATTTGAATTTGTTATTAAACATTTTAGTCTATTGAGCCACACATATGACCTAAAAAACAACACCATTACCCAATCATCCGGTCACCGCCAGAACCTCAAATGCCCATAAACCATTAACCTTAAAAAATTATAATATATATTAGCAATTATAGCTCTTGAACTAATAGAAATTCCCTGACTTTGTATTTGAATTTGTTATTAAACATTTTAGTCTATTGAGCCACACATATAGCCTAACAAACACCATTACCCAATCATCCGGTCACCGCCAGAACCTCAAATGTCCATAAAACAATAATCTTAAAAAATTATAATATATATTAGCAATTATAGCTCTTGAACTAATAGAAATTCCCTGACTTTGTATTTGAATTTGTTATTAAACATTTTAGTCTATTGAGCCACACATATAACCTAAAAAACAACACCATTACCCAATCATCCGGTCACCGCCAGAACCTCAAATGCCCATAAAACAATAATCTTAAAAAATTATAATATATATTAGCAATTATAGCTCTTGAACTAATAGAAATTCCCTGACTTTGTATTTGAATTTGTTATTAAACATTTTAGTCTATTGAGTCTATTTAATATCTTAATAGCATTATATGATCTCGTAAACATCGATCTTTTATAATGTGGTATTGTAAATTTGTTTTTATATCTAATATTCACAAAATGACTGGCTGAATGAGCTACAAACATACTTTTAAGTGCTTCAGAATTATTGAAGCTGCTATATGTGATCCATAGTAAGCCACTTAAGCTGATTAATCCTTTGAGAGATATGATCCCGTTTTCGAAGTTCAAAAATAAGGCGACAACAAGCATTCTTCACCCGCTGAATTCTGCTCCTGTACACAGAATCGAGACATGGAAAATAAATGAAGTCACAGTAAGTAAACTGAGAAAGTACCAACGACTCTGATAATAGCTTTCTTACAAGTCTGGTTCAAAATGTGCCTATTAGCATAAAGTAATTTAAACTGCATGAATGATTTACGAATTAACTTGGATACGTGACCTTTAAAACGTAACTTTGAATCCCAAATAACACCCAAGTTTTGCGCACAATCTACAAAACCACGCTTCTCTCTCTCAACAGATATTGAAAGTTTCGCCTTTAAAAAAATATAGTTAGATTTAGTATAAAATAGAATAACTTTTGATTTAGAAGAATTTAATTTCAAATTATGTGCTAAAGAGAGTCTTTTAAGGTTGTTTAACTGATTATTAATTATATTATTGGCTCTAGAGTATACTAGAGTATGTGGAGGAAAACTGGAATATAATTGTTTGTCATCAGCATAAGCCTGTACTTCCATATTCTGAACAGAACACAAAATATCAGATGTATATACAATAAAGAACAATGGGCCCTGATCCCTGAGACACACCAGAAAGAGCATTCACTTAAGATCATTCACTTTAGATCAGGTAAACTCACCTGATTAACGGAAATATATTGTGTTCCACAATCTAGGAACGATTTTACTAGATTAATGGATGATTCGTCAAACCCATAGCATGACAATTTTGCGCACAAGAGGTTGTGGTTTAATGTATCGAACGTCTTAGAAAAGTCCAGTAATACAAGCACGCTAGCCAAGCCCCTGTCATAGCTATTAAATTACAACTAGTCACAGAAGCCAGAGCTGTAGACGTTGAAAACCCAGTTCTAAAGCCACATTGCGAATCGGATATTATTTTATTAAAGGCGAAAAACTCGTACATCTATTTAAATAAAATTTTCTCAAAAATCTTCGAAGGAACTGGAAGTATGTTAATAATACCCAGGTCAGAAAACTAAGAAGGTTTACCATGTTTCGGAAGAGGAATCCCTACAGCTTGCTTCCAAATTAGAGGAAAGTAGTTTTGCTCTATGCAACTTTTAATGATATTAAGTATATATACATCAAGAAAGGGACTGCAATACCGTAGCATCCGCAGAGAAATATTATCAGCACCTGCCGTATACAGTTAAATAGCATATCATGCACTACTCTCTCATCCACCAACTGGAACGAGAATGTGCCTGCCGGGAAAAATTTATTCGAATAGTAGTAAATTATCCTTTCATCGCAATGGACATTTATATCCGAAACAAATTGTCCAAAATACCGATTTAAAGTTCAGGTTTATTTAAGTTGTCAGGTAAACTTTGTTGGCACTTAGAACTTATACCAAATGTTTTTAGGGTTGATCATATTTTATTCACATTATTTTGATTAATTGTATTGTTAAGGAAATTTTTCTTTTCACGTCTCATCTCCGATACAACAAAATTTCTCAATTTTTTATAAGCCATCCAATCACTATTTGATTTTGACAATTTATACTTATGCAGAGCACGTTCCCTATTTGAAATAAGCAACCTCAAGTTTGAGGTCAACCAATGGGCCTTTGGTTTAGTTACCCTACGGATAACCATGGCAGCATACCTGTCAAAGGCTGAGATCACTAAATTATTAAATATATCGATTTTCTTATCAATATTTTTTTCGTAAAATATGTTCCAATTTAACGAAGATAAATTCTGCATAAATTACTGAAAGTTAAATTAATTAAATAAACGGTAAGATATTATCTTAGGAGGTAATTTGTCATAAGACACAGATATCACAGCAAATATCAATTTGTGATCTGAAATAATTGTCGAGAGTGTCATGTATGCAACTTAACAACCTCAGAAATAAATAATGCATCAATCAATGAGCTTGATCGTTCGGATACTTTTGTGGGCTCATTTAATGGACACATACCATCTGCTAACTGGATTAGAGGTATTAAAGGAATTTACGTTGAAATCACCCATGCAGATTATTCTATCAAAGATTGCGCCAATGTAGGAAAAAATGTTGTCAAGTAGCTCAACAAACACATCAGGCGGTCTGTACAAAACCTTGATACCTTTATATAGAAAAATAAATACTCAACATTATGGCTCAATACAGAGTCAAAATTAATTTCATTACAGTCAATATAATCGCTGACAAATGCACCAACACCCCCACCCCGCCTGCCTCTTCTATCTTTATGAAAAAATTTAAAACCAGGTATGAAAAAAGCTTCTGGCGGAGTGTTGTCGCTCAGCCACGTCTCAGTAATTAAAATTATGTCAAAACTATTCGACTGCACAATAAAAACAAGCTCATCAAAGCTAGTAAAAATAGAACGCATATTTATATGAGCAACTTTCATTGTTCAATGCGGTAACCAGGATCGTATCAATGTAGATAAAAACAAAGACAAATTTGGTGGGTGGGTAAATTTAGGCAACAATACAAGTGCCTTGTCGATATTAGATTTTAAATGTGAGAAAAGTACGTATGAGAGGAAAACCAAATAATAAAACTGTAAAATAAGACTAGCTACAGAATATAAAGATAATGAAAACATAAATCCATTCTCCATGTCCATACCAAGTTAATAGTTTTTATACGTTGCAGGTCCTCCATGTTGCTTATCAATATTTTTTCGTCCTTTGAGAGCACATAAATTTCAGCTTTCAGCGTCCATGCATTGTTTTTATATATTTCACGCACTTTTTTAAATAGATCGTATTTAGATTTAATTATCACTTCATACACGACTATTCCCGAATTTTTAAACAACCTTTTAATGTAGAACACCTCGTCACGCTTCCACAGAGACACAAATTCAACCACCACTGATTGACCACTGGTACTATTATGTTGTGTTGAACTTTGGCTATTGTTTCCTTTGGAATTTTTACCAATTCGATAGCATGAATTGATGTCGTTCTTTGATATCACAATACCCAACACTGAATACATTTGTTTAAATACCTCATCCAATAATGATGTTTGTTCATTTGCTCTGATACCATGATGAACTAATATTTTAGCATTTCGTTCGTTAGTTAACATAACGTATTCGTTCTTAGTTGTTTTTATGTCAGATTTTAATAAAGCCACTTCACTTTTTATTTCCTCAACAGATTCTTTTGCAGAAATTTGCAGTTTACGTAATTTTTCATCAAAATCGCTATTGTTAAAATTCGCTTCTCCGACATACTTTTAACTAATATATTCAGAACTCTATCTATCCAAGCATTTTTGAAAATTTCTCTCCATCTTCTCAATTTTCGTGGTGAGGTTATGTTGCTCACACACCTCAGCACTTGTATTTTGACTTCTGTCCATTGTTATTATCGATGTTCGCAGATATTCATATAACCGTCTAGTGAAAATTAATAAAAAACTATTACCGCAACACTTCGAACTTTAGTATCAAGTTGGACACAGATCACGCACTACTCTTCAGCCGCCATCTTGAAATCTGGTTTTTATGGCTTTAATGGCGTTTCTTATTAAAATCTGTGTCTAATAAAGGAATATTGGCCAGTCTGTGAATAAAATTATGATAAGCTGCCAATTTATGTTGTTACAGATTGAATGATGTTATATTATAAAAATACACTTAGTTGTCCGTTGATACCGACAAAGCATGCAAAAATGTCGTCCACATTTAAAAAAAATATTCGAAGATATATATTTGAAGACACTATATTTTCCCGACTTAGCACTAAATGACTTATTATTTTACGTCACCTTAAAACAACAGAAAATATATAAAACAGATATTCAAAAAGTTTGGAGGGACATTGGAACATATATGTTGTAAATGTTTCTACTAAATTTTAATCACTTATTAGAAAATGTTCATACTAAGATATCATTTAGTATCACATCCATCATAAAAGAAGAATATTATATATTCCTGACAAACATTTTTATATTGTTTTTGTAAAGTGCATAAAATGTTATTGAATATGTTAACATTAGCAGATTCTTGAAACAGTTTTTAAATAATTCTAATATTACAAATTCCTGCTGCTGCCTATTAAATAATATAATTCAACCGCCGAGAAGAAAAACCATATAATAATACTGCTAAAACATCAATACCATAATTGGAAATATTTTCTTAATTTTTTCAAGCAAATTCCATTCAGATAATATCTAGGTGTTTCAAACTTGGATATGGTTTTTCATTAACATCAGATCCTCTCCCACAAAGAGAAAAAAAACAAGTTTTACTTCAATTAAAAGTGCACATACAACATAATACTGCAAGGAAAATTCAATATAAAATTCTTCATTAATTATTTATAACTTACATACAACAAACAAGATATGTTTTTTTATTAAGAATTACTGTATTTGTGATTCATAACTACATTAATTCTTCTATAATAATATGTTTCAATATTTGAAGGTTAGGTCGAAATTATTCATTCAGAGAAGAGAAACATTTTTCACTATTAATCAATCGATTAATAGTGAATGAGTGATATGAGTTCTGTAATCGCTTGCTTGCAAAAGGTAGGCATATATTTCACCAATTATATTAACATGATCAGGAGATACTTTCAAACGAACTTCAAATTTTTAGTTTATTAATTTACAAACGTTCTCTCTGAAATAATGGAGATAGGGGTAAACTATTGGGTTGATATATAATTTATTCATTATACAAAATGAATTTCAATTAACTAGATATTGACATTTGATATCTATAATCTCTTTAATAATTTATTTAATTTATCAATTTCTCTATCGTGCGTTAATAAAACTTCTAAGTAAACTCAAAGAGTTAAAGGTTTTTTTAAAGTTCTCTACGCACATTCAGCTAACTATTTTAGCATCATCAGGAGATGATTTAATATTAATCTAAAATTCTAAGCTTTAAACCAAGCCTTACTTTTAAAACTTCAAGGGGCTTGGTGCTCACCAAGTACGAGTCTGCCTGGTTTCTCAGTCATATTCCAGTGCATTCCCTGGTAATATCTGAATAGGGTTAGATTTATTATTTTTTTAATTTTGAATACATTAACAGAAGTACAATATTAAAATTAACTTCTTTAATGTTATACAATAAAACTTTGATAAAATACTTTAAAATATGATTTTTAACTAGTAACTTAACGGTTTGATTAGAAATGATGATGGCTGGATGGTGGTCCTGGTTCTTATTGTATTCAGGCGTGCTGACTCAGCATCTGGGTCTTGTGAGGACAGGTCGCCATGGGAAACTGCGCTGTTGTAGGGTTCTGCTGATGCTGAAACCCTGAGCTTATTTACTGGAACAGCGGGAAACGACGTAGAGGAGCGATTTCGTTGACGTGGCCTTAACATTGGCGTGTTTATGGCACTGAGGATATGTAGGTTGTTATATAATGCTGACATTACGTTTATAATACAATGTATAATTTTAACTGGTAAATAGCATATACAGGGGTTTATATAACAGGGGTTCCATGTTCCCTGGAACATGGAAAAATCAGACGGTGCCATATCTGGCAAATATGGTGCTTGTAGAATAGTTTTGCTTTGAAAAATTGACGAATATTTATTGCTCTATGCCAGCGGAGATTTGTAAGGGAAAAAACAGGTGGGGCACATATAACCAAATTTTGGAATGGGGATAGCATAACCAAAAATTTTACATTTATTAGTACCATACACACACTTTGCTTGTAGAAATACGAGTGTAAGTGTTAAACATCAAATTTTCAAATAGGAACCTAGGTAATAAAATTTTGCTAAACCCACTCCAGGACCATGATCATTAAATCAGTTTGTATCCTATCTTCCAGTCCATCTTCCTAAATTTCTGAGCAGCAAAGTGTGCATTCGACTCGCCGTCCATAATTTCTTCAAGGCATGTTTTCAATTCTGCTTTGTAAATGTAAACAGTATTCACACATTATACAAACATTATAAAAACAGTATTCACACAGTAAAGTTCCATCTGGTAGGGGTCGCACGAGGTAGGCGCTTTTTCACGACGCTGTCCAGAACAGTTGTCCTTTTGGATGATCGAGAAAAGAAAGGGGGAAATGAAGACATATTTGCAAAAAACACCTTTACACCTATTTCTGTTGTACAACACCTTTTAATTATTAGATTTATTTCGATCCTCAAATGGTAATGTTGTAAAAATCAGTTGCTGTTTTACCTTTCAAGCATGCGGAATTGTTTAATTGTTCCGATCGTGCGAATTAAAGTAGTGATAAAAAATGGTAGTGATAAGAAACGATACCAGCCCGGTGCCGAGCTGGAATTCTATTAAACACTATTCAGTATAAAACTTAAATCTACTTACAAGGGCTTGTTTAAGCCTGGTGGCCGGTGACGGTCACCTGCCATCATTACAATGCTACAGAGTCACAACTTAGCTTATCAACCGGCCTCTGGCCTGAATACTAATACTAATGCATCAGCAATGAGTGAAATAGACTTTGCAATGACTGGTCAGGAAGAAGTCGATGAATACTTAACTAAAGAAAACAATTTGGAATGTGAGATTGAAACAAGAGCGTTCGAAAAAGCTAAAAAACTTCATGAAGAATTCTTAAATGAATTTCATAAAACCTCTGAATGGAAAGAAGTAGAGAGTTACAAAACTAAGAGAAGTTCGCCGAAGATTATAAGAAACATTAAACAAAAATTAATCACAGACTACAAGCATATAAATCCAAATAATCAATTCCAAGTATTAGAAAATGTCCCAGATGACTGTGATACAAATAAACAAGAAACAAGTACGAGTTCAGCGCCAAAAATTACACCTCCCCCTATGTTTTTATCAGGAATTGTAAAAGCTGATTTACTAGTTAAAACTTTAAACAGCTATGAAGGATTGAAGGATAAAGATTCCCTTAAATTAATAAATGATGAAATCAAATTCATGACCGAAAATGAAGCAGCTTATAAAGTAGCAGTCAAATCCTGAAAGAAAAGGACTTAAAGCATCATACATACATTCCAAGAGATAAACGAAGTTTTCGGGTTGTTATTAAAGGGTTTCATTACACCATCAATATTGAGCTGCTCAAAGAAGAAATCTCTATACTCGTTAGAAATGTATATAACGCAAACAGTGGCAAGGAGAAGAAACCTCTAAATATTTTATTCCTGGAACTGGAACCAAACGATAATAACAAAGAAATTTATCAAATAACAAATTTGCAACATTACAAAGTAAAAATTGAAACTGTAAGACAAAAGACAGATACCGCAATGCGGCAGATGCTTGAAATGGGGACACACTCGAAACTATTGCACCCGACAGCAGAAATACAATAAATGTGGAGGTCTACATAGTAGCAAAATCTGCACAATAAGTGAACGAAAAGATCTTCGGTGTGCATCCTGGGGCGAAAATCACCCCGCCAATTATAAGGGTTGTAAAATTTATAAAGAACTTCAACAAAGAAACTTTCCCTCTCTTAGACCTAAAATCCAACAAGGCCAGCAGAACAATAATACCCATATTGCTGATAATAAAGTGAGAGAAGGTATTTCATTTGCTTCAGTCACTCATGGACTCAAATCGTCTAATAGTAACTTTGATGTTTCAGCTGCAAACCCAAATCAATCGGAAGAAAGAATTAACAGACTAGAGAAATTAGTCGAGCAAATGGTGCAACGAATGGATACAATGATGAATGTTGTGTCTAAATTACTTGATAAACTCAATTAACGTTCATGCATTTAAAAATAGCCCTTTGGAACGCTAATGACCTAGTTAACCATGGCCCCAATATATCAGTTTTCCTTAGAGAACATAACATTGATGTGATGTTGATCTCTGAATCACATTATACCAATCGAAGCTATTTAAGAATTCTAAACTATATAATATATAACACTCAACATCCGGATGGTACAGTCCATGGTGGTAGTGTAATAATAATTAAAAAAACAATTAAACATCATGAAGCACTCAAGTTCCAGACAGCACATATTCAGGCAACTAATGTCGTAATCGAAGATACGAGAGGTCCAATAACTTTATCTGCCCTTTATTGTCCTCCACGTCACAATTTGAAAGAAGAGCATTATGCTGAGTACTTTTCCTCATTAGGCAGTAGATTCCTGGCTGGTGGTGATTTCAATGCCAAACACTTCAGATGGGGATCAAGCTTAATAACTACCAAAGGTCGAGAGTTCATAAAATATATCGACAAAAATAATCTAAACTTTGTCTAGTGGTAGGCCCACATACTGATAGGAACAAACTACCAGACACTATTGACTTCTGTATTACTAAAGGTATTCCCACTAGCAATTGTCTAGCAGAACAATGCACATCAATCAATCATCACCAATGTACAAAAACCAGCCGTACTCACTAACAAAAAACGAACTGGGATTTGTTTAAACACTTGCTTGATGAAATAATACATACTGATATCCTGTTAAAATCTCCTGAAAACATAGACAAGGCTGTAGAAGATCTAACTATTACACTACAACAAGCCGCCTGGGATGTAACTCCTGAAATGAGTAGTCAAATCCAGAAGCAGAATTGCTCTGTAATAGCAAAACATGTAATTGCCAAAAAAACGAAGACTACACAAAAGGTGGATGACAACTAAAGCCCCAGTAGACAAGGCAACATTTAACAGAGCAATGAAAGAGGTAAAAAAATTATTCAGTAATAAAAAAAAATGGGGCAATTCAAAATTACCTTGAAGGTCTTACTCCCACTGAAGCTACTGATTACTCTCTGTGAAAAGCTACAGTAAAAATCAATAAAACACAAGAGAGCATACCACCAATCAGCAAACAGAATGGAACTTGGACGAGAACAGATGCTGATAAGGCTGAAACTTTTGCAATACATCGAGCTAATATTTTTCAGCCATTTCCAATGAAAACTTTAGGAAAAGAAGAGGAAGAAATCACTTCATACCCTGAAACACCATTCCAAATGGCACTTCCCATTAAAGCCATAAAAATTAGTGAAGTTAAGGCTATGATTCACAGAAACCTCAACCCAAAGAAAAGTCCAGGATTTGACCTTATAACTGGGCAAGTCGTTAAACAATTACTGGAAAAAGCATTACTTGTCCTTACACAAATTTATAATACAATACTTAGAGTCGGCCATTTTCCATCACAGTGGAAAATAGGACAAATCATATTGATTCCAGTGAAATTCCTAGTGAAACTTATTAATAACGCATTTGAAGATAAAAAGTACTGCTCGGCTGCATTCTTGGATATTACACAAGCCTTGGATAGAGTGTGGCATTCAGGCTTAATATACAAACTTAAATCAAAACTTCCTACACCATACTATCAGGTACTGTTATCATACTTGACGAGTAGATACTGCGCTGTCAAATATAAAGGAGAAATAACTAACATATATCCGATAAAATCAGGAGTACCTCAAGATAGTGTCTTGGGTCCCATACTTTTTGAAATCTTCACTGCTGACCTACCAACTACGCCAAACACGTCTATAGCCATCTTTGCAGATGATACCACAGTTATGGCGATACGCAGGGTACCAAGATATGCAGATATGCATGAGGCAAAATCTCAGCAAGTCACTTTTACCTTAAGGAAGGAGTCATGCCCGAGTGTTAGATTTAATGGACATCAACTTCCCCAGGCAGACTGTGCAAAATATCTTGGCCTGAGACTTGACCGAAGACTAAATTGGAAACAACACATTTTATGAAGAGGAAACAACTTGGCTTAAAATTATCCAAACTCTACTGGTTAATAGGTAGAAAATCCAAATTATCGTTGGTTAATAAGTTAACCATCTACAAAGTGATCCTCAAACCCGTATGGAGTTATAACATACAACTGTGGGGAACCGCGAGTGTATACAACATAGAAATACTTTAAAGATTCCAGTCCAAAACCCTGAGAATAATTACTGATGCTCCTTGGTTCGTGCCAAATCAAACTTTACACCGTGATCTAAAAATAAAGCCTGTGCTAGAAGAAGCCAAGTGCGCGAGTGCGAAGTATCTACCGCGACTTGAAGTGCACCCCAACTCTCTTTCTGTCAGCCTCCTGGATAATAGCCAAAAGCCGCAGAGACTGAAACGCTGTGATTCTTTAGAGATAAGCTATAGAATTTAAGATATAATTAAGATATTCCATTATTCTAGTTATAAAGAACCTAAGTTCCTATATGTTATGCCTTTGTATATGTATATGTTAGGCCTTTAATGTAAGCGCCATAACCTCTGATGCTTGGCAATTCTTTGCCTTGCCCTTAATGTTGTAACAGTTGCTTATTACCTTTGGGTAGATTGCAAATATATGGGAGATTAAAAAAAAAATATTACACTGAATTCATCTTCACTATTGTAATCGTTCAAAACATCCACTTTACAACTATTCGAAAAGTCGAAAAGCGCGATGGCAAAAAACACCACCTATTGAGAATGGGGCAGCGCCCAAGATATGACATTATAAATGCGTTTAATCTCTGGGTTACTAGCAAAGCGATGTATTGCTGTCTTTATTTTTCGCACGCGATAGAAAAAAAAACAGTAGCGGCAAAAACTTGTCTGTGCCCAAACCACGTGTTCTTTAATCTGTGCGCTTCGGCAACCCACGACCTATTTCGTTACCGCGAATGACATTACGGATGTTAGACTATAGAAGTCGCAAGAAGCGTGATCATAAATAGAACAGAGAATAAATTAATATAAAATCTGAATTTATTTTTTTCATTTTATTTTTTATTTTTTTAGGTAGGGCATCTGCCCACGTGCCCTTATGGATCAACCGCCACTGCTTTATGCGATGATAAATTGTCGTGATGCATACATCACGAATTGTTTTGCCACAAATCTGAATGGTTTTTTTTCCGAATAACTTCGATTTTTCAAATACTTCGGCGATTGCTCAGTACAAGGTCCTTGATATTAGTAATATTTTCTTTATTAGTTGATGTGGAAGGTCTTATTGAATGAAGTTTACTTCGACACTTGGTAATATCGACACTTGACTGGTCCGAGAGATTTTTACCTTAATTTAACCACAATGTATTTAGTTCTTAATCAGAATTTATTGCAGATAATACATGAATGGGATAGCATTCATACTAGCAACTTTAATTGAACTTGAAACATGTGCACAACGCGCCTGGGATAATTTGTAAGAAAAAGATGTAGATCGTGATCTAATTCCACCAACGCAAAGTATTAAATCTACTCATTATTACTTTTTTGTATCAAATGTAAGTGCGATTTCTTAATTTCTTTGTTATTTATCTTGATTTATTCTTTACATTTATTATGTATCATTACATAATACTGTCATGGTATCAACAAAAATTATATAATTTATCTAATAAAATATATTTTTAATTTTTTTCGTCCAAATTACATTTTTCTTGTTATCTAGAAATTTGTTCCTTTAGTTCATATTTTATTTATTTTTTCAATAAAAGTAATTCTGTCAGCCTTGTCACAAATAAAATATAGTCACTAATACAAACCAAAACAATTACTATTAACAGTAAGTTAATAGGAATTGATTAAAATAATATTGTCATTAAATATCTTTGTTATTTCCTTTATAGCCCCTTTTTTTGACCTATAATAGATCCTTTCTCTACTTTGGATCAATGCCAGTGAAGATTCCATCTATTGTTTGCTTTATAAACATTTTTCTCAGAAATTCTATTAACTCTGCAGATGATAAATAAGGAATCAATCATACTGTAAATATCAGGCAATATTACACCAATCATGTTTTAAGATTTATTTGATTTTCCATGCATTACTTTTAAATAGTTTTTATACAAACACAGTTATATTATTTGAAATTCTGGCTAATAATGATGATGAATGATATTGGAGACTAATGATAATTCTGGCTGGTAATGAATGATTAGCAACACTATCTTATTAGACAAAATTTTCTTTAATTCGCAAATTATTTCAAAATTGTGACAGGCTACATTGTCTGAATGAATCGAATGAAATCGAATTTTTAGAGCTTTGCAAAGAAAAACTAGACATATTGTTGTGTCTAGATTGTGTCTAGTTTCGTAAATTTAACCCATGGGTGTTCACATCATTTGAAAGAAAGAAGTTTCTTACAACAAGAATAAAAAAACTGTGGGTTTTGTGAAAAAAATTGCAAACTTATTAAATCGCCATTCGAAAAGTTATGATCAGAATTAACGTTTTAAACTAATATGTAACAAAGCACTTTTGGCAAATATTAGTTACAAATAAACTAAAGAACATTGTTAAAATGATTTTTTTTAATTAAGAGTCACACATCAGCCAAAATTATTTATTATTTTAAGGTTTCATTATTGAGATTAATTAAGGTTATTATTTCTATGTTTCAGAGGAATTGATTGAGTTCACCATTCATAGTTAATATATTTTTATTAATTCTTTCCCATTTTGTAATTTTGTTTTTAAATAGAAGAATAAATTAAAAATGGTTGTCCGCTTCGACTGAAGAGTCCCACCGACATCGTGACTCTTCACAACATCAACAATCGACACCCGGAATGATTTAGAAACTATGATATATATATATATATATATATATATATATATATATATATATATATATATATATATATATATATATATATATATATCATATATATATATATATATATATATATATATATATATATATATATATATATATATATATATTATCCAGTATATATATATATATATATATATATATATATATATATATATATATATATATATATATATATATATATATATATATATTATCCAGTATATCTCGTCTAAGGTACTGGACGGGTCACGGGTGGTGGATAGTGAAAGTTCCATTAGATATTAATGGAGAGCTGCGAATATCTCAAAATAACCATGTAAAAATCCTATTGGGTGATTTCAGCGCCCAGCTAGGGAAAGAAAAAAAGTACAGGAAAACAGTCGGCAATTTTCCCGCTCATAAATGGACTAACCATAATGGTAGAAGATTGGTTGAACTACGTTCGCAGTTTAATCTAAAAATAATGTCAACCCATTTTAAGAAGAAGATATCAAAACAAAAGACCTGGAGGTGCCCAAACACGTACATGGGTGAATTTCAAATTGACCATGTTGCCATTTCCTACCCCAATTATAAAGAGATTTTGAATGTTCAAGTCAGGAAAGGAGCAAATATAGACACGGATCACTACTTGACTAGAATCAAACTTAGTTTAAAACCTCGAAAACTTATTCAAAAGAGGCTGCTAATACCAAAGTTTGACCCAACGAAAATAAAACCAGCCCTAACAGAAGAGCTTGATAAACAACCAGCACAGAACTGGCAAGAATTAAAACAAAAAATTATTAAAACGGCCTTAAAGTTGGTCCCTTTACAAAAACGTAGAAAATATCCGTGGTGGGATGAAGTTTGCGAGCAAGCAGTATTAAGCAGAAGTAAAGCATTCAAAGATTGGAACAGTCAAAAAACAGCAATAAACTATAACATCTTTTTGGAAGTAAGAAAAGAAACATCGAAGCTAATCAGACAAACTAAAAGAAAATATGAAAACAATCAACTTAATGAAATAGAAAAAGATTTCCAAAAAAATAACACCCGAAACTTTTACAAAACATTTAAAACTAAATTAACAGGCTATCAACCGCAAACTCTTTGCTTCCAAAAGGATAACGGACAATTAGCTCTAAATAACCAAGGCAATTGCAAAGAACTTGCGAAATATTTTGAACAAATACTAAACTGTCCTAAGCCCTTAAACAAATTACCAACACTAAAACCTAAACAAACAAACCCAGATTCATTACCACCGAATGAAGATGAAATAATTAGGCAAATCAAGCGGCTTAAAAATGACAAGGCTTCTGGTGAAGATGGAATCACTGCTGAACTTTTGAAATCCGCTGGTCCAGGTACAATCAAGGAAATAACCAAAATTCTACAAGAAGTTTGGCGAACCGAACGAATTCCGGAAGATTGGAAAGATACTCTAATCCATCCACTACATGAGAAAGGAGATAGAACGGATGTAAACAACTATAGAGGGATATCTCTTCTCCCAGTTTGTTACAAGATTCTATTTCAATGTCTACTAGACAGAGCACAGGGACAGTTAGAACCTAACATTGGTGAATATCAAACAGGTTTTCGACCGGGCAGATCCTGCCCTGAACAGATCCTGAATCTGAAGTTGATTCTAAGACATCAAAAACTGTACAATAAAAATCTCGTCTGTACATTTGTGGATTTCAAAAGAGCATATGATTCTATTGACCGCGAATCTTTATTCCGAATCTTGAAAGAACAAGGACTAAGGACTAGATCTGAAAACGCTAGCAATTATTAAAGCAGCGTTAACTAACACAAGGTCAAAAGTTAAATTCATGGGTGAGATCTCAGAGCCCTTCGAAATTAAAACTGGAGTGAGACAAGGGGATGGACTCTCGCCACTCTTATTTAACTGTGTTCTAGAAAAAGTAATACAGGAGTGGCGTGAAAAAAAGTCGGCCCTGAATATTGACCAGCCCATTAAACTGGGGAGAACCAACATCAAAATTGATTGTTTGGCATTTGCTGATGATCTCGCAATTTTAGCTCAAGATGTATTAACGGCACAGAAACAGATTGAAATTCTAAAAGAAACAGCAGAAAATGTAGGACTTCAAATTTCCTTTGAAAAGACACAATACATGACCTGCAACAGACTAAGAACGCCATTTCTAAAAACAAAATATGGTAACATCAGATGAGTCTCTCAATTCAAATATTTGGGTGAAATAATCATGGAAAATGGGTTAGAAAAAGCGGCCAATAAGGGTAGATGTCAAAAAATGGAAACGGCATTGAGACTTACACAAAATATTTACAACAAAAAATGCCTATCTAAAAACACAAAACTGAGACATTCCAACACAGTTATTAAGCCAAAATGTCTATATGCTGCAGAAATGCTCATTTTGAATAGAAAGAAGGACATCGAGGACATTGAAAAGAAGGAAAGAAGAATCGTAAGAAAAATCCTAGGCCCCAAACAAATAAATAGCACAACATACCGACTTCGAGAAAACAAAGAAATCAAACAATACACAGATATACATAGCGATATGAGAAAAAGAAGACTTAAGTTTTACGGACACATAAAACGGATGAATCCGAGTAGGTTAACTAGACAAAGAGTCGAATTTTATGAAAACAGGAGTAGAGCTACAGTAGAAATAATTAAATGGATTGCTGCAATTAAAGAGGACCTAAGATCAGCAAATATTACACAAAGTGAAATTCAGGATAGAGGCTGTTTCAGACACAAGGTTAATGTGTGGAAGGTTGGCCAGAGTGAAAAATGTAGGAAGACTGGAACAACTTGGTCTGACGAAAGGAAAAAAGCTCATAGCGAAAGAATGAAATTAGTATGGGCACAAAGGAAGGTTAACAACAACAAACGCCTCTAATTGTACTTCGCGTGGTCCACTAGGGCCCATACGTGAATAATAAATAATATATATATATATATATATATATATATATATATATATATATATATATATATATATATATATATATATATATATATGCCTGCAAATGCACGGCATGGTCGGCTGGCTTTAGCTCCTGTGTTAGCTGAATTTTGTAACTATGTAGACTTAAGTTTTTTTTTCAAAATTCGCCACGTTGAAGTTCTGCTGATACCCAAATGTTGCGCGCGCCTGTTAACAGATATTTGTGGATTTTCAGCAACACTTTCACGAACCGCCTGACGAGTAGGACGTTCCCGGACATGGATTTAGAGAATATGTGGTTCCAACAAGATGGTGCGATATGTCATACAGCACGTGAAACATTGACTTTATTGCGTACACAGTTTGGAGGAAGGCTGATCTCCCGGAATGGGCACGTAAATTGGCCACCAAGGTCATGCGACTTGACGCCGCTCTACTATTTTTTGTGGGGCTATGTGAAGAGCAAAACTTACGAAAATAATCCGCAAACCATTCAACAGTTGAAAGAAGAAATTAGGCGAATAATTCGTGACATAACTCCGCAAATGTGTTCAGCAGTAATCGAGAATTTCAACAAAAGAATTGTGAGCTGCCAGAGAAGTCGTGGCGGTCATTTGACAGATGTTGTATTCCACGTATAATTGTACACTATCCAGCTTCGCACTGCCATAAATAACTTTCAGGTATGTTATGAAACGTTTCTTTATTCGTTACCAACATTCGAAACCTCTTAATGGAATACCCTTTAAAATGCTTATTAAATTCACTCTTATGCCTTATTTCTCTTAAGATGGACAACTTCCTTAAACGGACATTCTTTTAGGGTCCCATAAGTGTCGCCCCAACAGAAATTTTACTGTATATTTTTGTTAATTAAGATTTTACTATTTTAGTGTACTCTTTGGGAAGCATATATTTTAGCTTTTGAGGCTGACATAATGAACAAGAATTTTGTAATTTTTTTCAAGGTTGATTTTGAAATTTTCCAAAGGAGATTCTCGAATCATCGTTTTTTAGTTAGTAGTATTCTTTCGATGGAGTCAACGAACACAAAAGTGATTTTACAAATATGTTAAGCTAGCTTAAATATTTTTAAAAGGTATCTTAATGAAGTTTATTTATTTTCTATGTCTTAATTAAATCAAATAATAATTCCTCGATCACTACCATAATGAACACTTTGTGCAGAAATTACAGTAATTCGAATATTTATAAAACAATTATGGTAAATTCGCTGAGATTAGAATGTACCAGGTGTTATGGTTAATAATTCTTAATTTTTTCTTAAAAAAAAAACACGTTTAATTTAACAGAAAGGTAAAAAAATTGTTTATTCAGAGTATTTTCCCCATCTCTCTGGCAATTTGTGGATGCCCTTCCAGAAAAACTGTACATATATTTACGTGGTTAACTCATCAAGACATTTTTCAACAACATCCACGTAATTGTTGAAGTGTTTCATTGAAAGTGCGTGAGACATCGATGAAAACATGTGGTAGTGGAAGCGGCCAAGTCTGATAACTCCGACGGGTGGGGCAAGAGTTCCCAGCCAAGTGCAAAAATAGAGTTCCTAACTGCTTTCGCTGTGTACGATCGGGGATTGTCGTACTGCAAAATCATCTTTTGGTGTCTTTTAGTCCATTCTAGTCGCTTTTCGATCAATGCATGGTTCAAATCGATCATTTGTTGACGGTAGCGAACGGTATTAACTGTTTCATTTGGTTTCAGAAGCCCATGATACACGACACCCTTCTGATCCCTCCAAATGGACAGCATTGTCTTGTTTTCAAAGAGATTCGATCTTGCGGCCGATGTTGATGGTTGTCCTGCGTCGACCTACTATTTTCTGCGTTTTGGGTTCTCAAAATATATCCATTGTTCATCTCCAGTCACGATCCGATGCAAGAAAATGTTTCTTTCATCCCGAGAAAGCCACACCTTTTTCGTTTTTCGCTTTTTTATCTGTCTGTCGTTCAGTTGATGTGGTAACCATTTTTCTGCCTTCCGTATCTTTCCCATGGCATGTTGGCGATCACAAATGGTTCGGCGACCAACATTTAAACACTCGTTTGTTGTTGACTTTGCATATCGTCTTCTTCCACCAATACTTGCAATCCGGCATCTTCAAATTTTTTCGATTAACTTGGATGTTCTCTGTTTTTCAAGTCAAAATCATCACTTTTGAATCGTCTAAACTAGGGGCGACCAACCCGTGGTAAACGTGCCACAGTGTGGCACGGCGGAATTTTAACAATGGCACGCGAAGACTTACTAAAAAATTTAAAAAATAATAATGTCGTCTTTAGGAACTTTGTCAAAATCCGTAAAAACCCTTCTCATAAGCTACTGAATGCAATAGTGCCGGAAAGCGGCACTGCTTTGGCGCTGCTGGTGTCCTGTTATGGTTGTTCGTTCTCGAGCGAGAGTGTGTGCGACACTCTAGTTGTCTGGCTTAGTTGATTGTAAACAGGCGAGCAAGACTTTAAGCTTCGATTTCAAAGCGATTCGATCTTGCGGGCGATGTTGATGGTTGTCCTGCGTCAACCTACTATTTTCTGCGTTTTGGGTTCTCGGAATATATCCATTGTTCATCTCCAGTCACGATCCGATGCAAAAAAAAATGTTTCTTTCATCCCGAGAAAGCCAAACCTTTTTCGTTTTTCGTTTTTTTATCTGTCTGTCGTTCAGTTGATGTGGTAGCCATTTTTCTGCCTTTCGTATCTTTCACATGGCATGTTGACGATCACAAATGGTTCGGCGACCAACATTAACACTCTCGTTTGTTGTTGACTTTGCATATCGTCTTCTTCCACCAATACTTGCAATCCGGCATCTTCAAATTTTTTCGATTGACTTGGATGTTTTCTGTTTTTCAAGTCGAAATCACCATATTTGAATCGTCTAAACTATGGGTGACCAACCTGTGGTAAGTGTGCCACAGTGTGGCACGGCGGAGTTTTAACAATGGCACGCGAAGACTTACTAAGAAATTTAAAAAATAATACTGTCGTCTTTAGGAACTTTGTCAAAATCCGTAAAAACCCTTCTCATAAGCTACTGAATGCAATAGTGACGGAAAGCGGCACTGCTTTGGCGCTGCTGGTATCCTGTTATGGTTGTTCGTTCTCGAGCAAGAGCGTGTTCGACACTCTAGTTGTCTGGCTCAGTTGATTGTAAAATGGCGAGCAAGACTTTAAGCTTTTTTTAAACTGTTTTTAGATTTTGGCGTCGAGCGTCGTTGTTTAAAAAAAATATTTTTATAATGTCCATGAGTAAATCTTCGACATCGAAAAGAAAATATGAATATGATATTGCAATTCATGATTTTAAAACTGTCTGGCAAGAACAATTTTTGTTTACATATCAAAATCTTGCCAAGCCTGTTTGTTTAATATGTGAAATTTGTGTATCAGTGCCGAAACAATTTACCTGGACCGACATTTCAAACAACTGCATAGTGAATTCAATAACAAATATCCTGTCGGATGATATTTGTGAACGGAATTTATCAATAAAAAAAAAAATTAGCCTGCCAACAATTCTTCCTTATCTACTTCCTTATCTACTTTCTCTGTTGTTAGCCCACAAGAAAAAACTCTTTTCTGATGGAAGTGAGATAATTAAAAAATAGCCTGTTAATATTTGCTCAAAATATCGGTGATATAAACGTCAAAAACATGGTTGATAAAATAACTTTGTCTAGAAATACCGGCATGCGTCGTATAGTTGACATGGGCCACAATGTTGGTATACAAATTGTCTCTGGATTACATTGTTACAAATACTTTTCATTAACTTTGGATGAAAGCTGTGACATCACAGATAAGTAGTAGAATGGACAAAATTAGATAGTGTTTGCACAGATTTGCCTTGTGTTTGCCTTGTATGGTTGGCAGGACAAAAGGTTTTGTTACATTGCATGAAAATTATTTGGGAAGAAAAGTTTTTAAGTATCATTGTATTATCCATAAAGAAGCTCTTTGTGCCAAGGACTTAACTGTACTCTGTTGTTGACCCTGTAGCAAGCTGTAGCAATAAAATACGAGCTCGAGCTCTGAATCGATGATGATTTCGTGAGCTTTTTCCAGAAGAAACAGAAGAGCATGACCAGTTACTGATTCATTGCAGTGTGCGCTGGCTTTCCCAAGGAAGTGCACTTGCGAGATTTTTGGAATTTGAGGAGGGTGTTTTAAAATATCTGGAAGAAAACAATGAACTGTCCAGTGAGTGCTTGCTGCTCCAAAATAAAGATTGGCTATGGAATTTAGCTTTTTTCACCTATATTACGGGACATTTAAATAATTTAAATTTAAGATTACGGGAAAAATATTGTATTTTTCCTACCCTAGTTGGTCATATATCTTCTTTTGTGAACAAACTTTTGCTTTTTTGTCTCGATTTTGGAGAAAAAAGATCAAAACATTTCACATTAATGCAGAAACTAGCTATCAAAGTCAATAATGTTCCGAACTATGATAGATTTAAAAATTCAATATCCATTTTGCAGGATTCATTTGGTGCTAGGTCTGATGATTTTCAAGATGATAAAAAAATGCTGATCATTTTACAAATCCTTTTTCAATTTATCTGCAAGACGTTAATTGTTATCCACCTGAAATCCAAATCGAAATGATTGACCTACAGCACTATACTACACTGAAAAGCAAATATAATCTACTTATTTCAACTGCATGTGATCCAAATTATATTAAATTTTGGAAATGTGTACCATTAAGCAATTTTCAAAATTTACACGATTTGGCTGTCAGATATTGTTGTAGGGTTGGATCAACATATGTTTGTGATCAAATGTTTTCTGCTATAAACATAATAAAATCAAAATATCGTTCAAGATTAGCTGATATGCACCTAAAACACCTAATTTTGTTAGTATCTTCAAGAACTAATCCTAACATAGATGAGTTGGTAAAAAAAACACCAATTCAAAAGCCACATTAATTAAATACTGATTGTTTAATAATTATTTAGAATTAAATGTTTCAAGTTATTCATTTTTATTTTATACATAATCTAACTGACTGAACCTTTAAACATATTTATTAACACTATAACCTAAGTTTGTACTTTTGTTTTATTTATTTTATTATTTTTTAATTCTCTACTACTCAGACTTACATAAAAAAAATGCGTAAAAATCCTAGCGTAAAATCAGCCTACAAATAACATTTCTTCAACTTTTAATATGACACAATGACAACAAAATGACAAAATGACAAGAGATTACACTGTGAACCGACCCTTGTTTCCAGTGCCATCTCTTAAAAAAATTAAGAATTATTAACCGCCACACCTGGTAATAACACACACAGATCTCTAACAACTCTAACTAATTGATACAAGCATCTTGCTATTTTCGAGACTTAAATTTTGATCCTTCGATCATTATTTGCTTTATTCAATATGTACAATTTGGAAATCATTATCTATTAGATAAGCCAGTAAGATGAAATAATTAACCATTCGTCACTCCATTCAATCGAGAGTTCCTTGGCAAATTAAAAATAGTTGTAATCAATTGCATTCTTTGTACATTTGGTAAAAAACATATATGCCAATGTTTTAACAGCTTAATTCAATTACACCTATGGAAAATGGCAAACACATGACCTTAAAAGCTCATCTATAGATAAAATTGATATTTAAAAGTCACGTTAATATTTTTTTCATTATCTTTTTCGATTCTTTATTAAAACGCATCGCCTTTGACATATGTATTAATCACATAAATGAAGGCAATTTACAATAAAATCAGCATTTTTTCAAAAAATATTTTCAAACAAATGCTGGTAATTATATTTACCTTTAACGTAACAAAAGCATTCGGAAATTAAGCAAAGCAAAAAGCCTTTCAAGGATGCATTTACCAATTAAAATGGATTTTTAACGTAAAAGATGTAACCACGTAAGTTTAAAATAGAAATATATGCAGCATATGGCCGATAGGACCTTTTTTTGCTTCTCGAGAAATTAAATAATATTCGTTTTTATTATTGAGCGTGGGTTGTACTTTTTATGACATATAAGATTTCGAAATTAACTTTTCTCTAACTAATTGTTCTCGCAAAATTGTGATCCTCAAAATAACACTGAGATTTTTTTCTCAGTTTTATACGACGATTTTATTTTATACGACTCTCTTCCTCGAAGAAAGTAAATAGCAATCACCAAATATCAATTTAATAATGAAAGTTGTTTTAAGTTCCCTTAAAACATGTATCCAAAATGCAACCATTTCCGCCGAAAACAGGTCAACAATTGAAAACATCGTAATACACAGTGCGTCTATTAAGTATCAGTACCTTAAGATATATCTCAGCAACCAGTCACCCCATCTATTGTTGAACGGCATCATTTCAAAGCTTGAACATTCCTGGAACTAACGAAACCTACTTTACCACGATCGGTTGATATTTGTTGATTTTATGACGTTTTGTTTACAAACCAAAAAAGTTTCATGTACAAATAAAACCATGGAACAAATTGCTGTTATTAAATTTAACGCGAAAACTCGGTAAAACTGCGTAGGAAACATTCCGGTTGATGCAGCAAGTATACGGCGATGATTGTTTAAGCAGAACAAATGTTTTTCTGTGTCATAAACGTTTTTTGGATGGCAGAGTGCCGCTAGAGGCCATGACAAACGTGGCGGGAGACCAATTTCTCTGGAAATTATCGAAAAAGTTCGAGATTTTGTAGCAAATGACCGCAATGCTTTAGTAAAAATAATGGAAGAGGCTTTGAATATCGACAGTGAAACGATTCGACTCATTATTCACAAGGATTTGGGTAAAACAAAGATGTGCGCAAAGTTTATTCCACACATGTTGACGGAGGAGCAGAAATCAGTTCGTGTCAATCATTCCAGAGAGGTCGTCGCAGCCGCTAGAAATGATCAAAGCTTTCTGAAGTCAATTGTTACGGGGGATGAAACATGGTGCTTTCAACACGATCCAGAAACTAGCGCTAAATTGCGAAAAGGAAGTCAAAAACCACAGGCCAAAAAAAACCAAAAAATTATTAATGTTGATTCTTTTCTTCGATAGCAAAGACATCATCCACAAAGAGTTCGTTTCAACTGATCAAACTGACACTGGGCAGTACTACTTAGAAGTTCTAAAATAATTGACGCACATAATTGGTCGCATTCGGCCAGAATGTCCTGATTCAGACAGCTGGAGTTCGTTGCACGATAATGGTCAAGTCACACATCGTTAATTGTGCGTGAATTTTTGTCCCGAAACCAAGTCTGTGCGATCAACCACCCACCATATTCACCAGAATTAGCCCCTTGTAATTTCTCCTTGTTCCCAAAGTTGAAAGGGTGTTTTTTTTTTGACGACAGACATTCAGACCATCCAAACAGCTTCGACGAGTGCTTTGGAGGCTATTCAATAAAATAAGCTGGAGCACGCATTTGAATCACTATTGAATCGATGTAGCAAATGTATTGAAGCGAGAGGAGAATACTTCGAATAATAATTTATAAAAAATGCCAGGTATTTCGTTTTAATCACATTTTCCGGGAACAGTACTGATACTTAATGGATGCACTGTGTATTTCGATCAAGGATTCAATTTTTTATTTCACTAGCGTCTTAATAATAATACTAGAAAATAAAATTTAATCTTTTTATATCTATTTATTGCATACGTTTCAGCATAAATTTGGTTTGCTTTGTTACAAAAAAAAAATTAAAACTTACCCTTTATTTTATTTTAATGTAAAACTTGAAAATGCAGGGTGGCGCAAAATAAGGTTTTTAGTTTGTTCGCTCTCTAAAATTTGAACCAAACACAATAAACAAACCATCTACACAACAAATCACGAAAAATCACATCGACCAAATGACGTTCTCCTGTTCGTAAACATAAGCTCTTCTCGGCATTTCAGGAGATATTGTTGCTAGGTCATATCGGATGTTGTCCTTAAGGGCCTCGATGGTTGTAGGGTTGGCCTATACTCTGTCCTTGAGATAGCCCCATAGGAAAAAGTCTGGGACCGTCAGGTCCAGTAAATGAAGTGGATATCTCACATCACCATTTTTCGATATGATGCGGTTCGGAAAATGTTGCCTTAGAAGGTCCATTGTGGCTCGGGTGGTGTGACCCGAGGCGCCATCCTGTTGAAACCACTTATTGTGGCCTTCCGGTAGCTGCGGCAATAAAAAATTAATCATTGTCCTATAGCGCTCGATCTAAGCAATACCTTGTTTATGTTCGGAAACATAAGGTCCATTGATTTGTTCATTTGTTGTGGCACACCAAACCCTTACTCAAATTGAATGCAGGGTGCTGGTGAGTTCTTTTTGGGTTTGGTTTGGTTTGGTATTAAAATAAAAGTAAAATTAAAAACTACAACTAAAAAACTACAACTAAAAAGTTGATGAAATTATGAAAAATGATTTTTCATAAATAGGTATCTTATTTAACGATTCTGTCATCTTAAAAATTAAAAGTTTAAAGTGTCCTGGGATGTTGGACACTTTAAACTTTTAATTTCCTTCCTGATGAAAGAAGGTTCGTTGGTTGATATGATATTGAACACAAAATTTGGATTCATTTGGTTTTGCTCAATGAACTACTCACAATATTTTTGTTTGTGGCGAAAATCAGCGGGTAAGAATGCTTGTATCCTTTGTGCATGATAAGCATAGATCCGAAATGCCAGAATAGAAGAAAGAAGCCAGAAAGAATATTTTTAACATTCCCTTTTACAACAATGCCTGTACATGGACCAGGGAACAAAAGAAAGTGCGTGACATCATTGAAAGAATAAACGAATTGAAATGGAGATGGGCAGCCATATAGAAGCCAAGAAGACCGAAAATATGATGGATTGATAAATAATGATATGTATATATATATATAATTATTGATTGATTTGTCCGTTACTTTGTTATCTATCACTTTTATTTTTATTTTTTTTTATTATTATTTTTTTTTTTAATAAAAGTGATAGATAACAAAGTAAAAAATTGTTTTATTCCTTTATATATATGTATTTGCCAAAAAATTAGACCAGTTCAAATTTTTGGGAGTTACAATAACGAGCAAGGGACAAGAGGAAAGCGAAATATATAAAAGGATTTTGAAAGAAAATGCTGAGGGCAAAAAATGTATCAAGTACAGCCAAGATCCGGACAGAACAAACAATTATTCGACCAATTCTGTATATACTAGCGAAATATGGACCATAGGAAATATTTTTGTTTCTTGCTATGATTTTTTTTAATTATGTATGTAAATGTAAAGTATGTAAATATGAAACCTTGTTCTTTTAGCTGTTTAATGTACAATCCAATAGGAAACTCCGACTTGTCACGCAACACTTCGAGTACTTCTGGTAGAATCATATTTAACAAGATGTAAAATTTGTTCTTCAACTTCAGGACCAAGTTTTCTCTACTACCCACATTCTCGAAATTTTGAAACTACATTACCCGTGCCCAAAAGTCTTTGCGAAAGTTAGACAAATCGTTTTGGGAGCTGAAAACAGTCTTTTTGGGTATCATTGCACGTAAATACATCTAGCTTCTTGGCGTACAGAATATACAGGGTGTTCTCAAAGTTGAGGCATTTATTTTAGCTGGCCGCGGTGGTCTGGTGGGTTAGTCGCCCGCCTGGCAATCCAAAGGTAGCTGGTACGATTCCAGCGTTCGGATGGGTGTTTTTCTTTAATTCTTCTGCCCGTCTTACTTCCTACCTTACACACACACTTATATACACTCACATATACACACACACGCCCACACATATCTACAGCTAAATGTCTGTAATTGTTTCTAGGCAAGAGTGTAATATCAGACAACGAATTACTCCTTAGTCATACCAGTTAAAGCCTGGGAAGGACGAGATGCCTTCTGAGAAGTGTTCTACGTTGGTCACTCGCCAGTCGGTAGGCTTCCTGATAGACTTATGGCTAGGCACATAACCAAGGGTTGATAGCCTGAGGGGGGTGCTGGCCTGGGTTTGTCGGTAGCTGATGACCGTGATTCGGAACCCACGTTAAGCTGTAGGTCCATTCGCTAAATAGTTTTAGATGCTGATGCGCATCTAACCATAAATCCTTTCCTTTTCATTTATTTTAACAGGTTATACAACTCGTAAAAAGAAGTAATTTATCAAAAATCATTTATATAAAAGTTGCAAAATAAAGAAATTATTAACAGTTACGAAATTTGAAAACAGACCTGACTTTTTGATATTCTCGACCTCTGCGTTGTAAAACTCGCAAAGAGAAGTCAATTTAGCAAAAATCATTTATATAAAAAGCGTTAAATCCAGGGAGCATGCAGGCCAACCATTGCCCTCTATCCATCTGTTAGGAAATTCATAATATAAATGTTCGTGTGCTCCTCGTCTAAAATGTGGCGGGGCTCCATCATTTAGAAACCACATATTCTGTCTAACATTTAAAGGAACATCTTGTAATAATTGTGGCAGATTGTTTCGAAGAAAGTCTAAATAATTTTCACCTGTCAGTTGACCTGGAAGAAAGAAAGGTCCAATAAGCATGCTATTTATTACGTCAATCTAAATATTTACTGAAAATCTGTGCTGAAAGTGGGTTCTTTTCACAGCATGTTGATTTTCTACTGCCCAAATATGGTTGTTGCGGAAATGATAAAAGTATTTACTTTGTTTCTTGTAAATGTGACCTCGTCGGCGGCAAAAATAAATTTGGTAAAATTTTCATTTATGGTGTACTGACGTTAAGGCCACTGACAATATTCAACTCTTTTAGAATAATTGGGTTGTAACGCTTGTATCCGTTGATAATGATAAAGATAAAAGTGTTCTTATTGTATAGGCTTACACATTTTACTATGACCAACTTCAACTTGACCTGTTATAAACAGACCTAGTGCTCGTTGTTGGCTCGTTTTCAACAATTTCTAAAATTTCTTCAAATATTGATGTATTTATAACGCAGTGGTCGAGGTCTGTTTTCAAATTTTGTAACTGTTAATAGCTTCTTTATTTTGCAACTTTTAGATATAAATGATTTTTGTTAAAATTACTTATTTTTGCGAGTTCTTCAACATGTTAAAATAAATGACTCAACTTTGAGAACACCCTGTATATGGTGAGTTTTTAAATGCGTCTGAAATTTAAATTCAAATAAAACAGCAACCAAATTAGATACCTTGGAACGATTTATTTTATGGGAAATAACATTCAATGGCATTCATGCTTGAAAACAATTGCGTACAAATATTCGCCGCGGCTACTTCTGACAGAGCGCATTGTGTCAAGCCAATTTCCGACCACCTTTTCAAGCAATTGGGGTTTTATGTCCGCAATTGTCCGAGCCTTGTTGGTTTCCAAGACGTCAATACTTGCTGGTTTATCGGCATAGACCAAAGATTTAACACAACCCCAAAGAAAATAATCTAAAGACATTAAATCACATGACTTTGGCGGCCATTAAGATATCCGACAATATTTTCTTTCAAATGCACAGTTTATTGTCTTCTTTTTATTTTAATATCGAGCAGCATGAAATGTGTTCGGAATTTGTCGATAATTCGGCGAATATGTTACTCGGTTCGACGATTATGTGCACTATCAAAGACTCTATAAGTTTGGCGTATAGAACACTGATTTTGATAATAAATTTCGATAATTTGCAAGCATTGCTCAGATGTTAAATGTTTCATAATGATTTGCCATACGTTTGAAACTGTGAGCGCAAACTAACAGCTTGTTTGGGAGCGATCCCTATAGGAAGTTAGAACACACACAAAAAGTCACCCTTTATTTTTAGTTTAAAATCGAACTTAAATGCATACCCTAACGCAGTAGCGGCTCGTGGATTTTTAAAGTGGGAGAGCGTAGAAGAAAATAGTGCTGCTGAAGATTTTTTTTGCTTTCCCCTTCCTCCTTTTTACTTTACCCTATACAGAACCTATGGTGTTTTGCTCTGAAAAATTGTTTACTGTGATAAATGCTGAAGGGGCGACGCCCCAAAGCCATCCCTCACGAGCCGCCACTGCACTGACATACACTGAAATATTTTTTTTGCGACGTTGCCGCCGATCGATATTGGCTGATGTATGACGTGATTATTAATTTTTTTTTTAATATTTATTAGTTTATATGTAGTTTATTCCATATTTTCAATAGTCAATTAGTATTTGCCAAATATGCTTTTACACAAATTTGCTTAAAATGACAATTCTTATCATAGCTTTTCGATTGGTGGCTTAGTTTTATTTTTTATTTCTTCTCGGGGAGTCTTTGATTTTTAACCCTTGTGAATTTTTTTTTAATTAAGTGAATAATTGTTGATTAAGTTTACGAAAGTACTTTCCGTTATACCCTGTACATATTTAAAATATAATACGCTGAATGGAATTTATCATTACATCAAAATAATGATGAATCAACTATTCAAATGCACGAAATCTTAAGAAGGTTATATGTATCAATCAAATAAGGTATTGCAATAATTAATTCGACCGTCTTTAGGTTTTTACAATCACATTCATTTTGTGCTTTTCGACAACAAGGTTAATTAGTCAAAACGTGTCTGTTTTTATTTGAGAATAGTACATGACAATTTAAATATCAATTTTAAATCAAATGCTCACTTCCAGAATGACCTTTAATTTAATTACAATTCAAAATAACGAGGGTAGTTTGAAAAGTTTGCAGTTTCTTCCTCAACATGAAAAGGGCGTTACTCGTAAAAAATATGCTGGTATATAATTGCGCTATACATATACGAGGGATGTTTTCAAATAATGCCCCTTTGTGAATGAGAGCGAGAATGCCGCGCAAACGTCGCAGTGCACTTGTGCATCTACTCCCAGCATGCTTTGCGCGCGTTTCGGCGCCATTTGCACCCGTATCGTCTGTCTGTTGCTGAACAGTAGAAGATTATAATGTTTAAGAAAATTTAGTCGCCCGCCGACTGTGAGATACGATCTGTAATTGGATTTTTGAGTGTAACAAACTTGGCTGCGCAAATTTACCGCCAGATTTGTGAGGTTTACGGTAATAATGCTATGAGTGACAGTTCGAAAGTGGATGAGAATGGTCAAGGAGGGGCGGGTTAATGTGCATTATAAGACACGTCATGGTCGATCTTCTCTGGTTTCTGAAGATTTGGTTCGTAATGTGTTCATAAAGTTAT
The DNA here is from genome assembly GCA_031761425.1 of Cosmopolites sordidus. Classification (NCBI taxonomy): domain Eukaryota; kingdom Metazoa; phylum Arthropoda; class Insecta; order Coleoptera; family Curculionidae; genus Cosmopolites; species Cosmopolites sordidus. The sequence continues at coordinate 123,625 of JARFXV010002041.1, forward strand.
CAAGTGAATGTCTACAGGTTTCAAGGTTAGTTTTGTACACCATTTCTTCGCTTTCTGACGATCTCAAAACAAATAAATTGGGTTGTGCTTTATCATTTTTGGCTCGATACAATCAGGAAGGAGATGTATTTTTAAACCACATTGTTACAGGAGATGAGACTTGGATGTCTCACATGACTCCTGAATCCAAGCAACAGTCAATGGAATGGCGACATACATTGTCGCCAACCAGAGTGAAAGACAAATAGACAAGCTCAGCACGAAAGATTATGGAAACTGACTTTTGGGACAAGAAAGAGATTCTGTTAGTGGATTTTATGTCGAGAGGCACAACAATTGTATTGTGTCAGCTTGAGAAAACCCCGGCGTGGCATATAAAACAAAAGGCGTGCTCTATTGTCTTCCGGTGTCCAATGCAAGGCCACGTGTTTCTGCACAAACATCAGGTCTTTTGGATGGGAAAAACTGAATTATCCACCGTACAGTCCAGATCTTGCACCCAGTGATTTTTACTTATTTTGGTGCTTAAAGGAGTGGTGTTAATCACTGGTGACCACCAGTCTTTGAGGGTCAACGGTTTAAAGGCGACGAAGAAGTTAAAGCTGCAATCATCGATTGGGCTTCTTCTGAGGCGAAGAATTTCTTTGACGTCGGAATTCAACAACTTGTTGAGCGTTATGACAAATGTTTGAACAAAATGATGTAGAAAAGTAGATAAAAGTATGTGAAATGTGAAAAAAAAAATTTAATGATGTTTATAGTATTTTGCTTCTTATTAAAAAACAGGCCTTATTTAAAAAATATACCTCGTATAAACATAGAATACCAATAAATAATTTAAAATTATGTTGTATTATTTTTGTTGTATTTCCATTCTTCAATGTTATTGGTAGTGGTTGGATATTTTGGTCATCCTGAACATTCATCGCCAACCAAGCAGGTACGATCACGTTTAAATTTAGCTGGCCAATGATGGTCTCCATAAAAAGCATCCATCTCTGCTTTAATTTATGTAGGTGTATTGCCTTTCAAATGCAAGAATTTAATGACGGGTCGATATTCAATTTTTTTTCATATTTACTGAAACACTAACATAAATGACTGTTAAGAAACAGCTGAGCATCTAATACAACTGACATTTTCAAGGTTATCTTTCAGCACATGCGCAATTATATTACCTGAATCTTTTTGATGAGTAACGCCATCTTCTTGTTGATTTTGGAAACTTTACAGACTACTCTCGTACATCATCATCAAAACATCCGATTTCCCGTATATATGTGGTCGTTCTCATTACAGAACGTGAACGTATCCTCTTGTGTGAATCATCTTTGTTATGAAAATTTTACTGAAGGAGATTTTCCAGAAAAAATCACTTCTTGTCTACGCAAACCTTTCATTAACTATATTAGGATGATAAAAAGTTGATCAAATTAAATTTTTGCACTAATAGCTAACCTATTTATACAGGTGTGATCATCAGAGAAACTCAAAATACTTTATTTAAAATATTATAAATTTAGCACAACCATTTTATTTTTTAAAAATAACGTGTCGTGAATAGTGACCTCTGTCTCTTCGCAAATACTTTTCCAATCTCAACCGCAAATTACTCACTACATGGCACAACATTTCGGCTGGAATTCAGATTATTTCCTGTTGAATTATTAAGTTCAATTCCGCCATATTTTGTGGAGAGTAAATGTTATCCTTAAAAAATCCACAAATAAAAATCACATGCTGTTAAATCTGACGATCTAACCCAATGAACTATCTACCGGAGTTTATCGATATCCTAGCGGTATGAAGAGCTGACTCTTATAAATACAACATAGAACTCTCACATTAATGGAACATTGTTTAGGTTTATAATTAGACTATATCATCTCCTGATGATGTTAACATGGTTAGTAAAACCCTCGTCGAGAAGATAAATAAAGTGATTTAGTGTTTAGTTGTAAATCTCTTTGAATTTTAAAGTTTCACACTGAAAATTTCAATAGAACAACTGATCTACATCGGCTTTTGCTTTGTTTGAAGAATGTGTCTTTATTAACCAAAAGGAAACCTGGCTAATTTGTATGTCAAAAATTTCTCGATCATGTGACACCAAACCGGTTTACGTAAAAGTCGTATTTTCATTCGCATCGTCAAAAATGTAAGAAGCAATAAGCTAAAAAACAACACACTTTCCACTATATAAGGCTAAAGTGGAAAGCATAGCACTGTATGGAGCAGAAGTATGGAAAGTGTCTGACAGAAATTCAGAGAGCTGCTGTGTAAGAAAGACTCTTATGGATGCTTGGTTTCTTTACGCAGTTATGGTAACATCCTTATGGATAAAGTTAGAAACGAAACAATAAAGGAATAAATGGAATTACCTTTTGACATAATCAACGTCAACTGTAGAAGCGACAAGAAGTAGAAAGCGTAGACAAGAAGTGTATTTTTCTGGAAAATCTCCTTCAGTAAAATTTTCATTACAAAGATGATTCACACAAGAGGACACGTTCACGTTTTGTAATGAGAACGACCACATATATACGGGAAATCGAATGTTTTGATGACGATGTACGAGAGTAGTCTGTAAAGTTTCCAACATCAACAAGAAGAAGGCGTTACTCATCAAAAAGATTCAGGTAATATAATTGCGCATATGCTGAAAGATAACCTTGAAAATGTCAGTTGTATTATATATATATATATATATATATATATATATATATATATATATATATATATATATATATATATATATATATATATATATATATATATTATATATATATATATATATATATATATATATATATATATATATATATATATATATATATATATATTTTATTTAAAATATATATTGCTTGCTAGAAATATCAAAATTGGTAATATTTTCAACTAAAATAATTTTTATATTATATTCATAATTATATTTATAATTCAACTTAAGTTGGAGACTATTGCACTTTAAAATTCATTACAATAATTTTTTTCAAAAAATATATTTATTATAGAAATGTTATAACTGCTAACGTTGATGTATTTTCAGCAACAATGATTTTTATATGATAAGAAATCAATTCAACAGTAATCTCTAATTTAAATTCCATTAGAATATTAAATTTTATTCGAAAAATATATTTACTCTAGAAATATAATAATTGCTATTGTTGATGTAATATTATAATTGCTAATAATGATTTTTATATCATTATACAATATTGTTATATTAATTTAATAAAAATCTCTACTTTAAAATTCACGACAAAAATATTATTTTGTTTCATTCAAAAAATATGATTTCTAAAAATATTATTATTACTAATTTTAATGTAAATAAAACTGACATCTATAAAATATGAATTAAATTGATTTGAAACACTGGACAGCAAAATAGTGACCGGAGTGAAATTCAGAAAATATATTTTTACATTATAAAATTCAGATATTCGCGTTTTACTTACAAATAAAAGATAGAAATATAAACTGTTTCGTTGTCGACCATCGAACAGAATACCCATGCGGATGGTACCAGCGGCGAAGTGAAGAACACCCAGCTGAATCGCGAACGCAGATGAAAATGGGGAAGCGCCAATGTGGATGTCGCATCCGAATATAAAAGGGAATTTTCTGATGATTGCATTCAGTTAGCTTTTAGATTTTAACACAACCAAAAGTGAACAAATCTGTTTATTAGGTAGGTACAAGAATATATCGATGGTTAATTTTATTGCTGCTTAAGGGGCTGATGTGCAAGTGAAGGGGGCATAGTGAATCCCAGTGCCGATCTTGGATATTTTTTCATTTAAAAATTGGATTATTGTGATAGTGATTGTTTATAATTTTTTCTTTTATTTTTTTAACACTCGTCAAGTATGTAAGTATGTTTTATTATTTTTTTCCTTCATTTTTGCCAACAACTTTTTTGAATTAAAATTTCTTTGAAGTTTTGTTTTTTTTCTGACTAAATCATTTTTTGTAAATGGTTTTTATTATAACATTTCTATAAAGTTATTATTCTATATTTATTCTATATTTATATATATATATATATATATATATATATATATATATATATATATATATATATATATATATATATATATATATATATATATATATATATATATATATATATATATATATATATATATATATATATATATATATATATATTATGTATCTGTATTATATGTTGTAACTTACTTGCTGAGTCAAAGAGGAAGAAAAGAATTATGAAAAAAATGTGTACTAGTTCTGGAAAACTAATTACATTGATGTTAGAGAAGAATATTCACTGAAGGAACTCACTGAGTAATAAGTAGGTCATGTACAACAAGTTAATGTATAGTTTTATTATTTTTTCAAATGTTCTCTTTTTACATCGAAATGTTGTTGCATCAGTTGAACTAATTTTTCACTTCCACACAATGAGACATCAAATTAGTGGTTTCTTCTTGAGAAAATCTATTTTTTGAGTGACTGTATGATAGCTGGCATTATCATCATGAAGAGTACATGCTCGTACATTCTTTTACGAAAAGTAAATAATAAAAGTACAAGAGTACATTCTCATTTTACGAAATTCATTGACCAGTTTCGACAAACAAATTATGTATACCAATACATTTCTTGTATTATTTGAGCTACATTATGTATACCAATAGGTACATTATGTATACCAATACATTTCTTGTATTATTTGAGCTTTTACCTGCACCAATTGAGGCGAGCTTTTTTTCTTGAGTTTCGGTCGAAATCTACAGAATCCATCGAATTTTTTTGAAAGTAAATGTTCGTTCATAGGAATACCTTAATCTCACTCTACCACTAGAGTAGAGTGGGGCAAAATGACGCACTTGAGGGTTAAATGATTATAAAAACCACAAACCCAAAAAATTACATTTTAATATATAAGAACTCAAACATTACATCCAACTACTACCCAAAATAACACATTTTCGTGACAAACAAGAAAAACTTATCTATTAATAAATAATAACATCATACAAAACATGACTTTTGCCCTATATGTGAGGCAAAAGTCTGATTAATGTGGGGCAAATATCCGCGCACGCTTTAAATGCATAAATCGCATTGAAAATCGCCAATTTTCTCATATACTAACATTTTTCATTCCACCACTTTTTGCAGACCTTACACTGAATCCATTCTTAAAGTGAATCCTTCATAGGGTTCATGGCATCCTGGACACACATCATCAGATAGTTTCTCCTTTACCTTAACCTTCTTTTTTGATTCAATAGTAGCATTCCCTCTAATTTTTCTTTTTATTTTGGCACGCATTGACTTGCTCAACATCTCTTCAGCCAGACCTTCCAGTTTTAATTTATCAGGAGTGTTAGAAAGTATTAGCGTTTTTTTAAACTGATTCGGAAAATTAAATTTTTTAAACAATTCTGATGGAATTCTGAGAAATTTGTTAAACCCCATTATTACTGCCAAACTAGTGACGTGAGGAGCCCGCAATGGCAGGTTGTATTTTTTAATAAAACTGTTTGCCCAATCTTTGCCAGCTAGTTTTGAGTTTAGATTAAATGGGTTTTTTTATGTTGTTTAAAACTAAGCTAATGTTTTAATCGTGATACCATAAAACCGGTTATCCAGATTTTAGCAGTGTTCTACAAGTTCACGTTTCATTTCATCTGAAAAACTACTTCGACATATTCCCAAGCTGTCAGCACCATGCCCTTATTTTAATTTCTTTCGTAGAGAAGATTCATCTATTCCAAGCTCTTTTGCGACGGTTTTTTTGGAAATACCTTCATTTGTTCTTTGTCCAGCTGTTTGTAACATTTCTTCCGTACATGTTTTCCTATTTGTTTTTCTTTTATATGATCTTAAACAAACAAACCTTATAAGAAAAATTACAAATGATTTTGTAGCAGATTTTGTTGTACACATGTCGCAGAAACTAAAATAGTTTCTGTTTTCACGTACAGCCATACGGTAAGCACTACCATATGTATTGTAGATTCTTAAAACATAAACTAAAAGTTGCCCATATTTTGTTTAAGAATTAAAACTATTGATTTCATGAAATACCTTAAATATTGAGATGAGAAAATAAGATTATATTTATCCAAAAAAAAAAACTATATACTTTTCACACATCTTATATATACCGTTTAAATATCTTAGAAACTTAAAGAAATGGAGAACGAATAACGATTAGTGTACACGTTGCCAGATTCTGCTGTTCTTGAATAAAATTGATAGATAGGACTTTTGCCTCAGATGGACTTTTGCCCCACTCTCAAATCAATCAATCTTTCAGATCACGAACTTTTGCCCCAAAATCAACAATTCGTGGTTTTTGCACCATCGCATTATTCCTCAATGTTCCGCTAAAATCAAACAAGTACCATTCAACAAGCAGCTCATTAAATAGAGAAGTAATCGCATGGCTTTTTCCTTTTTCCTTGATTAACGAGGAAGTTCGCGAAACCACTTCGTGAATGCCGTTCTGAGTTTATGGAAGCTGTTTAAAAGAGCTCACCGATGACTTTAAAGGAATCTTTTTACACAATTTTTTTTTTCAATCAAATGGTTCGGAGAAATGTCCGCCGTGGCTACTTTTAACAAAAAACATTTTGTCAATCCAATTTCCGACCACTTTTTCAAGCAATTGTGGTCTTATGCCTGCAATTATCCCAGTGATGTTGGCTTCCAAGGCGTCAATAGTTGATGGTTTATCAGTATAGACCAATGGTTTAACATAACCCCAAAGAAAATAATCTAAACGCGTTAAATCACATTACTTTGGTGGCCAGGCCAATTAATAGGTCCGTTCTTCGAAATAATTTTATCACCGAATTGTTCGTTGAATAAATCGATTGTTGCGTTAGCTGTATATCATATAGAGCCATCCTGTTGGAACCACATCTTCAAATTGATTGAAATAATCATTGATCATCGCCCTGTAATGATTCCCATTAACAGTAACGTGCTTTCCAATTTGATTTTTATAGAAATACGGCCCAATGATGCCACCGCCATACAATCCGTACCATACGGTGCATTTTTCTGAACACACCGGTAATTTTTGGATTTGCGAATTATTTGTAATCCAAATGCGGCAATTTTGTTTGGTAATGTAACCATTTAGCAAAAAATGAGCTGCGTTGCTGAAGAAAATACTGCGGATAAATTCTGGGTCAAGTTGCAATTGATTTTGACCACATTCACCGAACGTACGACACAAACGATGATTTTGCTGCTTAAGTTCTTGGACAAGCTGAATTTTGTAAGTCGAATAACAAACCCTACTTCCTACGAACAGCACCGAATTGATAAATGTTAATCTTCGTCAACACTGCCATCAACAGCGCCTATATTTTCTTCGGAACACACAATTTATTATCTTGTTTTTGTTTTAATCAGCGTGAAATGCGTTCGGAATTTGTCGATAATTCGGCGAATACATAGCCTGGTTGGGAGATTATATGCATCATAAAATTCACGAGCTCTTTAAGCTTGGCGCTCAAAACGCTGATTTTGATAATAAATTCCCGCAATTTGCTCTGATATTAATTAAGCGTTCCATGATGAACTGCCAGGCTGAATAAATAATTACTAATATATAATATATAATTAATATAATATATAATTAATATTATAATATAAATTAAGAATATCAAAATAGTGATAAATGAGGAAGATTCTTAAATAAATTCAAAATGTTTGATGGTAAATTATCCATGAAACCAAACGTGAAATCAAAAGGACAAACAGTAACTTGAGAAAGTAAATTCATAAATCACCAGTAAAGAACGGATCAGCAAAATAGCTTCTGCATTTCTCCAAACTATAATTATCTACAATGTTACATAATTACCATACGACTTTTAAATTTTCTCTTTAAATTGATCATTATTTGTTTTGGACATCTAATTTATTTTCATTTTTTTACTCCATAAGCAATAAGTTAATTGAATATTTACAGGAATATTCAATAAAATACAAGAATATTTTTATAAATACAGAGTCTTTATTTAATTACGTGACCTACATGAGTAATGATTTACATAAACCTATGAACTTTTATTTGTTTATGTTAAATTGTTTAAAAGTGGTATTATTTGTTACTAAAAATATTACTAAAATTTCCCCTAGATCTGTTGTCGGGATTAGTTCGCTGTTATTAGTTTCTATGCTTCCTGAGCAACAAAATATATTTTAAAAGTATCTCTTAAACACACCCGATTATTTAAAAGAAATAATTTTCATTTGCATTTCCTCAACAATATTTCCCATAAATAATCTACGACATGCACTTCTCTTTTTCTTTTTACTTCCGTGACATCTGCTTCGATGGAGTTGTTTTAACATTTTTTTGTACTTTACTAAGTAGAGTTAGTGCTAAACTTGTATATAATTCAAAGTAAAAGATTTCTGTATAATTATTTACTCAAAATAAAGTCCCTCTTTTCAACAATGCAATGCTAGGAACAGATAAAGACTTTCTCAGATCCTGTTTTTTCAGCTAGAGAGGCCAGATTAAATGATTTGAAATATGATAAAGGGTTTTCTAATAAGAGTGTCAGAACCTTAATATGAGACACAATAATAAATAACTACAAGTAATAATTCGATAATTGAAGATAAGACTAAATACATAGGATTGAGAAATGACAGTGAAATGGTAGATGAATATCCTGAAATCAAAAGTTATGTCGATGGAAAGGTATACAGATTTCAAAGCTATCAATAATAATAGTTGATATCAATAATAAAAGTAATAAAAATAGAGGAATTAACGATAGAATAAATAGAAACAGTAGAAGTGAAGGTTCCCTATTTAAAATTGTCAATAGGCGGTGGTTTCAGCTTTAACTATATTATTTGAAGACAGTCTTAGTCCAGCAGGGAGGCATTTCTTGAATACAGCGCATATGAAAGCATCGTAGGTCATTCACTTGAGGTAACAACCCGAGACATGTGCTCAGGTACATTATCATGGTGAAAGGACATATTATTTTTGGCAAGAGATAGGCGTTTTGCCTTAATAGCACCTTTCAACTCACCCAGTACTAAAACGTAATACCTTTCAGTGATTGTACTGCCTTTTACCAGGTAGTCAATGTTACCATAACACGAGAATCCTAAAAAATCATAGCCATGACTTTTCCTACAGGTGTAACCGTTTCCCTTTCTTTGGGACACTTTCATATCTCGAGACGAAGGGCGTTGGGGCGCTGCCCTTCCAGCATTTATCACAGTAAACGTTTTTTTAAGAGCAAAACACCATATTTTATTTCCGTTCAGTTTCTTTCCTATAACTCATTTTCCTGGTTCACCTCCTGCAACAAAAGCACACAAAATTCTTCACCAGCATTATTTTCTTCTACGTAATGTAATGATGAATACATGTTTTATCTAGAGCTATAAAACGCCAAAGATATTTAGCAGAATTGCGTTTCAGTAAGTCTAAACAATCTTGAGAAGTGTTCCATCGAATGCAACTTTGAACAACTATTAACATACGTGGCATCAATTCAGCAGAAAATGTTTTCATACATAAAATATCGTGTAACACATAATGGATATTGTCAGTACCAAGTGTGGCGGTTAATAATTCTTAATTAAGAAATGGTGCTTGAAACAAGGGTCAGTTCACAATCAACATCTCTTATGTAATCTTGTTGCTACGACAATACCCTTTACAACGACATTGATGTTTAAACGATTTCGAGTAAGCGTCATAGTTTTTTCGTGTGTAAACATGTCGAGTTTCGAACCAAATGAGCATTTGCGGCACCTACGACGTTTCTTGTTCAATCAAAAGAAAAAACGCGAGTGAAAGCCATTATAACTTGTGGAAACTTACGCTGAAAATGTCCCAACGCAATATGCTTGTGGGCGTTTGTTTAGACGATTCAAAAGTGAAAAATTTTTAAGATGCCGAATTGCAAACATTGTTGGAAGTAGACGATATGCAGACTCAACAACAAATGACAGAGAGGTTAAATGTTGATCGCCGAACCATCATGTCATGGAAGAGATCCTGAAGGCCAGAAATCCAAGCGGAAAAAAAATGGGTACCACATCAGGTCAACGCCATTTTTGCTTTCTCGGTATGAAAGAAAGACTTTTTTGCATCAAATCGTGACTGAGGGGTTGACTCAGGACAACCATCAACATCGACTGCAAGGCCGAATCTCTTTGAAAAGAAGACAATGTTGTGTAATTGGTGAGATCAGAAGGATGCCGTGTACCATAACCTTCTGAAACCAGGTAAAACAGTTAATACCATTCGCTGTCATCAACAAATCGTCAATTTGAACCATGCATTGATCGAAAAGCGACTAGAAGGGGTTACAGGATGCAGAATAGTGATTTTGCAGCACGACAACGCCCATCACACATATTGAAAGCGGTGTAAGAGACCAACCGCCGTACTCACCAAACTTGGCCTCTTCCTACTACCACTTGTTTTCGTAGACGCCTCACGCACTTTCCATGAAACACTTCAGCAATTACGGAGATGTCGAAAAACTGGCTTGATGACTGGACCATCTCCAAAGATGTATGGTTTTTCTGAGAGGATATCCACAAATTGCCAGATAAATGGAGAAAATGTGGAGCCAGCGATGACTCATAGTTTGAATAAACCATTTTTTACCTCTTACCCAAATTAAATGAGTTTTTTTAGAGAAAAAATTAAGAATTATTAACCGTCACCACTGGTAATCTTGCGTGCAGTCAGTCGATGATCATTTAATATGACATTGTTGATTTTTGTACCGATTTTGTCGGTAGTAGCGATTGATATGCCTCGAGCATTTATCATCTTCAATGGATCCAACCATATTTAAATTTAGCAGCCTACTTTGCAGCCAACAAAAATGAAGGGAAAGCTAAACCAAATAATTGTGCTTTATAATAGCTCGAACTTTTCTCCATTTCTCCAGAAAATGTCAAAAAGTATTTGCTTCAATCGATCGTTATAAATAAGCAATTAAACGCATGCGTATATAACTTTGCAGTACGCCATCTAATTGATCACACTTGACAAATATGATGGTTGTTTAGTCATACTTATGCCATTTCTGTTAGGCCACAACCTTTTCGAACGACCCTCATAGAACCTACAGTAAATTGAGGAAAACCCTGTATATTAACCTTAACCTTAATTGTGAGTAAATTAATCTATTTGCATCTTTTCTTTTCCAAAATTCGTCTTTCTCCCTTTGTTGTTCTACTCATGTATAAATGCATGCTTCATAATTATTATGGGAGAATAGCAATGGACTGTATGAAAATGAGGCAGCTTTTGTCTTAAGAACCGACTAAAAAACCAGATAAAAATTAATTGCTGTCGTTAAGTGTTGAATTGTTTAAATAAATTGAATGCAAAGTGAGATCTAGGTTTTATATGCGAGATTTTCTGCTGTATAATTAATGAGGTAATTATACAGGGGATAATCGATTTCATTATTGTAATAAAATAATTAAATGAGAAACTATATGTCTATATAACGAGTCTTCTAAATTGAACGTTTTTTTCTAATTCTTGAATAAAACACAGATGGCGTTTTGAATTTAGTCTAGTTTAATTTCGGAAGTGTAATGTATGACATTTATAAAAATCGAGTCATATACAATACAACGCGTTAACAATTTGATTTATTATATGAAACCAGATGTTCAGTGAAAAATGTTTTTAGAAAATTACGTAATATTTACGATTTGCTCAATCGTCTATCTGAAAGCACTATAAATTAAACTGTTCAAAAATGTCAAGAAACTGGTTCGGTAGAAGATAAAAGAAGAACAATGTATAGTCGTAGTGGTTGTTCACAAGAACATATTGATTTGGTACGAGAAAATGTTGCTGAAGATCCAGAAATTTCCATTAGTCGAATTTCACAACAATTTGTACTCAGTGAATCCACAACATGGCAGATTCCGAAAGCATATAAAATTAAAATAACACAGGAACTAAAGCCACTGGATTATTCAGAACAGGACAAACAGATGATTTTTCTCAAAAAATCAAAAAAAATCGAAACATAAAAAAAAACCAGATTTATAGGAACAATCCACAATCGATTCCTGAACTAAAGAATGAAAATTTTATGGTTATGCCAAAACGCCATCCAAAATTTTGACAAAAGCGTGGATTTCCAACACAAGTGGACTTAAGTTAATTTAGTTTATTAACAGATGGTCATTTGACATAATGACATAATTTAATGTATTAAGTTTTTACCAAGATATTAACTAAATAATATTAAGAACACTGAATGACGCATTACCAAGAAGGTAAACAATATTTAGAAGTGGATTTAGTACAATGGATCACATCTTAGTTGTTCCAACAGGCCATTGAAAGGCACGATGAATACATCATGCCACTATACTTAACTTTTATTGACTATGAGAAGCCATAATGGATGTATTGCTTAACCAAGAGGTAGTTAGATCCTATGTGAGTCTACTGAGATCCATGTATGATGAAGCTACAGCGACAGTCGACATGGATAATATTGAAGTTAAAATCAATGCAGAACGGGATGTAGAGCAGAGTGACTTAATATCGCCTATTCCTTTCTCAGCCTACCTTAAACAAATATTCCGTAATCTAGATTGGGAACAGGATAGAATACGAAACAGTGTAGGAAACAAATCTACTAATTTTTGATTGGTTAACATTGGATGAGAAATAACAGCGATTTTTTGTAAAATTTCTTATAATTTAGTTGATGTTTTATAGTTAATATAAACTTTATGTATTTAGTAATAATTTAATTTGTGCTATTTTGTTTACGATCTGGCTTTTATTACCAGGTCTTACAGGTTCACAAGGTGATATATACTAGATACTTTACCGCTCCTTCTTTATATCGTCGTGAACTTTCTAATGATGCTGATATTAAACTTAGTGGCGACCTTATGAAGGTTAAAAAGATTGAAATGCAGGTATTGCATGTGAAATATTCGTGATAAATTATAAGAAAATTCTCGTTCAATCCGATTATTTACTCTTATTACGAAAAATAAGTAAACAAGAGTATTATTACATATAAAATTATTATCGTGCAATGTTAAACTCAAAGAGATTAACCACAAAACATCAAGTCGCTTGTTTTCCGCTTTTTGCTTTTGACTTTCGCTAAGTATGTTAACATCATCAGGAGATGATGCTAATTTGTGTAATAAAGTGTATAAATATTCTTTGCATTGCTATTTTAATTTATTGTATGTATATGTTTAAACAAGAGTATTATTAGATATACAATTAATATCGTGCAATGTTAAACTTAATCTCTTGATCATGCTGACATCTCTTGATCATGAGACACATTGATAACTACAAGTGATAATCCAGTAATTTGTATTACAAACAGAGCTACAAGTTTGCCTCAAACTAACTCTAAACAAGAGTAAAGCCATACTTAACAGAATTATCGAAAACAAAAAGGTTGGCTATTGACTGTGACAATGAAAACATCGAACATTAGTCCTCTTAAAGTAGTACGCCTTTAATTAAAAGTTATTAAGTAATATGCTTAAAACTACAAAATCTAAGTGTCCGTAACAAATCATAATAATGACTAGCTAATAGAATAATTGGTAATAGAAAATTGATTATTTACACAATATTATACGTAAGCAATCGTGAGAATATCAAAAACTAATCAGGAATATCCTAAATAATGTCGATTTGATCAAATTTTAAACATATTGCCATCCACTGACAATAATTTTACTCAGTATAATGTAATTTATATTATAGTTAAATATATTGATAATTAATCACATTAAATTTTGATATTTTAGGTGCTTATTGTACAAGTTTGAAAAAAATTAGGTTAATCCTATAAAAATCAATGCTTATTTCTAGTTTATTCGTTAAATAATAACCAATTATTATTTACCAAATATGGTTTTACACATATTTATCATACTTTTTCGATTAGTGATTTAATAAATTTGAATTTTTTTTGCAGAAACCCTCGTGAGAAACTTTTTTCTTTGAAATGATGTTAAGAATCATTAGTTAAATTTTCGAAAGTTATACATATATATATAGTAAAAACAATATAAACAATATTCTCAGATAGAACTGCGTTTTAGATTTGTAAAACTTAGATTTGTATCCCACCTACCTGCTCTTGAAGCCGATGAAACCCGCCAAGACATTGCCAGAATCCTTCGTCGTTCCAAACCTCCGAGATTTAATCTTCCGTCGGACGAAAAACGTGCCTTACTTGAAATACGCAGAAATTCAGACGTAGCCATTCTTCCAGTCGACAAAGGGAATGCCACGATCATACTTAATACTTAATACTGCCTATGAAATTAAAATGTCCGATCTATTAGAGAGTGTAGACTATAAGCAAATTCCTAACGACCTTACAACATATCTAGAGAAGAAAACGCGTTCTGTCATCAATAATTCTAGTCTTCCTTCAGATGATAAAAAGGCTTTAATACCTCGCGAAAAATCTTCTCGTATCCCAAAAATGTACGGCCTCCCAAAAATCCACAAAACTGACATTCCTCTTCGTCCCATTGTCAGCACTTGTCGTTCACCAACTCACAATTTAGCAAGATATTTAGCGAAAATTCTACAGCCGCTCGTGGAAAAATCACCGTCCTACATCAAAAATTCTTCTCATTTCATTGAGCTTCTTCAAAGGTACAGTATATCCGAAAGTGACATTCTTGTTAGTTTTGATACTATCTTATATACTATAATTATTCCACTTCCAGAAACTGTTGACATTCTAAAAAACAAACACCACACATCAACGAATATTCTTAGTCTTGTTGAACATTGCATGTCCAATCCATATTTCATCTTCAAAAACAAATTCTTCAAACAAATTCGTGGAGCTTCTATGGGTTCCCCTCTTTCTCCGGTCATAGCCAATATTTTTATGGAACACTTGGAAACTCAAACCATTAACACCATTCATAACACCGATATGTAAATGACATCTTCGTATTTTGGCCACACGGACCACAATCTTTAAATCTGTTCCTTTCGCATTTGAACACTATACATACCCAGGTACAATTTACAATGGAAACTGAAAACAATTCTGCTCTCCCTTTTCTTGACGTTCTAATATCAAAAAGGCCAGACCAAAACTTCTCCTATTCGGTCTATCGTAAACCCATCCGCACAAACCGTTATCTAAATGGGAACGCACATCATCATCCATCCCAATTAAATTCGGTAGTCAAAACTTTAGTCACGAGATCACTAAGATTGTCGGATAGGGAATATAGGCAAACAGAACTTAATTCCCTAGAAACGGCACTAATTTAAAACGGCTATGACAAATGTCAAATAAAAAGGCATATTAATAAAGTTCTGGCAACTGGTAATACCAACCAATCTACTACCCAAAGTTCTTTTGCCATACATCAAGGGAGTTACTGATAAAATTTGCCACGTATTCAGATCCCGAAATATCGAAACGATATTTACAACAGAAAGAAATATATCCAGTTTCCTCAGACCAATGAAGGATAATATTCCACAAGAGCCACATGGTGTCTATGAGATTCCTTGTTCTGGCTGCTCCCAATCATATATCGGCCAAACTAATAGACGTATCCAAAATCGCATATACCAGCATTCTCTTGCCGTCCGAAAATCGGATCTCTCCTCGACTTTAGCAGAACATGGGTGACAAAATAGATTTCGTCAAGGCCAAAGTAATTGCACCTATATATTCCAAACCCCGCATAATTCGTGAAGCAATTGAGATCGAAAAACGTCCAGATTGTCTAACCAAGAGGGACGACGGTCTTAGAGTTTTAAATGCATGGAAACCTCTTATTTCCAAATTGCCTATCCGGAACCCTTCCAGTCAAACGTCCATTTCCCGTCTCACCCCCTCCCCTCAACCATCAACACTATTGAATCTTGATTCTAATTCACTATTTAAGTACAAACATTTATAAAAAACTAATGATACACCATGAATCTTGGATTTTCACTGCTATAATAATATATAATAAATTTTTCAGGCAAGTTGCATCATCCGTGAATAAAACATATTTGAAAAAGTTAGGTTCTCTATGTTTTTCTATTGCCCAGTTACAAAATAAAAGCTTTCGATTGAAATCATTTTGATTTAGTTCTTGAACCAATTGTATATGATACGGGTGAAATTTATATTTCCTAGTTATTCTGTTCACTGTGTATTTTTAACGCCTATCTCGTTTTCTATCTGCCTGCATAAAATATGAGGACTTTTAATTACAGCTTGAAGAACTAAATATTCGTTTTCTTTGCTCATAGGTCTTTTCGATTTCCAAATGTTTTCTTAATCGACAGATCCAGTTCTTTTAAATCGCTCTTTCAGTCGTATAAACGTTAACGTATTAGGATGACGTTTGGCATTAGGGAATCTTTGCGCATATATTCTACTTGTTAAACGAGTTTTGATCTTGATCACTTGTGCCCAAAACGTAAATCATGTTTATCAATTCCGCTCTGTAAAAATTGATTTTCGTTTTACTTGCTGTTTTAATAAACACGACACTACACAATTGGACAATTTAGAAAGCCCAAATAATTGAATGTTTGGTTCATTTGTTTCTACGCTATGATTGTCTAGTACGTCTAGTCCATCTGAGTGCTTTAAGTTGTATTTTGGTATTCACATTACTTTTCGGTAATCAAAATAATCGATCATGAAAATATTTTTTCCTATTTAATTATGAAAGAAGTACACTCTTTTTTTCTGTGTCATATAAAAACTGTTTAAAAGCCATACTAGAATAGTATTTACTATTTGAATTAAATTTTATGACGTCATTGCTAAAACGTCTAAGGTGAATTTCATTAAAAACGAAATATTAAAAACAAAAATGATAAAAATCTCGGAATTATGACAAACATGTTTAAGAAGAATGAAAGTATTTTGTCTTAGAAATAATGTAAAATAAAAAAATATTAGACATTTAATTTAAAAAACTGAGATATGATGTTTTGATTTTTTTTTCATTTATCTCAATTACCCTGGACACCCTGTATAACGTAGTCAAATTTTGTTTGCATGGAAAGTTAAGTCATAGTTTCACTAATATTTCTACCAAAAATGATAATCCTACATCAAAAAATAAATTATATATGACGCTGCACAATAAAGTCTGCAACTTCGATATTTTTTACAAAATGGCGGATATCGGTAAAACCAGTGGGTTTAGGTATAGGACATTTTTCACAAAATATGTTTAGAATTCGATAAGAAAAAACAAAATTATTTCCCGCCAGGGTTTTGTGAGACATCCTGTATAAGTAAAAATAATTTTAAATTATGCAGCCTATTTAGTTGTACAGCTCTTATACTTAAACTTTTTCTCTATCTCCAGCCATTATCAAGATTTCAACCGATATCGCACTATTGGGACACCCTGTATATATAATAAAAGCATTAATATAGAAATGTTTTTGTTTTTTCAATATGATCTGCCACCAAACTAATCAAACAATCAGCTAGAAATAATATTTCAGTAAAAGAAATACTGAATCACTGAGAGAGAATTTAGCAATTTAGGTCGCATCATTTAGCGACCATAAAATCAATTATAGCCTATTACTATATGAAATGTAAATGTAAAATTGGTCATAGTTTACAATATCACACTTGAACTGTATCACAAGTAGGAGTATCACAGATGGTTATCACAATTGTTATTATCACAGAAAGGTCGACTAGTTTGCTCGCACTTTGCTACGATCATCGGACTGAAAGCAAAGCGCTTGAAATGTCTATATTCTGGTAAAATAATTTATTTCCTTTAGGTAAGCGAATGTGTTACACATGTTGGGGGAACTAAGATTTTTAGAAAGATCTTGACTTAAATCGAAGAAAGATCTAAAAGGAGATAGGACAATGCAGTCAGTTAAA
Organism: Cosmopolites sordidus; assembly: GCA_031761425.1. Taxonomy (NCBI): domain Eukaryota; kingdom Metazoa; phylum Arthropoda; class Insecta; order Coleoptera; family Curculionidae; genus Cosmopolites; species Cosmopolites sordidus. The sequence goes on from JARFXV010002041.1 coordinate 141,525, forward strand.
ATGTGTTTGACTGTTAGAAGATCATTGCAATATTCACAGAGGGGAGGACCTTCTCGTTTTAGCAGAAATTCATGAGAAAATCTGCAGTGGCCTATCATGAGTCTTATCCATTTAACTATGGCATTTCTATCTAGCAGCTGCTCTGGAGGGGATTGAGAGAATGAAGGTTTAAGGGCTCTCAGTTTGTTAGATCTATCGGGATCATCCCAATAAGACTGCATTGAGATTTGTGCAAAAGTTTTTGCAAAAGAGAAATTGTCTTTTGGGTGAAACCTGCGCATGTATGGTAGTCTGTGCTCTATTGAGCGTTTTGCAAGCTGATCAGCTTCCTCATTACCTTTGACATCCTTATGACCAGGGCACCTAACGAAAAGAATAGAAGAATCCTGAGAGATGATTTGTGCATTGTAGCATGAGTAGAACATTTTTAGAGTCGGAAAATACAATCCAAGAATTTGCAGGGTTTAATCTGATATATGAGAGACATCTTTCTATTGCCACTAGTTCAGCAGTAAGTACACTGGTTAAAGCCGGCAGTTTGAATCCTGAAGAGATTCTATTATGAACAAAGCCGCAGCCAACTCCTTGATCCATCTTGGATCCATCAGTAAAAATTGATTGACATGGGGAATAAGTGTTTGTAAGTGTTGGGTGTTTATAATGGATTTATATATGGAGGAACTCGTTGATTCTTTATCGTATTTTAATAGAGAGAAGTCTACCTGAATTAGATGAAGCAACCAAGGAGGCGAAGAAATAGGACGAATTGGAACAGGGACGTGCAGTTGTATGTTTGACTCTACTGATAAAAGGATTCTGGGATCAAAGGCTAAATTGTGAGTAGATGGAAAAGGAAGGATGGGGGGGGGGGATGGAAGAATCACCAAAAGTTCCAACTTTAAAAGTAGGTACTAGCGCATTTCTTATAAACTGGGACTTATCTGGGACCACTAGGGTAACCTTTGCTTCAATCGGTGAGACAGAAAAAAGTGGAAACCTTTTTTCATTTATAATTTTTTTGAAGTGGTTATAATCATATAATACCTTATAAAACTAGGCATTTAATAGTTGCAAAAATAATATACTTAAATACAGATGAGACCTGGCAAAGGCGTTTTACCATATTTGTAGCTTATCACCTCAAGGACCATTCAGAATAATGGAACGTTACATAACTAATATAAGACGTAGCCATAATTAGAAAAAGAAACACTTATCTAGCCTAGATATATTTCGAATACAAACCTCTTAATTATACTCGTTGCACAATATCATCTTCCAATGTCGTATTTTTAATACGCGATGCATTTGAGACGATACGCTATGTTCCTCGCTGTCTTCGTTTATGCTTCATTTCACCTGTTATATCTTCGTCTGTCGGATTCATTTTATAAATTATTTCAAAAATAATAATCGATATTAAAGATGTTTAAATATTTTTTAATGTTATTTTGAATACCACCATTAATTCTTCTATTGGAAGTGTAAAACATTAAACACCAAATGTGCACACTCAGAAAAATGAGTGTACTGCAGAGAGTCTGTAGAAAAGGTAAAAATGATCAAATCAAAAACCTTTTCGGGAACACCAATCACATGCCAATTCAAACAACACCAAAGACCTCTATAAAGCTGTGAAGAAAATAACACGAAAACATTCAATACGTACATGGATTATATAGAATGCACAAGGCGAAAAAAAAACAGATATCGATGGCATTTTAACCGAATGGAAACACTATTGCAGCAAACTCTTCCAAGATTGGTATAATACCAGCAAACCTAACTTGTGTGAACGTGAACCTAATATTTTAAAAACAGAAATCAAAATACCAATCAATCAAAAAAAAAGGTTTCAGGTTTGGGTGGTCACCGCAGAAGTAATTAAACAATGGGTGAAGTAGGAGTAGACATGTTTCACAACATTTGCCAGAAATTGTGGGAGATCGGATTGTAGCCAGAAGGTTAGTCAATTTCTGCATTAATACCTCTACACAAAAATGGATTTAGAGAAAAATGAATCGCCTTGTCGCTCTCATTCCACATGCAAGTAAAATCTTCCTTCACATAATCAACGAACGCAAAATCCTGCTTATCATGGCCTATTCCCCCAGAGCAGGCTGAATTCTTGAATTCTTTCCAAGGGGAGATACACGTGAGCATATATTCTTCTTTACAGAAGTGTCGTGGCTTATAAGGAAACTCATTTCGTTTGCATACTATACAGACCAGTTCTCGCCAGCGTCTCTCCCAACCCCTTATTTTGCAGAACCAGACATATTAAGAAGTTGAAACATCGTTGATTCTTTTGTTTTCTATGTTAGGGGGAAAACTTTTCAAACGTCTTTTGTATATAACATCAAAGCCACTGTACCTTATCCTATACCATTAAATTTATTCCAATCCAAGGATTATACTTCTTTTATTATATTTTTATTATCAACTTTATTAAATCTATATTACAACAAAACTTAAACATCATTAAATCTGCTGCACCTTCTATCATTGCAAACAGAATTATTAAATTAATATGAATCAAGGGATTATATCTTTTCGTTATTAAATCAACTTTACGAAATATCAGTAATTAGCTTTTGTTACTGACTGATTAAAAATGCCGCTTGAAATGATGGGACTAAATTATAGTCATCTGTCTGGGTGTTAATAGATTCATGTATTGTTTAAATGTTATGGTTAAACTTTCATTTTTCACTAACAGAAATGGCTGCACTTTTTTGTTGCGTACTGTACGATTTTCTATAACGTTGGATAATAAGATTTATGTGGATCTTTGCATGGGAAAATTATGTAAAAAAACAATAAAAAGAGGAAAAAATGTTATCGTTTAATTTAGTTTATCTTAAAATATTCTGTAGAAAGTTTGAAATAAAATATATCATTGTTTAAGGTTCAAATCTCTATCTGTTGAAAAATGACTGTTTGGGTCTTCTTCTGGTGTTTTCTATATTTTTTATTAGCAACTCGATCTGTAGCTCATGGATGCTTAGGAGAACAAGGTCTACTATATATTAAATCGAATGGTAAACAGCAGAAGTTATAGGTGCATAACTAATATTTTTTCACCGATTAGATCTGAACAACTTCGACCAACGACACTAATCAATGCGATGTATAAACTGCTAATCAAAATATCATCAAACAGATTAACATCTAAATTCGACAATCAGGAAGTACCAACCACTAGCACAAGCTGAATTTAAGAAATGCTTCACCCCATGTAACCACCTTTAACCATGAAAGTTTTAACATCAAACACCCAACGAATATTATATTCCTTTATTGACTTTGAAAAAGCTTTTGATAGGGCGGAACACTGGGCTGGGAGGAACTCTTTACAAAATAGCAGACTTGATCACAGATTGATACAATATCCGGTATGCAAGGACATCATGCTACATCCAAGGTTATGAGAAGAAGTATTGAGATTGCGACTCGCCATCAACATGGACAGTTGACTTGGCCTGGCTCTGATCGTTTCTCATCATCTTGTGACCAATTAATTTCCTCTTTGTAAACAATGAAAACATATATTGGCCACAGTGACAGCAGCTGTTCACTGGGAGCACCGGGGAGAAAGTCCTGGACAGGATGACGCTGCGCGTAAAAAGGGCGCAACCCAGTCCGTTAATTTATCTTGTGTTATAGAAGACCCTTGAACTGGAATGGTCTATCTTAAAAAAAACTATTAACTTGATTTTATACTTGAATACACGTAAGCACACACTTAGGTAAGCATACACGTAAGCATACACGTAAGCACACACTTAAAAAAAAACAACACAAAGTACATTAAAAGGTAGAAAGAATAAAACTATAAAAAACACAGGAAGGTTTAGGGACTATGATTTACCAAACCTTAGCGTGGAAAATCAAAAAATAACTGAACAAGTTCCTCTAACTTACACGAGCTCATCTCTAGTTCTCTGTACTTAAACATTAGATGGTACTAAGTCTATTCAAACAATATTAAGAAAGGTAAGATAACTTAAAGGTAATCAAATATGATCAAAATAAGTAAAATCATCAATAATATCATAAATCAGATCGAACGGCAAACTAAAATATATAACTAAATAAAGATAACCAAACCGAAGAAATAAAGAAAACGATAATACTTATTCAATACAAGAGTGCAGTCCATCTGCACTCTCGTGTATTTTACAACATAACAAATATCTCCAACACCTAAAAACGGCTACCAAACTTGGACATTTACAACAGAAAACATTGATAAAGTAGCGAGGAGACAAAGATCAATGGAAAGACAAATGTGGCACACCCAATAAATGGATACGAAGCATAACAAAAGTGAAAGCACAAATAGCGAAATTAAAATGAAAATTTGCCAACCACACTGTAAGGCACAAAGATGTTGGAAAGAAAAGGGAGAATATTGGAAAAAAGAAGAAGAGGCCGATATCCTATATCCGGGGTTGTTAAAGCTGATTAGATTGATATAGGCCATAGCTGATTTTTAACTACTCGATTCTGTGCTAATCTTTTATCGTTTATAATTTTTTTGATTTTTAAAAACTAACCCCAAATCTCACGATAAACTTCATAGGTGAAAAATGTGTTGGTGGCCGACTTTGCAAGGAAATAATAACTGTGCTTGTGTGCGCAAATATGAACGAAAAAGAGAAACACGACATCAATGACAAGTATTACACAGGTCAACAAACTTAAACTTTTTTAAGGTAACATTGATGAAAATAGGTGTATATGAAGTATGTTGTAGTCCTAAATCCGGAAATGATAAGCTAATTACAGTAACACGTACAGTTTTGTTTGTTACAGGGGGTCGGTGGTGGGAAAAAAGGAGACGACATATTTTTACAATCAATATTAATTTAAAATAAACATGTAAAACGTGTTAAATCTATACAAATACATTACTGAAAATTATGTGTGTGTTATGAGATGTCACATAGAGACAAAAACTTTCACTTTTTCCTCTTATGTTCTGTAGCATCATCTCTTTTTAAAACCCAGAAACACTCGCCCAACATAAATGAGTTTCAGCGCCCCTGCTATCTTGCTTCCATCGTCCTGATGTTTTGGTGAAACATCTCTCCTTATTTGTCACTTACTGCACCCAAATGGGAGTGTAAATGATTCATTTTAAAGGACATCCCTAGTATTTTATAGGCTTTCAAGAATTCATCTATAAGGTTTTATAGTTTTCTTCACTACACTTATAAAACACTTCGAATAATTATTCTTGCCTCACTTAATAGAGGAAATACTTTTTTTAGGTACTTGAAATCATTACCTTCTTTGTTCATGGCTTTGATAAAGTTTTTCATTAGTGCAAGCTTAATATAAGCACCTTTTTTGCGTTAACAAGAGGGATATATTTTGTTTGAACTACTAGGTTCAAAACAAGTTCTATGAGGCCAATCTTTCTTACTGTAATGTTCTTTTGTTGCCCTGCTGTCCCACATACATAAAAAACAGCAATACTTTGTACCAGAGTACTCGATACCTTTGTACACCAAAGTCAGGTATAAATAATTTAAATGATGCCATGATATAATGGGGAAGCAGGGACAGCAGTTGAACAAGGGACGTGCTAGGCTATTTTTTGTGAAATGGTGTTTTAATAACTACCTAAATTAAATGCAAAAATAGCATTCTCATCAATGTAATCAAAATTATGTCGACCTGTGTTATAGTGGTGCAGATAATGGAAAGTGAAACATCAAGTCGTCCTCAGTGATGAATCTCAATTCTGGTAACATTCGACCGAATGTTTACCGAAAAGTAGATGCTATGGTATGATGTGTAGTTCCTCATGCAAGTAGGCCACCTCTAGTCTTCACCTATAGGGCATGTTTGCGGACTTTTGATCTACAGGTAACTTGGGATACTATACGTCAAGAAGAAATAACCTTCCTCGTTAAATCAATATCAAGACGTACTGAGGAGTGTGTAGATGATAAGGGTACGCAGACACCTTATTAACAAAATCAATGGAAAGTTTGGAAACTCTTTGCTACAGTACTTATGTTTAACAAACAAATTATTATAAACGAACAATCCTTGTTGTATTATGTCTTTTCTGATTTCTCTTTTTACCATCTTCATTCTAGGTATAGCTTGTTTTATGTTCTATAGTTTATCATTCTTTCTAAATGACCTACAAATATGAGGATTGTAGGTTCTTCTTATACCTTTCTTGTCTTCCAATTTCTTCTCCTTGACGAAATATTTCTTTCCATTTCTTGCCAAAGATCTGATCAGATTATTTATCTCTCATACGTTAAGGTTTGTTTCTGGAGATTTAAAGCAATTACTTTCGGAGATAATGTCTAATAACTGTCGACCATTTTCACGTTCATAGTTTGATCCTTTTCTTACATCTTCCATTAACTTAGTTCTATTCTTTCTATTTCTCTATATTATCTCACCTGGCCATCTTATCTCACCTGGCAATTTTGTTGTGACAAGGAATGTAAATTAAGACAAAAATTGTTAAAATGGAATATTTTTCAATGTTGCCATATTTTGCAATTTAACTGGGATTATTAATGATTGCTTATAGTTGCTTTTATCGTTGGGAAGAAGACTATTAATTAGAAAGCCAGCGGTTGCTGCTATAATTACGAGATGAATACATGTTGTTGATATTAAGAATGGTATTTGTAAATAGTAATGTTAAATAAGTGCGAACGAACGTTTTAAATAATTTTCTTCATGTTGTTGGACGTCCAATTGAGCAATGGTTGCTGTATTATTTCTTTCTTGAGTTGAAACGGTTGGATGGTTGATTAAAATTGTGGGAACATAGTTTGTTATATTTTAATAAATTGAATATACGAAGGAACGTTTATTTTTCTGAAATTGAAATATTATGCAAGAATCATCAAATTAATCGTATATTATCCATTATACTAGGAGTGTAACAAAAGTATTTGCGTGTTTTCCTTTGTTTATAAATAAAAAATTTTAATTCACTCCTCAAGGATTAAGGAAGTACGATCGATACTTATGAGTCAAAGTAATGATGATTTTTTTTTGTTTTCCTAGAACTTAAAAACCACCAGTACTTTAACTTAGTTTTACCACCAGTTTTAAACTTTATAATTATTAATAAATTATTATTTATTTATACAAAGTAACTTATTTATAAAAATTGACTTCGTTATGATTAATCCACTCGGTTCGTCAAAAAAGATGTGGCAACCGCGCATTTGTGTTTACATGTAAATATATACAGTTATACAAAAAGTATACATTCTCTCATTTTCAAAATCCTATTCATATTTTTTTAAATTAACCTAAAATAGCATACTTTATAACAGCTAAACAATTAAAGGTTACCTATGCGTGCGAGACATGGACGATGACGAAGAAGGAAGAAACTAAGTTGGAAGTCTGGGAACGAATATTAAGGAGAATTTTTGGAGGAGTTAAAGTTCAGAATGAATTTAGAAGAAGAACAAACAAAGAAATAGAAGAACTGTACAAAAAAACAAACATTGTTCGGGTGGTGAGAGCGCAGCGAGCTAGATGGCTGGGACACATAGCGAGGATGTCCAGCGGGAGATGGATTAAAGGAATCCTGATGAGAGGCGAAGGGAGAAGGAGAAGAGGGCGACCGAAGAAGAAATGGCTGGATGAGGTGCTAAATGATTTGAGGAAAGTAGGAGTGAGGGATTGGAAGACTGATGCTTTGAACAGAAAAAGTTGGAAAAGAAGAGTGAAAGAACTCGAAGCCAAGGGCCACTAGGCCTGTAGAGCTGAATATGTTAATACAATTAAAATATTAATTGCTAATTATTTTAATTATATATTCCTGGAAATAAAAATAAAAACCTTATCTGTCGGTGGTCAAAAAAGTATATTAACATGTTCCAAACCCAAAAATATTTCGCTTTTCTGTTCATTCAACAATCACAAAAACTGCATCTTCCCTGTTCTCCAATATTTTTTGCTTGATTTTTATTTTCAGGAATTACTACTCTACATACTTCGTCATACAATTGTTCTGGGCGTTTTATTTCTTTTTCATAGTCCATCTGAGTAAAGTAGTTTTTTTTATCAACTCGCATTTTATATGACGACTATTTTTACTTTTCTTATAATTCTGATGAAATTATAGACAATTTAAAAAATTAGTGCGACTGGTCGCGTGCTGCTTGGGAGACCGTATCTGCAAATAACTGTTATTAACTTTAATACAAATACACTCCTCCACCTAACATTCGATACTAACATTCCACCATCGACTTTTAAGAAGATATTGAGGGGGGGTTTAGGATTTAGGATTTAGGAGCGGGTTTTTAAAATATTAGGAATTTTCACTGCACCCGATCTCACAATCCTTAGCGCGACCACCGAGGGGTTAAGGGTATGTATACTTTTTGTATAATTAAATATGAGTGACCCTATTATTTTCAATTAATTGTTTATAAAAATATATAAAATATTGTTTATTATTTTAATTTGGAATTGGTCGGTTGACTGGGTGGTTTTAAAAAAGGTAAAGGTTAAGTGTTAGAGTTAGAGGCGCATGCGCAACTAGGCTATTTAGCTACTGGACCTACAGCTTAACATGGGTTCCGAACCACGGTCATCAGCTTCCGACAAAGCCAGGCCAGCACCCCCCTCGGGCTATAAACCCTTGGCTATGTACCTACCCATAAGTCTATCAGGAAACCTACCGACTGGCGAGTGACTAACGTAGAACACTTCTCAGAAAACATCCGGCCTTACCCAGCTTTAAACTGGCGTGACTGGGGTAATTCGTAGTTGGATTTTACACTCTTGCCTAGAAACAATCACAAACATTTAGAAAGTAAACAGACAGAAGAAAGAAAGAAAAACAACCATCCGAGCGCTGGAATCGAACCAACTACCGCTCCAGTGCGGTTTCAACACAGCAGCTGCAGGCCGCTGCTCTTACCGTCCACACCAACGCGACCGGCTGGGGGGTTTTAAACATTATATGTAAATTATGTAATTTTTTAAACATTATATGTAAATAATTAAAAAGAGCAAGCTATTTGTTCTGAAATTGCAACGAAATCCGTTATCTTACATTATTTTTTTATCATTTGGTTGCTTAACTTTTGGATATATTTGATTGATTACTAATTGTTTCTATTTTATATTAATTAAATAACTGATTTCTTTTTCACTATTATTTTCACCGTTATTTTTTACTACGACTTTTATTTTTTTAGTTTTATTTTTCCATTATTTTTGGATAACGGAATTATAAATGTTTGGTGGATCATATATTTATATGCAGCAAACGAGAGGTATTTTGTAAATAAGGTCCGCTTGTGAATGAGAGTGAGAATGACCGATAATCGCACCAGTGCGCTTGCGTGTCTGGTCCAAGCATGCTTTGCGCGTTTAGGCGCCACTTGCAGCCGTAGCGTTTGCCTGTGAGCTGAGCTGTAGAAGTTTATAATTAAAGACCGGATTATATGCAACCAAAAACCTTAAGAATAATGCACATATTTTTTTTAATTTATGCGGGATATACGCAAAAAATCTATTTTTTTAAATTTATGCATGATATATGCAAAAAATCCGTAAATATGCAGTGAATATGCAACTAAATTTTGATTTCCTAAATTACATTTTCATTTAATTAGGTGATTGAGTATTGAATAAATACTCTATAAATACTCTATAATATACTTTATTAATTCAGTTAACACCTAATACAATGTTTTATATGAAATTTGTACTAAATATTAATATTAACTCGAAAAATTATAAAACGCACTAGTTATAATGTGCGATTCAGTGCCACACGAATCAGTTGTTTCGTCGACAACAATATACATATAGTTACCTCCAATTTCTTTTTTTATTTCATTTATCACGGTACGAAATACCTTTCCAACGACGTTTTTTCTTAATGTTGATTCATCTGGAGCATTAAATTTTGTATATTTTTGCAGAAAGGCCTTAACTTGCGGGTTGGTTAACCTGTTTAAAGGAATATTAGCAGCCAAGAACGTTTTACATAGATCTACGTTAAATTCTGACTGGTCATGGTTTCCGTTTTTAAAAATCTCAAATGACTGCTTCAGCGTTGACTGTATGGGCCCAGACTTCTTCATGTTTCTAACCTTAGCTACGTGAGACGGCGTCTTAATATGTTGGTCTATTTGAAATTTCTTTGAGCAGGAAACAATTTTTAAACAAGATTTGTAAAAAAACTGGTCGCCGTCCAAAGCAAGTTCTGGGTAAGGCTTAATCCAAGAAGGACATAGTATTTTCGACATAATCAGTGCTTTCACTTTCACTTTGTTTACACTTACTAACTGCACAATAATAACTGCGACTACAACAAACGACAACCTGAATAATACTGACAAACAGCAAAGTTTACAGAATAAATATAAGTTAAGTCACTAGGCGTCGGTACTTCGAGCAACGAATTTAGACTGGCACCAGTCTGTAAACTTTGCAAACAGTAACAAATATGAGAAAATAAATAAAAATAGAAGTTTTTGTACTTATTTTATTTTATTGCCCCATTAGGGAAAACCCAATCTGCAGACCGGGACCGCCCAGACACGGCGCCGTGCGACCATCAAACGTAAGAAAAGAATACAGAAATCCCAAAACATGCTTAGATATGCAATAGTTCCTAAAATATGCATTTTTCCTTTAAAATCACAAAATATGCAGAATTTGCATATATATGTAAAATGCATAAAATCCGGTCTTTATTTATAATGTTTAAGAAAATTCGGTCGCCCATTGACTGTGAGATTCGATCTGTAATTTGATTCTTGAGTGCAAGAAACTTGACATTGGAGGAAATTTACCGTCAGATTTGTGAGGTTTACGGTGATGTTATGAGTCACAGTAAAGTTCGAAAGTGGGTGAGAATGTTCAGGACAGGAAAGTCAATGTGTCTGATGAGTAACGGCCTAGCCGATCTTCTCTGCACAAACACAAGGTCTAATCAGTGTCAATCTAAACCAGAAAATCTAATCAGCCATATCTAATATCATATCTAATGTCATATCTAATGTCATAGTCTAATCATCAAAGCCTAATCAGTGGCAATCAAAACCAGCAAATCACTGTACAAGGTCAATCAGACCTTACACAGTGATTTTCACTTGTTTCGGTAAAGTTAAAACTGCAATCATGAGTTGGGTTTCTTCACATGCGGCAGATTAATTTGACGTCGGAATTCAAAAACTTGTTGAGCGGTATGACAAATGTTTGAACAAAAATGGAAATTATGTAGAAAAGTAGATAAAAGTATGTAAAACATGGAAAAAATATATCTTAATGATATTTATAATATTTTTCTTCTTACAAAAAAGGGGCCCTTATTTAGAAAATATACCTCGTATTTATGTGTAAAGGGGTGGATTTCTATTCTGTTGTTTCTTCTATTTCTTTGTAGTTTCCAGTAAAATATGTCAAAATGTCATCTACGTATTTAAACCAAAACAATATATTTTTTCCTTTGTCCCTTTTTAAAAAAATATTTTCCAAATTTGACATGAACCCATTGCTCGACCATCCTTTAGTTATATTAATAAATGTTAAGTTAATAAAATAGGTGATAAATATAAAGTAAAAAAAAATAATACTTAATTTGAACTTTCTTTTGAACAATCGAAAAAATTAACGGTGCTTTCTAAACAACCATGTAATCGATATTAACGATTAAATTAGATGCATTAAAATTCAATTTCGAAATCTGAGAATTTTTATGTCAAATCAAATGAAACTCTTTAAGACATGCATGCATATATTTTATTACTAAAACTGCTTTTTTGAATATTGTTGTTGATCACGAATGTAGGAAAAACCATGAATCAGATGTGTGTCAATGTTAATAGATCGTATGTTGAGAAAATAAAATGTTACCTCTTGTCGGTCCCCAGAAGAATTCTCACTGCGTATTAATAATTATGCAACATCAAATTAAGAAAAGCAGCAAAAAAATTATTATTTCTAAATTGTTCACCTAAATCTATCAGAAGGTAGAGAGATGGTATCGCTTTTAATTCTTCAAGTGTGTTAATACAAATGTCAAAATTTCACATTACATTTTCATAGGAGTACTTTAATATATTGCTTCGGTGTTTGGATAAAGAGAAATATAAATTTTATTTTATAGAATTTAGTTTAGGAACTTAACATTTTCTTATGTTGTCATCTCTTTTTTTCACTTTCATCCTAGTTTTTAAAGGTTACGAGTTTGAGCAACTTGAAAAATATTGAGCAATTAAATTATTTATATTTTTCTTTAATTGTACACGGATAAATGGTTTGTATTACTTTTTATAATCTTACTAGGGTATAACAAAAGTACTTGTGTTTTTGAGGCACTAATCATACACTTTTTTTGACTCTGGCACCATTCTTATGCATCTCATAGCTCGGCTAATGGTTAACGGTAGTATGGTATACTCCTAATTTCTTCGAAAGTTTCTTAATGTTTGTTTTAGGATCTCAACCCATCTTAGACTATGTTCAAGGCTCATGTCTCCTGGAACTTTTTGAATCAGAGCTAAGCAGTGCGGATTGATACGGCATCAGTTACCTTGAAACTTTTATTAAAATAATGCCTGAGAATTACCTCAATTTCGTAACTTATTTCACTCATGTTAACATATTTGCTAAAAATCGTCCATTGTCTATTTCGCAGTTGAATCACTTTAATACTGAAGAAGAAATGTTCGAATAAAATCGAAATCGATATTTATATTTATTATGTAATAATATTTATGTTTATAAATAAAAACCTTTATTATAAACAAAGAAGAAAACACAAATATTTTTTTCGCCCTGGTAAAATCGTGGGATTGTAATTTTATTTAGGGCTGGTTCGACAATGTAAGAATATATCAGGTATAAGCTACACTTGGAATAAAAACTCCGGGAGTTTCAAATTTTATTCCAAGTATAGCTTATACCTAGTATATTCTTTTACATTTACTCTTCTTCTTCTTGCATCTACTCAAACTATTACTTTTTGTCGCCGGTATAAACTTTCAATAATTGGCACATCTCTGCCATCGATACTACTATCTCTTAGTTTACCATGTTGTATAATATCAAAAGCTTTATATATTACATAAAGTACGCAAAAATGTACTTACGTAGGGTTCAGCATTTTTGAAATAAGATTCAAAGTGAACACAGCTTTCCAAGCATCCAAAAACCAAACCGCATCTCATTCAAATCTTCCTAGACATCTTCTGATTCGATATTCCATCTCATCCGAACCTGTGAATTTTTAACTTGCAGTTTTATGGTATGGAACACCTCAGACGTTGATATTTCGGGTCCTTCGCGTTTTTCTGCATTTTATGACACGTGGTCTTTAAAAGGCTTTGTTAATATCTATGCTCCAAGTTTCAAGTACATCTTGATGGATATTAGATTAGAGTCCCATCTAATCTAAATAAATATTCCCTTCATCGAGCCTAAAGTACACTTCTCAATAAAATTGTATGTATTGTGTATTTATATATATACAATATTTATTTATTCATTAAATGTTATGTGGTCCCTTTATTCTAAAGTTTTTTCCAGGCTTAGAAACAGTTTTTATATGGACTCACAACAGCGTTCACGAAGCACTTTCTTCAATCGAAGAACAGGAAGAAGTCACTAGGTGCCATATCGGGTAAATTTGTTTTGTGATACGGTGTTTAATTGATTATTATTAAAAAAAAAAATAGACGAATAATTATTGCAATGTGCGTTATCGTGATGGAAAAATCATGAATTGCTTTACCACAAATCTAAATGATATTTTCGAATGCACTTTAATACTTAATCGAGAATTATTTAGTACGTATCCGTGATTTTAGTCATGAATTCTTCATTGGTATACGTGCAACGTCTTTGTAAACGAGGTTCATCTGCTAGTAGTTCTCTACAATCACTAAAGTTCTTGTACCATTTGTAGATTTTTTTATATAGCTTCACCACACTTTCTTAACATTTTTAATGCATAAGTATAATGAATTTCCTTTTTAGAAAAAAATTAATGTATTTTTTTTGTTCGATAAAATATATTCATTGTAAAAAATCGCTTACAAAATTTTAACAATTACAAAAAAGCTATAATCACGTTAGATACCAAGGACCAAGTACCAACTTAAAAACAAAAAGATTGTTTCTATATATATATATATATATATATATATATATATATATATATATATATATATATATATATATATATATATATATATATATATAATTATAAATTTAGTTTTAAATTACAAACCCACCTTATTTTTTGATCATGGAATATATATATATATATATATATATATATATATATATATATATATATATATATATATATATATATATATATATATATGCAGTGTTCCACAATCTCATGTGGAACACACAACAACGTGCATCTCCTCCTAAATGAGCATTTTGTTGATCCCATCATCCCTTCCATTAGAGGGCACATGTTTTGTCTCTGGATGTTTAGACTCTTCAGGGCACCGACATCTGCTCTCTCGTCAATAGGAAGAACCGATCCATAGTCAACAACTCATACTTTTCGCCGACTTCACGTCGGATGGCGCATATATGCAGTGTAAGTATTCTTTAGACTGCGTCCAATGAGACAACAGTGCTGGATGTCATTAGGCACCCAACTGCTGGGTTTCACAATCTCATGTGGAACACACAACAACCTGCGTCTCCTGTGAGTTTTATTATATATGTACATATATAGTAAAACTCGGTTCTCAAAACTCAAGCAACGTTTTTTAATGTTTAGACTCTTCAAGGCACTTTTTTCAGGCTACAGGCTGTGTTTAGACTCTTCAGGCTACTAACCTCAAGTCTAAACGTCAGGGTCAGGTCTAAACATCAAGAGACGAAACATATGCCCTCCAGTTGAAGGGATGAGTGGGGCTCATCTCCAGTTAAGCAGCCAACAAAAATGCTCATTAAGGCGGAGACGCAGGTTGTTGTGTGTTCCACTTGTATAATGAATATTAATAATTTTGTAGTATTTGAAATAATTATAAAATAAATATATTATATGTTTAAACCTAATATAATATAAAACAAATAATACAAAACAAATTGAACTAAATAATGCAACAAAAAAGTTAATTTCGAAACTTCACAATTCATCTAAAAAAATCTGAATTTGTTTTAATTGGCGTTGAATCAACCATTTATATTCTACTTCATTCTGAATTACCCTTGTAACACGCCTCGAATAGCATTTGATTATCATTGATCTCGTTAAGGCGGATGAATCCCACTTTAATTGATATTTAATTAAACTGTAATCGTCCATGGTCAAAGTTAAAGGAACCAACTTGAAATAAAATGCCTGATATTACAACGATACAGGATAAAGTAGAAATCTTTCATTTGCATTTTCAGCCGTTGATGGTATAAGGTAATAAATATCATTGTTATCTGATGCCCAAATACGAACTATTGTAAATGTTTTGCATTAGCATTCAAAGTTGGCACTTTTGTTGTTTCGTCTATCGCCGATAAACATCTGCGCTGTTTGTGTTGTCATTGAAATTATAAAGGGGCGTGGATTGGCGATGAAGAAGAACGAAGATGGTATTCAGAGGGTTACGATGATTTGTTTGGTCGAAGTAATAAATTAAACAAGAAAGCTGGAATGCATTGAGAATGTATATTTTATATGTGTATTTTGGATAGCTGTCGCAGTAGACAATGACAGTAAGACAATGGTTTCTAGATCTGCCAGTCTGACGGTCCTGCATAAGCAGCCTAACTCTCTGGGTGATTCTGGCCCTAATATCATTTTAATTAAACAGTATTGGAAGTTTTTGAATCAAAGCCATATTTAGTATATCAAGCTGAGCATAATAATAATCAACATGTATGGTTCAGATACTCATAGCATCTGTATGTATCATGTCATATATGTATTCAGAAACTCATAGTGAATACTTCCTATAAAATCCCATTATATTCACTGTAATACTTTCTTAGAATCAAGAACTTGAAGCAGACAAAGGTGGCAATGGTGTTAACCATTGGGTTTTATGTAAATTGCTCTATAGAATCCACTTTTCATCTTTAATACCATTTTGTTGACTTATCTAGCTTTGATTAAAATATCTGCCTAACCTGAACAAAGTGCACTGTAGATGATTACAAGTTGAAATTCATTTTTAACTTCTTTTGAACTTTATTCAATTGTTTTAAAGACCGTTGCATTGTGGACCATAACGTTTTAAGCATTATGGCTTAGTTTGGGATCAGCTTCAATTTTAGCCAACAACAGATTCTTATCTATTAAAAAGGTCTAAATCACCATTCTTATTTTTTTTTGACATAACATTAACATGTTCGGCAATCTAATACACCAAAGCAAGAATAAACAGCATTAATGACATCTGTAAGGTTAGTAGCATTTTTTTGCTTTCTAAACTCATAAAGAATCAAATGTCTAATATGGAACTTATGTACAATTTTCTCTTCCATTCTTTTTTATTAGATTTATAATTATATAATTACAATAAATTTATTTTATATTTTAAAATTTTTATTAATTATTTTCAAAATTATACAATAAGCACACTAAATATCAAAATATTTAACCAGAATATAGGTTATGATATTAAGTTAAGTTATTGCCAGTAGATGGCAATGTTTGCATTGAACGTGTGCGAAATGTGTATAGTCCATTTAATTTCATTTATGTTCAAACTTTGTCCATTTTCTCAATATATTTTATCAATCTTTATATAATATTTTATATTTTGTCAATATCGCTTCCGTCATTATAATTCCTCTCTGTAATAATATGTTCTCAATACGATTATTTCATGTTTTAACTGACCTCTCTTTTGATCTCCTGCTGTGCCAGTTAGCCCCCCACACCATTCAAACTCAGGGTAATCAATGTCCAACTTTACTAGCGTCTATACTATCGCAGTTATCTTTGTGCTATCTTGTCTACTGCGACTTCAACGTTCAATTTTTCTCCAATTTCAGTATTGAATATTCTGCCCATTCTTGTTATTCCTAGCGCTCTTGCCAGATATTTCATTTCCTCACTTCGAATTCTACTTTTCAGTTTCTTTATTAGTGTCCAGCTTTCTAAAAACCAAAAGTTAGTATAAGAAGGAATATTGTCCTGTACTCACTCATTTTGAGTTTCTAAGAGCTAAAAAAGAGCAATTCCTTTTTCAATTCCATTTTCAAAAAGGAAACTGCAATGTTAACATTTTAAGTAAGAAAATATAATTTTTACCAGGTATGTAAATATAAAACCGGAATGTTTGTATAGAAAATACGCGTATATTGTATGAAAACGATAAAAAGTATTTTATTCGAAATATTACCCATCACTAGCTAGCATTTTCCCACCTGTCTGACAATTTATGGATGTCACGTCAAAAAAACTGTTGCTCTTTTGGGGCAAACCAGTCATCGAGCCATTTTCGTACATTTTCGTAAGAAATGAAGCGCTGCTAAGCAAGTGCGTGTCCTATGCGTGTGAATAAACCGAATGCGAAAGTATTTCACAACTAAACGCCTCAATCGTTTCCTTGGCCAGTTTGACTGTGTGTGAAGGTTCATTATCTTAAAGCAAAATTACTTTGTGTTGCCTTTTGTGATATTGGTGACTGGTTGTTTTTCACGGAAAGCTTAATTCAAATCGATAATTTGTTGTCGGTAGTGTTGAGTATTAATGGTTTCGCCAGATTTTAGCAACTCATAATAGATAACACACTTCTGATCCCACCAAGCAACTTCCTTTCATTCAGTTCATGTGGAAGCTATTTTTCCATCTTCTGCATCTTTCCCATGGCTTCGAAACGTATATAGACGGCTTCTCGTGTCACATTTAATTTATTCGCGAGTTGTTGTTGCGTTTTAGCACAATCCTTATCCAACATTCTTCATTTCTTACGTCAAAATGGCCACTTTTGAATTTTTTAAACCACTCAAAGCACTGTGATTTACCAAGAGCACGCTCACCGTAATCTTCGACAAGCATTCGATAGGATTCTGCAGCAGTTTTCTTCAAATGGTAACAGAAAATCAATGTTCTCCGCAAATCGTAGTTTCCAGCCACAAAATGCGACATTTTCAACGATTAATAATAATTTAATAAATAAGAATGTTAATTTAAATCATATCAAACTTGTATTTTTGTGAATTGAAAATCTTTGTCACATGTCAACAAGGAAATGGTGCCAATAACTCGATTTGATGTTGACTACATTGACAGCTAGGGTCCTTATGGGCAAGTTCCGGTTTCATATTTACATACCTTGTACTAGTTACTACCTGAAAAGTACATTAAGCTAATAATTCAATAAATGATAATGGTGGGGAATTACATGTTCAATGTACACAGAATGTGTATATCGGAAAAGTAATAAAACTTTTTTAATTTAAAGAAAACTACTAACACAACATATAATCTGAAACATTAAAACTCTCCTTTATAAAACGAGACCGCCATCATTAGAATCGTCTAACGGATTGTCAAGTTATCGCGTTTAAAGTAACAGTGCCGTTTGTCACCTCATCACAAAAACACGATAGAACAAAGAGCTAATATTAAATTATATTTCAAGTTCGGTAAAACTGTTACAGAATAAAAAACTGATAAAAATAGTTTATTGTGATAATTGCTTATTCCGTACATGTGTTTTCGAGTAATATAAACAAATCCAAAACGGTCGTAATGCTTTGGAAGGCGACCCAAAACCAGGCCGACCAAAAAACAAAAATCGCGATGAGTTGGACAAAAAAAGTGTTTGAAATGATGGCCTACGAGGCGAATTGAATTGTGAGATGGATAGGAGAGGAATTAAATACTACCAGTGACATGATCGAGCGTCGGAAAGTTGGTTTTTGTTGCACGACAATACACCATCTCACAGGACCGTTGTTCGTAATTTTTTGGCGAACAGACAAGTTCGTGCTCGGTTGATTTATCTCTGTGTGACTTTTTCCTGTTCCCGAAACTCAAACTGGCAATGAAATGAACGTTTTATGACAGTGTTACACAAGTCCAAGAAGCCGTGACGAGGGTACTTGAGACTATTCCGAAAAACGACAAAAAATGATGTATAGGCGGAAGGGATGTATTTTGAATAAAAAAAAATTTGGCAAAATAACTTAGTGTTCTTTTTTTAATTTAAAAAGTTTTCCACTCCAGTTTGCTGGCGCTACAAACACTGGCACCAATAGCCGTTTCCACATAAAGTCAATTTTATGTACTAGCTCAATTATAAGAATTGC
Organism: Cosmopolites sordidus; assembly: GCA_031761425.1. NCBI lineage: Eukaryota > Metazoa > Arthropoda > Insecta > Coleoptera > Curculionidae > Cosmopolites > Cosmopolites sordidus. The sequence continues at coordinate 160,779 of JARFXV010002041.1, forward strand.
ATGAACTGTAAATCTTTGCACTGGTATTATCGGTGTTATTCAAACATTGAGTGTAGAATTGCAGGCAATATCGAAAAAAACACACCAAAAACATAAACGTTGGGTTGGTAATTGGATTTCACGTAGAACTGCTTTAGATTTGATTTGAGAATTGGATAATGAAGATCAGAATACATCAATTTAACTTTTTGTTAAATCACACATTGAAAAAATTTTTAAAAAATCGAACACCCATACGAGGGGCGCCATTCCAGCTCGTCTAAAATTTCTAGTAATACTGAGATTTCTTGCTCCACTTCTATACTCCACTTTATGCTCATGCTATACTCTGTTGTGCTCCAGGATACACCAGTGGCGACTCCTGAAGGAGGGCGTTGGGTCGCCGCCCTCCAGAATTTATCACAGTGAAAAACACTATATTTTATTTCGGTTCAATTTCTTTCCTTTAACTCATTTTAAGATATTATCTGTCGACCCATCACACCAAATACTGCGGATAAAAATTCCATCCTCTCGTCACAATTTTTACATCGTTGGTAGGACGTTTACCTTCAGCGACCGTACGCCACGTCCATTTATCTCGTCATTGGCGTTACATGTTTTGTTGGTTGCCAGAATTCGGGGGTTTAACTGCTTTTTAAAATATGCGATTTGGACGTAGATTCCCTGCGACCAAGCCTATCGGTAATTAGTTTTAAACGTTAATTTGATGGGTACGGAGGGTCTGAAATGTCTCGCGTCGCGTATTTCGTTCGCTTCGTGAATACTTGTTTTGATTTGGGATTTGCTACGTGTCTACATATTGAGTAGTACTTTTTAAATAAAAATAATCAACTTTTAATTGCGAACATGAAGGTGTCTGATTTAAAAGAGTTAATAAAAACTAATTTAAGTTTTTTTTCGAACTTTTTCGAATTTTCTCTATCGATTTGAAGTCACACTAAACTGTTTGAATGGTTAACTCTTCAGGAAATGGTAAGTACCTACTTATTCATTCATTTATCTGCGCATCGTTATTTTTCCGACATACTGTATATAAACGTGCAATATAAATTGAATAAGAGTAAACTATTCAAGTCTACCTGGTCATTTAATAAAATACTCATTGTTTTTTCTTTTATTAATTCCAGAGCTAAAAAATTTAGTTTTTTTTTAGATTTATTTACATTATGTAAAATTTCCATGTTTTTATTAAAAGTAGGAAGGTTTTCTTAAATTAAATAGTTGCCATAATGGGAATTATGTTCCTTAATATAATTTCTTTTATGTTCGTTGGACAAGAACCACTCTCAATGAAATAAACGGATTTATGAATTGTATGCGTTTGACGTTTATGATTTTTAATAAGAGGTCCCAGATTAGCAAACCAGCAAAAACTTTCAATTTTGTAGAAAAAGTGACCTAATATAGGTAATCTAACTATCGAAAGTAAAAATATTCGACATAAAAATGGAACATTCTCTTCTCAACACAAACTTTTAACGTAAGATCTTTAAAATGATTAAAAGTGACATCACAAAGATAATCCCAATAGTATTGCATACAAGATGCATTTCATTGCTTACCAACTAGTGTTTCTTCCGCTTTATATATCAGGTGGATAGGCAACACTCTTAATTACCAACGACATGTATCAGAGATCAAGAGCTAAACACGACTTGCTGTAAATTAAGAATGAATGTTAAATAATTTCGATTTACATAATCGATGATACAATCAAGCAAGGGATGTATTACAAATACTTGTGAACAATTTGAAATCTAACAGAGTAGATATTTTTAGAAATCATTTTCCTTAAAAATAGATTTGTCACGAGACTTGTAAATATTGGGATGATGTGAAAGTTAGACCCATTTTTTACGTCCAATTTTAAGAAACATTTTATTTACTAAATATTACATTTAATCAATATAGTATGTCATTGTGTTCGATGACCTTTCTTCACCTTTCTGGTAGCTGAATAATCCCGCGCTCGAAGGTTCTGCGATTTCTGGCTAAAGTACTGATACAGCTATTTTATAAATATTCCAAGAAGGTAAAGGCTGTTACCATCTACGGCGTTTTCAATCAATCTAAACAAATGGCAGTCGGTGGATTAACAAAAAAAATCCCAGTCATTGTCCCTGTCAAGTGTTGTAATAGTTAAGTTAGTAAAAGTTGTAATAGTTTGGGTCGAGTGGCCAGACATACAGTTGAATCGTCGACAGATTACCCGTGCGTTATCAATTTTTATCCATATGAATCAAATCAAAAATTATTAGTCAAATTAGTGTTAATTTTCATAATGGACGTGGTTGGTTCCTCGAAAGACCGATATTTATGTTTATGATTTAAATCCACGATACATTTATTTATATGTATTTATGACATGAAATTCAAACACGTCTTGTTATAAATCAATATTTTAACGTAAAATTTCGATTTTGTATTATGAAGTTGTAAAGTTTTATGTCATAAATCGAACGGAGAATTTTGTAGGTTAAAATTGTATGGACAATTTCAAGTTATCACGAAATTTTAGGGAAGTAACCAGTGAATGAAATTGTTTTGTTATTGGTCAAAATCATTATATTATCTTCTCTGTAAACATTGTTATTGAAACCCGTTTTTATATGATGAAAATGTTACTAAGCTGTAGGAATATACAGGTCTTTAAACAGTTGCATTACAATATATTACAATCATGTCATATAATTATATAAACATATTGTACAAACATTTCAAACTTTCATTTTACTTCCTTCGAGTAAGTCTGTTGTTTTTGGTCTATGTACTTTTCAAAATTTTCTCTATTAACTCATGCTGCACCCATACATCGGCCTTGCAAGCCGTTTCAAATTGATGTAATCATCTTGACGATTAAATCATCTCCTGATGATGCTAACATGGTTAGCAAAACGTGCGTCGAGAAGTTCAAAAAAAGTGATTTGATGTTTAGTGGTAAATCTCTTCAAGTTTAGTGAATCTTGACGTTGTTGATTGGTTGATATCAAGAATTTCTCCGATCTCTCGAGTTGTTTTATGCCGATGACTTTTAATTAGCGCTAATATTTTATTGCCATCACCCTCGACCGGTCGTTCAGAAAGTGGTGCTCGTTCAGTGGTGTATCGCCAAGATTAAAATTATTTTTACGAAACTTTCTGAATCACTTACGACACGTGGAATCATCAACGGCATGTAGAATCGTTGAAAAAGCATATGTCGAAATTGCTTCATATTTTAATAAAAGTACCAAATAGCAATCTAAGTCTTCTTCTTCTTATTTATCTTGGTTTTTTGGTTAGCCTTCCGGCTCTTACCAGTTTCTATTGGAATCTCCGCACTGCGGGTGTTTGCTTGCTTACGCAAGCCCTTGTTATGTTCTGGGGGCTTCTATCTAGCCCTGGGCAATCTAAGTATATTTTTGTAATTTTAATTTCAAACATTTGCAGTTAAATAAAAACTTTACAATGAGTTTTCCACACACCAAACGCATTAAAATTATTGGACGCTGGTTTCGCTATTCAAGTTACCATCATCAAGAGATGATTAAAACTGCAGTTTAACTTACTCTGTTTACAATTTGTACCTAAATTTAGTGTTTTATAAAAGTGAATAAATTAAACAAAGCACTGTAAGGAATAGATATTATGTGTTTGGAATCAACAAGCTTTTTACAGGATTTTAAGGATTCCTTCAATTTAATGATCCTTTTTTGTAAAAGATAGTAAAGTTCACCGTATAGTTGTTTTTCCTCTAAGAAAAAAAAGATATGAGCGGGAATAACTTAGGGTTATTAAATAGATAGGGTTATCTATCAAAAAGCAAAATGAAAAACAGAAAACAAATTTGCATCAATTATATAAGAACTCCAATTTACAAGTGGGCTTGAAATAGTATTTAAATAAATGAATGTAAAATTAGTATATAAATCTAAAAATAAATTTTACCTGTTATTGTGTAATCCAATAGACAATATTCTAAATATTCTAAATATAGAAACATCGGAGATTTATGAAATTAAATGTAATGATTATAATCACAAATATGTTAGTAACACAAGAAGAGCAATAATAAAAAGATTTAAAGGAGCTATGGCTCAATTAAGATATAATAGACCAGATAGATATACGGTTGCCCAACATATTTATGAAACTAACAAGAATGTACATTTAAGTAACTTAAAATTAGCTGTTAACGATTGGAGATTGTGAAAAGCCTACAAAAGTATTGAAATAGCTACATGTAAAAATAGTTTAAATATAGACCAAAGGCCAATCCCATACAGTTATTTGTGTACTTTATTCACTTCACTAGCCAGACTTGTAACTTTTTCTTTCTACATGTTGTCTAATCACGCTCTTCCTACCACTTGTTATCAAGAGAACTAACAACTTTTTTTGCTACATATTGTCTAGTGCAGAGGTCCCCAAACTGTTTTGTCTCGTAGACCGCTTGCCAATTTTTGGGTAGACTTTCCAATATTGAATTTTTACAATGCTACTTTTAGATGCACAATAGCTTTTATCTTGAAATGTTTTATCAGTAGCATGCTCTATTCTATGATCTTTCTCTATGGTAGAAAGTTCTCTTCTAAAACCAAACTCGTGCTCAGTTTTCAATATTTTCTCCATTATAATGACAAGCACAACATTTTAATAAATCTGAACTCTGTTATGTACATTTTTTAAGTAAAGATTTAATTTGCTTAAATTAACTCATAGTTTTATGCTTTAAGTACTGCAAACTACATATTTCGAGATATAATTTTATTAAACTGCGTTACCAAAACTTCCAAACAATTAACTATATAAAATCACGAAACAAAAAAAAAACAGTAAATCATTAGCTTTTCCTAAATTGTAAGCGGTATAGTTCATTTTCCCACATTATGTTGCATTAATAGATTAATATCAACAAAATAAGAATATTTTAAAGTATAATAAATGTGGTAAATTCGGTAATGAGAAGATTTTTTTGATGAAATTCTTCGTATATTATTATATTGCAAAACTCCCTTTCTAAAAATTGTTATTTGATTCTCGAAATAACTTTTTGTAAGTGTTGCCCAATTACACGGTATTGATCAAATTCGATCAACGATTTAATTACATAAAATGAACCGAAATTAATTGATAATGATGATGGTGTTGATGCAATTCCACTACAATGGTTAGATTGGTGTGTGGTACTTTTCAATCATTTCAGAGTCAATCTATTAGGTCCTATACTTTTTTGGCTGTATATTACATTTACCAGGTTAATAATTCTTAATTTTTTTAAGTGATGGCCCTGGAAACACAAAGGTCGGTTCACAGTTTAATAACTTATGTCATTTTGTTGCTATGACAATACCTTTCAAAACGACATTGATGTTTAAAGAATTTCCAGTTAGCGTCAATTTTTTTCTTGTGATAAACATGTCGAGTTTCGAGCCAAATAAAGAGCATTTGCGGCACGTATTGCTTGACAAAAGAAAACGCGAGTGAGGGCCATCGTATACTTGTGAAACTTATAGTGACAATGTCACAATATAAGATGCTTGCGGGCGTTGGTTTAGTCAATTTTAAAGTGGTGATTTCGACTTGAAAGACAAAGAACGCACAGGTCAACCGAAAACAAATGAAGATGCCGAGTTACAAGCATTATTGGAAAAAGATGATATACTAAAGCAACAACAAATGGCAGAGAGATTTAATGTTGGTCGCTGAAGTATTTGTGATCATCTACATACCGTGGAAAAGATTCAGAACGCAGGAAAATGGGACAGATGGCAAAGCGAAAAACGGTGTGCGAAGTGAAAGAAATATTTTTTTTCAACGGATCGTGACTGGACATAAAAAATGGATCAGCCAGATCAGGTCAACCATCAACATCGACGGCAAGAGCGAATCACTTTGGACGAATCATCCTGTACATATGGGATCAGAAGGGAGTCGTGTACCATAAGCTTCTGAAAGCAGATTAAATAGTTTACCGGTTCGCTATCAATGATCAATTTAAACCATGCATTGATCAAAAAGTGAAAAGATACGAAAAAGGGGATTTTGCAGTACGACAACGCCCCATCACACACAGCGAAAGAGCTCCATCACGCTGGAACCCGCATTAAAGAATATTCGATTTTTTTTGCTTATTTTTGACAATAATACGAAAAATAGGAATGAAAGTAGTGCTAAATTGTTTGTAATTTATTGTAGTCACAAGAAATTTTTTTTGCTCTATTCATGTAAATAAATATCGGATAAAATCGAAAGTATCGAAATTGTCGGAAAAAACGAGCCTAACCCAGAAACTACAAATGATATAAATGTTTGTAGTAGTACGCGTATATTTGTAGTGACTTAAACTCTTGTTATAACTGCAAACAAAAAAATCAACTGATCAAAAAATGATTATGATTAAAAAGGTTAAAGCCTAAGAAATTAAACCGTTTGTAGCTTCTTGACTAGTATATAGCTTCTTGACTAGATGTATGCTTGGTATTACAAGACGAGACAGAAAATCCTGCGCATGGATCAGGGAACAAATAAAAGTATGTGGCATCATTGGAAGAGTAAAGCAATTGAAATGGAGATGGTCAGACCATATAGCGAGGCGATGTGATGACAGATGGACCAAGGCAATCCTGGAGTGGATACCGCTTGATTGCAAACGCCCACGAAGAAGACCGAAAGCACGATGGATGACATCGTTAAGTATATTGGACCCGAGTGGCAGAGGAAAGCCCTGGACCGTGAAAGTTGGAAGCATGCTGAAGAGGCCTTCATCCTGCAGTGGATAAACACAGGCTGATGATGATGATGATGATTATTGAATGAACTATTTCCATCCAAAATCGTGGATAGTATAGAAAAATAATTTCGAAATTCAGTTGATTCTTTAGAGAAGTAACATAATCTTCAAAACTGTAACAACACCCCTATCAACAAGAGTTCGATTAAATGATTATTATCAATTTATAAACTTCAAACGATTATATCGAATGTAGATCCTTCTGAACATTTTCAAATTTTATAGAACATGTGCTACTGAAACTATAGTAGTTCACAGAGTTTATTATAGGTGACGGTCGATTCAATCGTTTCTTAATGAAAATTGTCTGTGGTTTTATGAAGTTACAGAAAAAAATAATTTCTACAGTTTGAATACTGGGACTGGCTTGCCTCTATCAGGTGTTCATTCACTCCTTTGCCATATTCGTACCGAATGCCTTATGAAGATCCACAAACCACAAATATAACTTATTTTTTCTTTCCAAGGTCTTTATCGCAAGCTCCCAGCATAAAAATAAGATCCGGTGTGCTCCTGCCTGCTGTAAGGATTTTAAATTCAGTAATTAATTTATGTGGGAGTGGGATTCAATATATTCAAACAGAGCTTCAAACTCCACCATAACAGGACGACCGTGCCTTATCAGTTTTACATTCTACTTCCTTTCCCACGAATTTAGACAGTCGCTTCGCATTTTTCCTCACTACATTCGTTGCTCTGAACAGTTATTTTCAGTAACAACATTTAAAAATCATAAAAACGCACATGATACGAAAAAACATTTCAAATCCTATAAAATGACAAATAATATTTAAAAAATGATAGTGAGGATGGTTGCGGCATTTTCTTGTTGGAAATTCATACTAAATAGTACAAATAAAACAAAGTTGATCCACACCCACAACATAAACGGGCAACCTGCAATAGCACGATTCATCGTTTAATCAATGTTCCTCTAAATCCAGACAAATACAATACAGAATTAAATTTAATTAAGGAAATTGCAATTAACAATGGCTATCCAGTTTATATAGTTGATAAAATAGTCTCTTCTCTAAGATTAAAATTAAAGAATTTGGATTTCAAACTCTTTCTTATTAAGGACATATAACTGAAAAATATATCTCAGCAGCATTAGTATAAATGTAGCTTTTAAAACCAATAATTATTTAGGAAAATTTTTAAAAAACTATAAACAAAAATGGTTGAAGACAATAAATCAGGCGTCTAACAAATGAACTGTGGTTCGTGCGATAAATTTTATATACAGGTAGATCATTTCACAGAATCGCAGAACACAAGAACAGCTATCTAAATAATAAAATGGACTTAACATACGCGAAACATCTTGTTGAAGAAAAACATACATTTAAAAATGATTTTAAAATCTTACACATAGAAAATAAGGGTTACAAACTGAATTTACTAGAAAGTGTGGAAATAAACAGTCATAAATACCCATTCCCCGCTATTAAATATGCCGAATAAACTGTCTGAATAAGGGTTCTGGGAATTCCCAGAAAAGAAAAACATAAAATTACTTGATTACTATAGTACGTACTATTTGTCAAAATACAATTTAATTCTTTGTCGACCATCCGAAAAAGCTACAATTTATACAAAGAAATTTAGATTCGAAGTATACTTAAAATTAAGTGAAACACTTCCACGAGGAAACCCATCGAGTCAGGAGTTCTTGTAGGTTCCTCCTCACACCAGCCATATTTCAACTTTACATGATTGATATTATAAGAATTTCCGACGTAATTTGTTTTCTGCGAAAGATAAATCCTCCTTTGTCTATCTGATCGTTTATCTGATCCAATTTCTTGCATTTGGAGATCAACCCCAGGAAGACCAAGGTAGTAATCTTTACCAGAAAATGTAATAATATTCAGCTCTACAGGCCTAGTGGCACTTGGCTTCGAGTTCTTTCACTCTTCTTTTCCAACTTTTTCTGTCCAAAGCATCAGTCTTCCAATCCCTCACTCCTACTTTCTTCAAATCATTTAGCACCTCGTCCAGCCATTTCTTCCTCGGACGCCCTCTTCTTCTCCTTCCCGCTTCGCCTCTCATCAGAATTTCTTTAACCCATCTATCGCTGGACATCCTCGCTATGTGCCCCAGCCATCTAGCTCGCTGCGCTCTCACCACCTGAACAATGTTTGGTTTTTTGTACAGTTCTTCTATTTATTTGTTTGTTCTTCTTCTAAATTCATTCTGAACTTTAACTCCTCCAAAAATTCTCCTTAATATTCGTTCCCAGACTTCCAACTTAGTTTCTTCCTTCTTCGTCATCGTCCATGTCTCGCACGCATAGGTAACCGTGGGTCTTAGTATTGATTGGTACACTCTTACTTTTGCTGCTCTTGTTATATTCTTTGCCCTTAAAATTTTTGAAAACATTCCTGCAGCTTTGCTTCCTTTCGCTAGTCGTTTTCCTATTTACTTTTCTTTATCCCTTTTACTCTCACCGGAAAATATAACATCAATAAAATCAAAAGTTGTCTTTTAAATATTATTTTTATTTAAAAAAAATACAACATTAATCCATAATAATTAAAGTTATTCTCTAATAAACGAAACATTATTATTTTAATTCGTAATCGTAAATCATTAATCTGAAACGATTCTAACGATCTAATTATCATATTCTTGTGTTATGCGCAATTATTTTTGAAAAAAAAGTTTTTTTAAATAATTTTTAGGTCAGATATTTCATTTTCTAATAACTGAAAAATTTTCTTCTAAATGTTAATTTACGAAATTTTGACTAATGGTTTCGCTGTATATGGGTTAAAGGTTAAAAACTAACAAACGCATATATTACTTCGAATTTCCAATAGAGTAGGTGTGGATATAAATATGGTGAACTCTCTCTTTTCTATTTAAAAAGTTACATAAAAAAATAATATATAAACGGGAAATACAATTTTTTCTAGGTGTAAAATTTAATATTCCGGAAAACATAATGTTGTTTTTAAGCAACGTTATGAGATTGTTAAATAATGATTTTTTAAACATTTAAACCAGTTGTTGCTGTTTATATACTGAGGAACAAAGAAAAAGTGCCGCTATTTCTTTGGATTAATTTTGAGATTTTGGTTCACACCATAATAGCATAATGTAATGATAAAAATAAAACAAGAAAATTGCATTTGAGCAATTTGTCTATTAGAACCGAAAACACTAAACTCGAAGAGATTTACCACTAAGCAACAAATGACTTAATGATAATGGTAATGTCGTCTTGTGCCAGAGAGCCTTTCAAGAGTTCGAACAATACTTTCCATACATATTCTATTCGCGATAAATGTTCGCGATTGTTGTTATTGCAGTCTCTTCTAAAATTCCACTGTTTGATACATCCTGATTTTATCCTGCTGAAAAATTTATTTGAACACTATAATTGTAAAATAATAAAAATAAAATTTTTGTTATAAAGGGTCTAATAAGTGTCAGAACTTTTAAATGAGGAACAATGATAACTGGTAATTCTTATTTTATCTTGAAGGACAAATAACGGCATGATATTTTGATCCGGTAATTCTTATTTTATCTTGAAGGACAAATAACGGCATGATATTTTGAAAATAATGCTTAAAATGATTCTTATGCCTTTCATTCTAAAGCTCTCTGACCCTTCTACGTCTATCATGATCATCTAAACTCATCATTAAAACAGTTCCCATTAAAATTCCGTTCCGCATCCCAAACAATTCTCGATATAATTCGATATATGTATGTGATAGAGGAAAGACCTAAGAAAACCACTTAATTCTCTATTTCACAAAAATGTAAACCTAGCGGTCGCCAGGGTCTGAAGAGCCAGTCTCTCATCAGGCAATCGAAAAGACCCAGGTTCGAATCTAGGTTCGGGTTTGGATGTTGGTGTGTGTTTGGTAGAGAAACGTAGTTTAAAATGTAAATATTTATACCATATTGACTAAAACGCTAAAGCACGAGCCTTAAAAAAATAATTTAAACCTGTTTCTTTCATACAAACAGTTCGCTTTTTTTTATATGTACACTTTGCTAGAAATTCTACAATCGCTACCAGCAACATAAATATAGTCAAGCAAAACGTGTTTAGTAGTTTTTCTTGAAACATACATTTCAGGATACTATACAGAAGAATATTTTGAGTTCAGTTCAGATTTTGGTATATATGATTATGTAGCATACCATATACGTCTTCACATGTGCAGTAATAAACCTATTGTACTATGACCAAGTATATCTTAACAGCTGCTTTTAAATGCCTTCATCTTTACATTAATTGTAAAATAAAAATTCTGTAATAGGTTGGTTGTGAACATTTTTAGATACATTTCCTGATATGAACAATAAAACAATATTGATCTTATAACCATCCACTATTTGCGACTATTACATAATTAGAAATATTTCTTTCTTATATATATATATTTGACTGCCGCAAACATTCACCGTAGGATGGCGCGAGTTGCCTTGAGATTGCGACCCGCCATCGATATGACCAGTTGACTTGGTCTTGCTTTGTTCGTTTCGATTCAGCTGTCTCCCTGCGTTAGGCTCGAGCCCAGCTGACGACGGCTGTGAGGCCAGAGCCCGGTCCTGGTAGGTACTTGTCTCGACGTGGTGGCGGCGACTGATTTGAAACGAGCAGAGGTACGTGAAACAAGAACAGTTAATCGAACTTGACAATATACATTGCAACAAGCATACATACATACATGTCATTGGGACATTAATCAAATGGGAACCAACTGGTCGCGTACTCTACACCCGAGGTACGGAGAATGGACGATGTGGTGGAATTGGATTCCTCATCAATCGAAAGCTGAAAGACAGTGTAGTCAATTGGAAAGTAGATCCAACAGATTAGCACAATGCGTCATTGAGCTAAATAAAAAGTTTAAGCTTCAAATCGTCCAAGCTTATGCCCCAACTATAAGCCATAGAGAACTTTTAGACAAAGAGAAGTGAAGGTATAAAATCCTGATGGGCGACTTTAATGCTAGAATCGGAGAAGAAAGAACTGGTGAAAATGCAACTGGCCCATATGGAAATAATGAGCGTTATAATAGAGGTGATAGGCTGGTTGACTTTGCTGAAGGACAAGAACTCTATATTATGAATTCGTTTTACAAGAAAAAGGTCAACAGAAAATGGACATGGAAAAGTCCATCTGGACTCACAAGTGAAATTGATTACATCAAGTCAAACGATAAAGCAATATTTTGCAATTGTATTGTCCTTAACCACTTTAATGTGGGAATTGACCACCGAATGGTACGAGTCAAGATTAGAATAAACTTCCGAAAAGAGCGCGAAAGAATGATAAGATCAAAAAGGGGCAAAGAGATTTTGAAATTGCTTTGTCGAATCGCTTTGCTGTCTTACAAGACCCGAAGAAGGTGTAAATTACAGACCAATATGAAGAAATCGCCAACAATGTGCTTAAAATGGCGACTTCGATAGCACCAGAAGATAAATGTTTCAAAGAGTCAAAAATTTCCAATGAGACCATTAATTTAATAAAAAAACGCCGGACATTGAAGAATGCAGACAGTCCTTTTTGCAAGGTCGAGTACGTTGAGCTTTGTAAAACTATAAGAAAACGTATTCGAGAGGAAACGGGCTGATTCAACATGCAGCTTATACAAAAGACTCTGGAAGAAACAAGGGAATTAACAAAGCTAAGCAGAAGTTAAGAAAGAAAAGGGCACAAATCTTTTCCTTAATGCGTCAGGATTAAGGAAAAGATTAAACAAGTGCCGGATATCCTGATGGAGGAAGTGACAAATAGACTCGATGAAAAATGGCAAAGCTCCAGGAAAGAATAGTATAAAATGTGGAGATGTTAAAAGCTGGTGGTCAGACTTTACATAAAACTCTAGCAAAATTATACTCAAAATGTCTCAAACAACAAGAAGTACCCAATTTATGGAAAAATGCAGAAGTGATTCTTTTACATAAGAAAGGAGCACGGGAAGATTTAAAGAACTACCGTTCAATAAACCTCCTGTAGGTGGTGTACAAAGTTTTCGACGACACGTACAAGAGCTGCAAAGGGCTGGGGAACCATTTGGCTTGAAAATAAACCAGAAGAAAAGTCAGGTCATATTTAATAAATTTGCTGAGGACAAAAGGATTTCTATTTTAGGAACGGATTTGGAATATATATATATATATATATATATATATATATATATATATATATATATATATATATATATATATATCTTGGGCGGAGGGTTTAAATGGAAGGGGATACTATCCGGGATGTGGAACGACGCGTGGAATGTGGCTGGCAGGAATTTAGCAGGCTCAACATAGTGTTTAAAAGCAAACTACTACTTTGCCTGAAAAGAAAAGTATTTGATCAGTGTGGCCTGCCCGTTATGACATACGGAAGTGAGACCTGGACACTCACATCACAGTCAGTTCAAAAACTTCAAGTAGCACAGAGGGGAATGGGAAGATGTAAGCTTGGCATTATTAGGCGAGATAAAAAGATCCGCACATAGATCAGAGAGCAAACTAAAGTTAGTGACATCATTGGAAAAATAAAGCAATTGAAATGGAAGTGGGCAGGCCATGTAGCGAGGCGATGGGACGAAAGATGGACCAGGGCGGCCCTTGACTGGATACCGCTTGATTGCAAACGCCCACGGAGAAGATCGAAAACACGATGGACTGATGACATTATTAAGTATATTGGACCCGAATGGCAGAGGAGAGTTCAGGACCGCGAGAGTTGGAAGCATGTTGAAGAGGCCTTCATCCTGCAGTGGAGTGATACGGGTTGATGATGATAAATATACATATATATATATATATATATATATATATATATATATATATATATATATATATATATATATATATATATTAGACTGAGCGAAAAAAATCGACTTTTTTTTAAGAGAAATCGAAAATATTATTTGTGATATTAAGAAGTGTATCATCGCGACTTTCAGTTTTTTAATAGGATTCGCATCTCTCATCCAAAACTCCTAAACCATCAATTCCAAAAATTTGAGCAATACATATTCTTGAAGGGAATTGAATTCTCTACAAAAAAGGTTTATTAAAAATTCACGTCAAACAAGCCGTTTCCATGTAATCGTGCCTTGAACATTGATCTGTTTTTACAATTTTACTTTTCAAATTTGAAATTTTGTATCTAGTGAACGAATCACTGTTTGAAAAAATAGTCGATGGGGGCCAGATCTGGAGAATACGATGGATAAGGAAGCAATTCGAAGTGCAATTTATACAATTTAGCCATCGTTGCCAACGATTTGTGACACGGTTTATTGTCTTGGTGAAATAGATCTTTTTTTTCTTCATTTGGAATTTTTTTGCGATCACATCCGTCAACCGTCGATTTGTGTGCTTCAAACGCTATGTAATATTCGTTATTGTTGGTTTTATCTTTCTCCCGATAATCTATGAATAATATCCTATGCGCATCCCAAAATACAGAAACCATAATCTTGCCTGTCGATAGTTGTGTTTTTGGTCGTTTTGGACGGCTTTCACCTGTTGCTGTCTCCACTCTGCTGATTTGTCTGCGAAGTGTAGTGAATCCATTGTCACATACTGTATGAAAAAATGTTATTTTATTTTGTGTAAAAAACATCTCCAAACATTGCTCAGAATGATCAAAACGTTGTAAACGCACCCATTTTGATAGCAATGTCCGCATTCCCAAATGTTCATGCAAAATGGCTTAAACACTTCCTTTCGATACCTTCAGGATATCAGCTAACTCTGTAGCTTTATTTTAAGGTTTTGCGAAATAAGCTTTTTCTGATGCTGTCTAGTATAGCCACCTAATTTGGATGTCCAGAGGGTCCAGCATACCAATCAATTATGGTTGATTTTTCTGCGGCAGAATCCGAGTAATGCTTATCAAGCCATTGTTTTGCTTCAACGGTATTTTTCTTCATCAAAAAGGAATGTTTAATCAACACACGAAATTCTTTTTTTCCATTTTTTTTAAATAACAAAACAAAACTCAATAATCAACTCACAATAACAAAACTCAGAAACTAGTAGACAGATTCATCTCTTCCATTGGAACCTTCGGTGTGAAACACTAAACTCAAAGAGATTTACCACTAAACACCAAATCACTTTTTCAAAATTCCTCGACGCACGTTTCGGTAACCATGTTAGCCAGGAGATGATTTAATCTGAACGATTTTCCACTAAACACCAAATAACTTTTTTAAACTTCTTGACGTACGTTTCGCTAACCATGTTAGCATCATCAGAAGATGATTTAATCTGAACGATTTGGTTGATTGGCTGAAAGAGTTGATAAAGAAACCCTCATTTGACGTCCATTCGTCTGCTATTGCACGATAAGATTAGATACAGCATCCACCCTATTCTCTGGACGTATCCCCTTCGACTTATTTCTTATTTATTTTTCTAACATAAAAAAATGGCTGGAAAGAAATTCAGATCAAATGAGATCATCACCGAAACAGAGGACGATTTTGCAGAGTTTAACATCCCGTATTTTTTGAATGGCATAAACATTTTGGAAAATCATTGAGCGAAGTGTATCGAAGCTACGCTGAGAAATAAATCGGTTTTAGATAAAAAAAAACAATATTTCGTGTAAAAGGTATCTGACTTTTAACTGTACCCTCGTATAAATCTGACTGTTCGTTTCTCATTCTTACGTAATATTCATTGTTATGATTTATGTTCATTACGTTTATTACACCAACTAACCAATGGTTAAATACATGGTCGATATGGATCTTTAGACTGATCCTCCATATTTTCCGGACTTGACGCCCTACAATTACCAGTTTCACTTGTTGAATAATTCTAAATACATTAAATCGTCTTGTTTCAATTTATTTTGTATAATACATAAATCACATATGATTACACTCTTTAAAAAATAAAAACGTATTTACCAACTAAAAACTCATAAATAACTCAAACAAACTCAAGCAGACCTTTAGATCCAATATAATAAATCGTACAAAAACATTATCGCAAAATAAATTAGTCAAAATATTGTCGAAATACTAATTAGACTTTAAAACTTGACACACTTTCTTTCTCGGAGAGTGAAATTACAAAACAAGAGTATTATTCGATTAAAATATACTTCCTACAAGTGTTATTTTTTCACACCGTTTGCCATCACGTTAATATTCATTCTGGTGTTTTCGAAACTAAACTAATAGTCATTTTTATATAACGAACAGACTTCCCGATCTCGACGACAAATTATAAAGCGGTTAAGATAGGATAGATCGTAATAACATATCTAATAAACGGTCCGTTTAAGAAAAAGTCACGACCCACAAATAAAAATCAATTCAAAATGAGAAAAAATGGATTCCCAAATATTAGCAAGCTTAAATGGCTCGATCATGAATCAATACTTTCTCTGTAATATGTCACGATAATATTATATATTCAAGGGGTTATGAAATGGAAAGACCTATAGAAAATATAATGGAATTCAAAAGATATTTGATGATTTCTAACATAATATTAGTATTTTAATCCAAAAAATGTCAGAAGACACACGTAAGCTCAGGAAATTTCGAAAAAACATACGGAATTATAGAAATAAACCGAAAAACAAAAAAAAATATAATACTACAAAATAAGTGTTTTATTGAATAAAACTAATGAATTGAATTTACTTATTGAATAAACCTAATAAAACACAGAATATCAGAGGATTTCAAAAAACGTTTTATTAATAATTGAAGCATAGTGTATAACATATACATACGAAAAACAATACCTGCCAAATGATCACCTCTTGGAGCTCCGCAGACGTCCACTGCTTTGTCTAAATTTTGGATGACATTTTGACATAACCATGGCTCTATCTGACTAATGACTCGAACAATTGGGTTTTTGTATCAAAAATAATTATAATAGACATATAATGCTTTTAAAAATTAACATAAATCATAATTATAAAAAATAAAAAATACATACTGTTTAAATCGCTAATTTTATTTCAATAAAAATACACTGTTAAATATACATAATCAAACTTCCCCCAACTAGGATAATATATTACAGTTCATTATAATATGTAAACTACATAAATAATCAATTCAGAATAAAAACAATCACTACCCAAAATGATATACATATTTGTTTGATTGCTTTCATTGAAGTTTGCAATGTTTTTAAAACCACACCGATTATTCAAACCACCACACTAAACTTTATTAAAAATATTTTCAAAAAAAATCCACCCATACTACATTATTGCTTTAAGGTTTTCACTATTTTTAAAACGATGGCGATTTTTCACCTCACATGTTTTACAACCCACCACATTAGACTCTTGATTTAATATTTGATGAACTAACTCTAATGCATGACCAGCCAGAGATTTCCCAAATAAGAAAAGGCAGATAGTAGAAAACCGCTATGTACCACAACATATCTTGTCAGCCTACCATCAGTCTTCAATGCCAATAATAAATTTCTAACCTATATTTAAACATACCCTATCAAATGATTATGTTAAAAAAAAGTGTTCCTGAAAAACACTAAATATTCTAACTGTTTTGTTTTATTTAGAATAGAAATTTACTATTTTCTTTACTTTTTCTTTGGATAGTAAGTTTGTTTTTCTATTTCTCTTTTTTTTGCATACTCTATCAGATATTTGTTTTGATTCCTGCTTGTTTTGAAAACTGCTTTGTCAGTCCTTAATTTAACTAGTTGATGTTCATCCAACTGATCACACAAATTTTTGTACTCTTCGACCATCTACAAATTAGATTATCCTGTAAAACTTTCATAAGTCAGACTTTCCATGATTACCTTCAAAATTGGTAGTCGAATTTTGTTCTTGTCTATTCGCGTTTTCTTGAATATTATTATTGGTATCCTACAAAATAGACGATCCTGTAGGGCTTTCTCATTGTTACTATCCTCGGTTGTGTTGCTACATGTAGATTCTTTGCGGACACGCAGGAATATTCCTTCTTATAAATTTGGCATGTTAATTTGTTTTCCCTACATATATAATAATATAAAAAGTTATAAAAACGAATGCAAAAAACAAAATGAATCCTAATCTAATTTCAATATTTGATTCTGAACTTAACTTTGAGCCTTCATATTTTATGTAAAAATGTATGAGTATAATGTCGAAAAGAGCACCGAAAGCCTCAAGAACAATTAAAAGTAAATATATTTTCAAATCTCTAGCAAACAAATGCAGTCATAGATACAGGTTAAACCTATAGAACAATGACTAAGATCGATAAATCGTTTTATTTGTCCGAGACTTCGAACCTCCGAATTGTTCCGAGCCTACCCGCTATGGCCAATATTGGTTTTCGTTACTATTGTGAGGTCACATACGTTCGGGTTTTTTTCGGGAACGGTGGCTCGTTATCGGTACTAGGTTTAAAAATTTATTTTCAAAAATAGTTTTGTTATAAAATTTGTATATGATATTTCCATTTATGACAAAAAAAATGTTCAAAAGCCCAATTACATCCATTAGTTTAAGAATCTAACGGATGTTCCGAAATCGATTGTGGATTGTTCTTGTAGATATGGCTTTACAAATAATCCCAAAGAAAATAGTCTAACGATGTCAAATCACATGATCTTGGTGACCAATTAACATCACCGTTTTTTGCAATAACTCGTCCAGAACATTTTTCTCTCAATAAATCAATTGTTTCATTAGTAGAGTGAGGTGTAGCGTCATTCTGTTAGAACCATATATCCTCCAAATCAATATAATTCAATTCGGTTCACAAAAATCCAGTTATCATCTCACGATATCGAACACCATTCGCAGTTACTTCTTCACCAGCAGCATTCTGAAAGTGACTCCCTTAGGATGTAAAGTGTTCTGATGAATCCATCGAAGATTTTTCTCGCCCCATATGCGGCAATTTTGTTTATTAAAATAGCTACCAATTTCAAAATGTGCTTCATCTGAGAAGATGATTTTATATATATATATATATATATATATATATATATATATATATATATATATATATATATATATATATATAGTGGATTCTCAATATCAGTATTAAAAAGCCTGTGCGACTCGCCTATTTCGTTCAGCTTGCACTATAAAAAGTTGGTTATTTTTTACAATGAACATCATGACGATGCAGTAATCCGAATATTTAAAATGCATTAATGGTACATTAAAAAAAGAAACCTATTTGTTCACATGTATTAATAAAAGTTCAATAAATATGACAAATTTAATGTATTCATTCTTCGAATAAGGCATCTTTTCGTGATACATACTTTCTTGACAACAAACTTTCATTCGAATTTGAGATGACAAGAGAACTAAGAGCATCGTTCACCAAGAAAATATATTCATAAACCACAAACAAGAATATATGTGACTCACGATGTGTGCCTGAAGATATTGAAAAGTTTCACTTTCAAATGACACACCATATATTTTATCGTAGTAAATCGTGAGAACGATTCTAGGGAATATTTGGAAGAAGCTACTTTTATTTCAATTACGGCTTTATTGCAAATGTCAGAAAATCGGACTCTGATCATTTTGACAATCTCCAGTATCGTGTGCACCATCTAATGTTCTTATTAACTCAATGAATATTTTACAATCTATTTTTTCCAGAACAACATGTAAATCGGGTATCAACAAATTTAAAAATAACATATAAGGATCTTTTCCATTGAGGGGATTCTCGTTACAGTTAACATAACCACTAATATACAGGGTGTAAGGAAAAGTACTTTCGTAAATTTAGCGAATGATTCTTTACAGTTTTCTGAACAAAAAGTTTCGTCAAAATAAAAGGTTCATTTTAATTATCTTAACAATGGCAACGTCGTTTTTAATTCCATTGAACCATCTCATTGTCTTGTTAATTCCGATCTATCAGAATTTAACTTTTATTGCATTAGCCTCTTAAGGTATTATTTGAAAATAAAATATATATTTATAGACATTTGTTCCATACATTTCTGCTTAAATTTGATTTATTCTTGTTACAAAAAAAAGAAAAACTTACACATTATTGTCGTTTAAAGTCAAAGTTGAAATTACTGGCCGAAATTTTTCAAAATAACACGTTTTAAACGATTCACGTCTTATTAAGAAACACATGATTAATTGTTTCATTAAATTAACTGTTCAAAATATTCACCATCCCATTACTCGTGAAAGAAGCTTCGTTGGTTAATATAACATTGAACAAGAAATTTGGCCAATAAACCATTCATAATAGGTTTGTCTATTTGAAAAATAAGTAGGTAAGTGTGCTGATGCCCTTTGTACATAATAAGAGTAGAATAATTGCTCTTTTAGTATTCTATGTATAATCCAGCCAACTGGAAGCGGTCTTTCGGTGTATCGTTGCCAGTAGATACGCCTAACTCGTTCAGAATTTTGGAGGGAAGTAGCCCGTAAATAAAAAGCATATATTGAAACTTTAATGCACGCACTGAAACACTGAAATAATTTTTGTCGCAATATTTAAATAACAATCTTTGTCTTGGCAATATTGCGACGTTGCCACATCCTGCAGGGCTGATGTAGGGCAAGATTCTTAATTAAAAGAAAATATTTGAACAATGTTCATTAGTTTATTCATTAAATAATAAGTAACTAGTATTTGCCAAACACATTTGCCACATATTTCACATATTTGCTTAAAGTGTTAATTCCTAATATAGCTTTTCAATTGGTGATTAAATAACTTTGCAATTTTTCTTCTCAAGAGTCTTTTAGTTTTTAATATATATATATTTCCATATCTATTATCATTTTATCCCACCTTAACAACTTTCCCTTTGTCTCTTTCCGCTTTAGCCCTTTTCCTTATCCACTTGGCTCTTTCTCATTCCATTTTAGTCATCATTTATATATACCCTTTTATTTTTAACATTTCTTAACTTATGCTTGTTTTTCATTATTCGTGTTTTGTCTTCCTCATTTCCTAGTTCCACTCGGTACGTGTACTCTCCTATTTTATGTGCTGCCTTGGCTTGTATCTCGACTCTTAATTCTTCTCTTATCAAATTTTATCAAATTTTCTACTCCTTCTTTTAACATTATTGCATCAGGCTTATCCAGTTTCAAGCCGGTTATTATTACATTGTTTTTGCGCTTTTCTTTTTCTAGTCTCTCAGTTTTGCGATTAATCTCTATTAGTTTTTCATTTAACAGTTTATTTTAATTTTTTAATTCTTGGTTTTCCTTTTTTGAATAGCTCATCTTCTTCTCGTAATTTTCTAATTTGAGTTGTAATTTCTTTTTGTTCGCATCTTATCTGTTTTTGGTCCGTTTTTATTTCTTTTTCTATTTTTTGATTTTTTACTGTTTGTATATATATATATATATATATATATATATATATATATATATATATATATATATATATATATACATATATATATATATATATATATATATATATATATATATATATATATATATATATATATATATTGCGATTAATATAAAAATTGATAAAAAGTTCGGACATATTAATGTAATTTAAAGATATTAATCTCCGCAATAAACATTCACTGATCATATACATCCATTAAAAAATGCTGAATATGCATAAATTTGAATAAATATAATCTATGCATTCTTTCGAATAGAACATCGTTTCGTGACACAACAAACTTTCATTATAATGCGACAAGAGAAGTAAGAGCATCGCAAGAACCATCGCCAAGAAAAAATATTCGTAAACCACAAACAAGAATAAATGTGAGACACGATATCTAGCTGAAGAAATTGAAAAATTTCACTTTCAAAGAACACTCCATATTTTTGTATACTACTAAATCGTGAGAACAATTGTAGGGAATACCTGGAACAAGCAATTTTTATGTCAATAATAGTTTTGTTGCAAAATGTCTGAAAAGCGTACTCTTATCTTTTTAATGATGCTGAAGATTGTGGATTATCTAAATAAGTAACATTTAATGAAATGTTATATTATACTGGTTAAATATTGTATGATGTAATTGGAGATTTGTATTTGTGTTCTTGCCATAATATTTTAAAATTGTCTGTTAAGTAAGGCTGTAGGTAAAAAAAAACAATTATAAACATTATGAACATTCTACAGAGTGAGGTATAAGTAACTTAATACAATTTCAAATTAAAATGAATAATACATAGTTAAATATTTTGTAATGATACCATACAATAAAAAATATAACTTTTTATTTTTATGTTGGTGTTTGTGTTTTATTGAAAAAAAAATCGAAACTATGCGTGAAATATGTTAAAGTCTAGACGATGGTGACAATTTCTTCTTGTTCCAAATCAAATATTTCCAGTAATTTTATGTAATATGATATTTCTACAGCCTAAAATTCTACAGCCAATCAATCTCGAGGATCTGACCCAAGATCGGATCGATCTCCGACAGACCCTTTCCAGGTGTTAATATACAATAGTTCTAAGAAGAGGTGCTCTTCTTGCATATCTTCTTAAATGTCTTTGGATTTTATTAACTATATTTGTAATTTCTGTCTGTGTGTTTTATTTCTAATTTTGACTCTTCTTCAGTTCTTCTATTGAAACCTTCGGTGAGAAAAACCGAAAAGATTTACCACTAAACACCAAATCATTTTTTTAAAGTTCTCGAAGCGTGTTTCGCCAACCATGTTAGCTTCATCAGAACATGATTTAATCTGGATTAGATGATATTAAAGTTTTTTTTAATATAACATAAATAATTAAACAATCTTCATAATGCAAAATTCTTTTTACTTCAAAATATTTAAAAAAGATCGAAAAAGCGATAATGATTTAATCACGTTGGAAGACAAACGTCTCGTAAGTATAGTCCGGTTCAAGATATTTCGTTGCCTTTCGGCAAAATGTTAATTACCCCAATAAATTTCAATAAAAATATTCCTAGTTTCCTCGAAGGTGCCAGAGTCGGAGTGGTTTAATTTCTGAATAATTTTGGAAAAAATAAGATATTGTTAAATTACTATAATTCTCATTGACTTGGTGTCACTCTTTCAGCTCAAAAAGCTGGAAACCATAAACCGATTCCTTCCTCGCGACGTTGGAGTTCGGCTCGGAGCCTGGGGATAAATTTCATTATAACCCAGTATTCCGTTGTTATAAAGACAAAAATTGTCGAATTATGTGGCAGGTTTGCAACAATATAGCTCGTTGGCCCACTTTTATGATATTTCTATTTAATCCGCAATTTGTTAAACTTTTGGATAATCTGTGGCTCACCAATCCCTCTACGGAAATTACAAAAGGCTCGATGTTGACTTTTTCAAGTTGCCAGATGTTCTTCAATTCATAAGAAAGATTCTCATACTTAGAACCGTTTTATCTATATTATGAGAAAGTAGTATGGCAATGTCATTAATTGTTCCCCGCTTTTCTTTTTGATTTATTAAGACTATGTGTGGTCTATTGTAGTCGACAGCCCTATCAATTATTATCGGTCTATCTCAGTAGAGCAGCACATCGTCAGACTCCAGAACTGCTTGAGGACTGTATCTATAATACGGCGGAGTAGATGTTGGTACAAGGCCATTATAAATTGCCAGTTTTTGGTGGATTAGCTTAGCAAGCTGATTATGCCTTCCTAAATATGCGTTTTACAATCCACCAATTATGTGTCTCCCCTATTTTGTCACACTTTTGACATACATCTTCAGTAATTTCTTTAAAGATATATTTCTAGTAATTGTTGGTTTTTATGACTTTATCCTGGATAGCAATAACAAAACCCCAATATAGTTGGGGGTCAACTATATTGGGGAACCCCTCAGTTCCCCAATATAGTTGATTCTTGTCTAACCAAAGCAGAGAAGCTTTCTTATTAATATTATTGCCATTTAATAATTCTACATATCTACCATGAATTGATTTATGCTCCCAGAGATGTATGTTGTTTTGTATTGTCCCTGTTTCGATAGTGTAGTTTGCGTGGCTCAGTTTTAGTGGTGTACAATTGTGATCAAACTGAGTTGCGAGCCTCATAACTTGATCTTTCGAACTTAGAAAATGTTGGCAAAGCTTCTTTTCCTGACTAAGACACAATTCTTTAATGTTAATAAGCTCCCTACCTCCATATTTTCGAGGAACGTATAATCTCAACACAGAAGAATTGGTATGCAAACAACGGAATTATGTTAAAAGTCATCTAGTCATGCGGTCTAGCTCTTCCAGTTCTGTGTTTGACCACTTGACCACTCCAAATGAATGTGTTAACACCGGTACTGCCTGTACTTACCTGTACTTACATATATTCCCCCTGAGAGTTTTGTATTCAGAAGCTTTGTTATTCTTTTTTTATATTTATCTTGGAACTCATATTTGTATGCTATATGGTTTAGCATTTGATTTTGATTTTGTGTATTTTGAATTTATTAGTATAATAAAAATAAATATATAAATAAATGTATCTATTAGTACAATAATTTATTATAAATTATAATAAATAATAAATGAATTAATTATAACGTAAATTTAATTATACATTTAATTCGGTTTCACTATCACTGTCACTTTGATCTGCATAAATACTAAGTGGCTCTATATTATTAGTAAATGATACATAGGAATCTTCTATTTTAATAACATGGTTAATCGAATTTATCCAACTTTTTTTGGGAATACTATCTACAACCTTCCTAATTAATGTTGCAGCAGTTACACTTAGAGTCAGAGAAATGTTTTCTGCTCTAACATTGGATTTTACCTGATGCCACATACACTCAATTGGATTAAAAATACATAATACGGGGGAAGGCATAAAACTGTATGTCCCATGTCATACATATTCCTTTTTAATATTAAATGTCTTTAATATTTCTAGAAGATAACATTTTTTATATGTATTTTCAAAGTATATATCATTTTTAAACATATCGTTCTGAATTTTCAATTTCGTGTTATTTGTATTAGGAACTAATTTTTTGGCGGCTATGGCAACTAGCATTATGCATTACATTTACGCTTTCCTTAGGCACATTAGGCAAAAGGCTATTTATAAATCAATCTTCAAAAAGTCCTGCTGTGGTGTCGTCATGGTAGTCCAAAGATGAATGTTTAATATTTTTGGAGGGCAACCTTAAACAATTTGGAACCCATCCATCCTCGGAACCAGCATGTAAAATTGTAATTCTTTTTCCCTTGTTCGCTGTGGCTTCAGTTTCGCATTTCCTTGATGTATCTACCCATCCTTTTGCTGGCGTCTCATGTGTATCGAACCATGTTTCATCAAGGTAGATAATGGGATGATTTTCTAATCTGTATTTTCTTATAGAGTTGAAGTAGTCAAATCGCCATCGTCGCAATCATTGTAATTCCATTAATATTTGTCTTTTATTAATAGTCCGATATGCAAAACCCATTTGAGATAATATTCTCCGGAGGCTAGTTCTGCTGCAAAGAATGTTGGTTTCATCTTTCCTTAGTCGCTGTTGCAATTAATGCAATGTAGGCACAGTTTGCTCTTCATGCGTAGCATAAATTTTGCTTCGAATTAAGTCTTGTCACTTTCGTCAACACATTTGCTTTTATCAGAATCACTACGGGCTTTTTTGGCTTTAACTGGCTTCGTCACAATATCTTTAACTGTAGACAACGGAGTTTTCGTTAATGAAGACGTTTCTGCTGCGGCTGCATTCACATTAAGCATTTATCTTTTTACCTGTTATTTTATTAGACCCGGCCCTATTTAGGTTTCTTGCAACCTTGCCGGATTTCGTTACGACAGAGGTTGTTAACAGTTTATTGCAGCCAATCGGTCAAGGATATATCTTGAACCGCACTATTCTAAAATTTAATACTTACGAGAGAAATTTAAAAGGTCATTTAAATTAAGACAGAACTAATATATATATATATATATATATATATATATATATATATATATATATATATATATATATATATATATATATATATATATATATATATAAAGTGTTTGAATATTTTGTTTTCTAAGAAGGAAAGAAGGCTTTTTCTTTATGGAGTTCTTCATTCCCTCTTACATACTTGATAAAAAATAAATAAATAAATAAATACACACTTTATTTAGCATATACAGCTAATAGTAACAAAACAAAATCAATATACAAAAAAAACTAAAAGTAAGAAAAATTCTAAAAAATCTTAACAAAAGAAAATACAATCAAAAGGCAATAACCAACATTGTTCAAATGATAAAACACTCTATTGCTTCTAATAATAATTTAACAGTCCATTAAATACATGCACATTAGGAGCGCTCCCTATGTGGGCGGGCAAAGCATTGAAGAGACAAACACCTTCCCAAAACAATGTCTTCTGGAGAGCAGTAGTTCTCACAATTGGTACATCATAACTGTTCTTAGAACGGACATCGTAAGAATGCATATTTACTCTTTGTACCAAAAAAGTATTCAAATAATCGGGCAACAAATTATGTTTGCCCTTCAATGGTTTTATGCCCTTCAATGGCCCGCGCAACTGAAAACCAATCCAATGACCGCAACATTACCTCTATCAGTGTATACCTATTACAGTTCAATAGTACACGCATAGCCTTGTTCTGCTGTATTTGAAGTCTACCAATACTCTCCTTATTACATGGTATCAGCACAGACATACAATAGGTAAAATGGGGTAAAACTATAGTATTATATACAAGCCTCTTGGACCATGGTGATAAATATGACGATGTACGACTAAAGAACCCTATTTTTTCCCAATCTTTCTACATAGATAACTGACATGATTACAAAATGTTAGCTGAGGATACAACATTACTCCTAAGTATTTAATTTCATTTACAATTTCAATATCACAATTATTTATATTTATTTTTAACCCTAACTCATTAAGTCTTTTGCAGTTTGCTTTAGACCCTTTGCTTTAAAAGATCATTAATCAAGCAATGATTGCTTGATTAATGATCTTTTCTCCATATCAACTTTTTTTTGAGAACTGATTTTGTGTTTTGGTTCTTTTTATCTTATTCAAGGCTCCGTTAGGCGATAGAACCATCTGATTAGTGTGTTTGAAACTGATTAGATCTAAATTGGATGGTGGTGTGGTTCTTCATTCAAATATCTGCTTATGAGGCTTGGTTTTATGCATACAGTGTGTTTCCACTAGGTTTTCTTTTGAGAAGACTAAAAAAAATATATATACACAACGGGCTACAAATTTAAGTTAATGTAACGATAGTTTCTCGGATATCGCGTGTTAGCTGAATGTCCACTGGAGAATAGTTTCGATGAAATCTCATCCATGTTTTTCAAAGTGTTTAGTCGACGACGTTTCGATGACTAATGTTGATTCGTCGTACTGGGTGCCGAGAACGGGAGTCGTACTCTTCTAACTTCTGATACCATCGGGCCACCCCCTTAGAATTCACGTCAACGCGGTCCTATGCCACCAGTTTCATTACTTTATTTACACACCTCGTATATTTAGCCTTGATAATGATTTTATAGTGCTCTGGGTCTTCAACATTTACCACTCCAATGTATCAGACATGTAAATATAAATAAATAATAATAGCCGGAGGTACATTTTTTCTTACGTCAATTATTAAACAATCTTTCTATTAGCAAACAACTTAAGTGTTTCAAAAATTTTCTCTTTGACCTTTCACCAATATCTAATGTTTATAAAAATATATGAAACTGATTATGATCTCACTTCCATTCTTTCATTTCTTCCTTGTTTGTCTTTGCAAATTAATGAGGATTGAGTAGAGCATTGGATTAGTTTTAAAATTTCAAAATTATTTCTTTACATATTCACATGAATGAATCGTCAGTGCTTAATTAATTATAAAACTCAACAATTTTTAATGTATATTTGTTAAGTATGTTACTGAGTCCAAACTAATATTAAAATCTTCTGAAAACTGTTTATATGTTTATGTTATTTCCAACATGTGTATATAACTTATTTTACTTAAAATAAAAATATTCCAAAACATATCGATTTAATAATAAAATGATAGATTTTTTGGATCTCATGGTTAATATAGGACATGAGCCACGAACAATAGTTCCTAAAAAACTTAAGAGGACTTTCTCTAGACACTAGAAGTAGCATGTAACCAAATCATAACTCCAAAAGGTATTTGGGATGTATGAATATCATATACTTAATTATATTGTAAACTATTTCCTGATGAGCTCTCTCGGTATAGTGGTAAGCAGTGGCGGCTCATGAGTTTTTAAAGTGAGATGTAGAAGAAAACAGTGCTTCTAAAGTTTTTTTTTGCTTTCCTTTTCCACTTTTTTACTTTTCGTGCTACTGAAACCCTATACAGGAGATAAAATATGGTGTTTTGCTCTAAAAAATTGTTTACTGCGATAAATACTGAAGGGGAGACGCCCCAACGCCCTCCCTCACGAGCCGCCACTGGTGGTAAGCCCTTAAAGTGCCTCTCGGAGCATTTAGAATCAATCCTAACCTGAGTCTTCACTGTATTTCCGAGATTACACCGGCCTGTATTAAAAAGTTGGATCTTCTTTTGCGATATGCAATTAGTCTTAGATGCAGACCTTTTATCCCCTTCTTTCAATCTATTTTCGGAAATCTTGACTTCCCTAACCCTGTCTTCTGTCCTCGACTATTGCTCGTTCCAATTTACCCATCGATTCTGCTACTTCATTTTCCTCCTATTACCCAATAACTCTCACCTCCAAGCTCCCATGGTTATTCCGACGCTTTGCCCCAACTTCACCTTCTTTCCATATTGCAAGCCTTTTATGGTCTTCCTCCTCCCACTATCATATTCTCTAAAATCATTTAAGTCCCCCTTTCTCATGGCTCCAAGTCCAGGGACGGAGTGAATTCGACTTTCATCCACTATAATCTTCCCTGTGACTTTCGTTTTAACACCTTGAATTGTATCCTCTATTCTCTACCGAACTCCAATTGGAACCAAGTCCAATTGGCTTATCTGCTCTTAGTCCTTGAGTTCCCTCCAATATATTGGAGAAATCTGTACTCTTCCTTATCCTCGCTCCTGGTTGTTAACATTCTTTCCCTCATCCAGGAATCTTAATCTAAAGATTAGGCAATAAATTTCCTCTGGATCCCTAGCCATTTAAATATATTAGGTATATATCGAATATATCGTTCCCCCTTTCCATCACCTGGATGCTTTCTTCTCCAACTCACTAACTATCCAAGACATTATCCAATTTGACTTGGTTACTGCTCCAAACTATTTGCCGTTTAGCCCAAATTCTTCGAATGCCATCCCCTTCCAACCCTTGAACGTCACTTTTTGGTAAAGTGAAACAGGCAAAAAATAGAGAACTGCCGATTGATAAAGGACACCTAATAAGTGGTGACCCTCCTTGAGTATGTACCTCATGTAATGCTCCTATATCTGTTCGCCATATCTTCCTAGAGTGCCCCTCACTATCTGCGCTGGTGCAAAGACATGGACTGCCCAGAGACCGTCCGTCCATTTTGTCCCCTCATTACTCCAATTATTTTTTTGAATACCTCTGTACTTTCCTTTGATTCCTCTTGATTTCCTCTTGATTTCCTTTGATTTCCTTGATACCTCTGTACTTTCCCCCGGCTTCTCTTTAAACACCTTCTCCCAAAATGTTTACCTATTACTTCGAGCTCTATTCCATGTTTGACACCTGATTATTTGTAATCTTTCTTTTTATTTATTACACTAATACGATACCATACTTTAACGTAACGGCTCGCTTGAGATTTATTTGTCATATATCCATGTACACTTTTATCCAAATTGCTTAAACATCACCCTTATATCAAATAATTAAGAAATGATATTTTAAAAATCAAGCCATTCATTATACATATTAATAAGCAATTATTGAATAACAAACATAATAAATCTCCATTTTAAATAAAAAATATATAAGGAATTTTCTTTTGTTATTTAACACTTTCGTTTTCGTTCGAAAAAAACTCATTACATTTTTTCTGTGGGATAAACCGTCGTGAAAGCATCTAAATTTATTAGATGTTGTATTCGCAAGCAGATGCGAACGTTGGATGCTGAAAGAAGAGAATTTCACCTATTAACGCCATTGTGTGTAAAGAAACAACCACGGTTCGATATAAGGAAAAGTTCTAACTAAATATTAGATTACCCATATGTTCGCGTGGAAACAGCGAATAAACATACAAAATATTTTACGTTTCAAACCACACTTTATTTCTGTTTCAATATGTAAGAGATGTAAATAGTTAAGTTTTATTTAATTACCTAGGAGAATGAAGATACGAGGGTAGATTTAAAAGTCAGATATTATTTAAATTAATTCGAAAATCAATCGAAAATCGATGTACGTAATCGTTATCTCCTTTTAGCTCGATATATTTGGTCTAATGGTTTTTCAATTTGATATGCATACAGTGTATCTAGGATAAGTACTTACCACCTCCTTGAAATTTATATTTCTGGACCGATTTTCATAAACTTTATTTTCTTGGATAGATCTCGGAAACGGCATTAAGAAAATGTATCACATGTTTTTTTTTGCTAATATCATGGGCAACTACGTCAACTCTATTAGAGCTTTTTTTACTATTAGAGCTTTTTTTAGAGAAAACCTAGCAACGGATTCTTGACCAACATCACCTAAAACCAAAATGTATCGATTTTTATGGTTCTAAATTACTGGGTGTTCTTGATATTATTTTATGATATTTTTACAGTAATAATTACTAATTAATAAGTTTTCTAATAATTATAGACTATTTTTTAACAAAAAAACTTTTATATAACACTTTTATATAAAAACATTTATATCGTTCCGCCATTTTCTATCAAGCATTCGAGACGATCTTTGTGATCGTATTAGGCGGGCTTACCGTAGCATTACCAAACAACAATTGAGAAAAGTAATGAACAATACCTGTCGACGTTTTTCAATAAAAATGCTTCGATCATATTAGGTGGTTCAAGGCTACTGCACATCTGCTAGCTTTCTTAGGTCTATCTCCTTCTCTTCTTCACACTTGTTTATTATCCTCACGCCTAAGTAGACAAATTCTTCCACGTTTCAAAAGTCATTTTTCCTAGTTCGGTATCCACTTCTACTTTCGAAATCTTTTCTTATGAACCTGCTACTATCATTAGTTTGCTTTTCTTTTAATTTATTTTTAAACCAAACTTGTATGCTGCATCCACTAGCCTTTTTGTCACTTCATTCAATTCTTTCTCACTTCGCGCAATTATATTATTGCTATAGCGCCCACATAACCCACTATTTGCTGGCTTTTTTGGTAATTGGCATTACCATTTATTATTTTTTGATAATAAATATACTAATTTTTTGGCAAAAAGGTTCTATGGACCTACCTCTACGTTGCCAAAGAGTTGTAAATAATAATAATAATTCAATAATAGATTAAATAGTTATTTCCATAAATTATTTACATTTCTCTCTGTCCCTTAAACGAAATCTTACGAATTTTCCAGACCACCCGATACATCCACACAAAACAGCAATAAAAATACAGGTTTTAGTCAGACTGATCCGATTCACTGTTTGCAATAATTTAAACATTTTAAATTATCAGCATTAAAACGCTCAAACAGTACATTTATATAAAATAAGGAACTAATTTGTTTCACCTAAAATATGTATTACAAATCACGATTATCGTCCACGACAATAAAAGTAATGTGTAATCAACAGTAATACTTCCTATATAATCATAACACTTATATAGACACAAAATAATATATTGCAATATTTATATGTACAAAAGCAGCAATTTCTATTGAGTTTTTTTTTTATTATCTATAAACATTAATATCACAAACTGAGGCATAATTTTTTTTATATAATTTTACGTTCATTACAATCCTTATTCGGAATACAACATCATAGATCAAATAGCAATATTGCAATAGCCTTAAAACCTTTTCTACAAGATATATTATTAACTATAAAAGAGTATACCTCCGTACTATATGACTGGCAAAATAAAGGATTAAATAATAAAACGTTGATAACATTTAATTAATCATAATTGATTCACCTACATTAAAATAGTTTTCTTCTATTTTCAGACATGAATTACATCATATGTTTTGTCATCGCTTTGATGGTATGTGCCATTCAATCTGAAGCATACACTGTAAAAAACAGGAATGTAACATTGAGTGAGTAATGATTTTATTTACTATATATATATATATATATATATATATATATATATATATATATATATATATATATATATATATATATATATATATATATATTAAAGATGTCCAAAATTTGAACACCAAATACGGCAAAATAAATAGGGTCACTCTCTTCAAATACCTTAGCGAGATCCTCGAACCCACAGGAGAAGAGAAGATAGCACAGAAGACTCGATTACAGAAGATGAAGAGGGTATACGGCAAGACACACAATATCTACAATAAGAAATGCATATCCACACACGCAAAAATAAGACAATATAACACAGTAATCAAACTAGAAGTACTATACGCAAGCGAGACACTTACACTCCACACAAAAAACGGCTTAGAAAATATACTAAAAGAAGAACGCAAAATTATGATAAAAATTCTCGGCCCAAAACTGACAGAGGAACGATACAGACCTCCTTCTAGAAAGACCACAGAGAGAATGTCCAAGGGAGCGGCGGACATAAGAAAAAGAAGGTTAAAATTCTATGGACATATCAGTAGACTCCCACCGACAAGACTCACCAACAGAATTCTTACATACATACAAGGAGTCAAGTCAACACTACCATGGACCAAACAAGTCAGAGCTGATCTGGAAAAGGCACAAATGGGCCCGACAGAGATTGAGGATAGAAGAGCGTACAGAAACAAAATACATATGTAGAACGTTGCATCACAAAGCGAAGTTTTGAGGAGATCGGGGACAATGTGGACGGAGGAGAGAAAGAGAATCCACGGTGAAAGGATGAGAGAGGTGTGGTAGATCAGAAAGAACACTCGAATGAACACACAGAATACTTTGCGTGATCCGAATGTATATCCGAATGATCGATCCGATCCGAGGAATGATCCGAATATATATAGGAGCCACATTAGCTGTGGTGTCTAAGGCGTTAGCCTTACGTTATGGCAGTTAATGTGGACCGGGTTCGAATCCCGTACTAGGTAAAAAAGTTTTTCTAAAATTCTTGTGAATGTTTCTAGGTAAGAGTGTAAAATCTGACAAGGAATCACCCCTCAGTTACGCCAGTTCGAGGCTGGGTAAGGCCGGATGCCTTCTGAGAGGTTTTCTACGTTGGTCACTCGCCAGTCGGTAGGCTTCTCGAGATATTTTCGGTTAAGCACAAAACCAAGGGTTGATAGCCCGAAGGGGGTGCTGACCGGGGTTTTCGGTAGCTGATGACCGTGGTTCGAACCCACGTTAAGCTGTAGGTCCAGTCGCTAAATAGCCTTCTCAGTTGCTGATGCGCCTCTAATCCCAAAACTTTACTTTATTTTTTTTATATATATATTATCATTTTTTTATTTATTGGGACTATCGGTCAGTGTAAATAAGTTTTAATTTTTTACTGTTTTATTTACTTTTCGGTTCTACAACGAACCATCATCAGAATACTTCTAAAATAAAAATTACTTTTATAAAAAAAAATACAAACTTACCTTTAAAAACCTACCAATATCAATTAAAATTAAAAAAAAAATTCAAAACAATTAAGTTATAATAAAAAACAAAAAAGGTGGAAGAATTGTTAAATATGTCAAAAGTCAAATATGTCATTTAAAAATTTTATAAAAAATTGACACATATTACTTAAAAAATTCAAAAAATTAATTGGTATTGGTAAGTTTGTATTTTTTTTTTATAAAAGTAATTTTTATTTTAGAAGTATTCTGATGATGGTTCGTTGTAGAACCGAAACGTAAATAAAACAATAAAAAATTAAAACTTATTTACACTGACCGAAAATCCCAATAAATAAAAAAAAAATTATTATAATAAACGGTCACGATATATATATATATATATATATATATATATATATATATATATATATATATATATATATATATATATATATATATATATATATATATATATATATATATATATATATATATAATATAAGGAAAGAGATTTCACGTAAAGGAAATATGGGATAGAAAAAATCTTATTAATTTCTTGTCATATTTATTTTATATCAACTTGTTCTTTGTTAAATTTTAATCCCGATTCTTTGATCTGCATTTGCATGATCTGCCTGATTGTCTATTCTCCAGAACTATTCCTGTCTTCCTCTATTTTATTGATTTTCAAACTCGGCTTCTGGATATAGTATATATCTTATATTCAGAGTGCTCTATCGAAATCAGATGTTTCTTAAAGAAGCATTACTGCCTTGATTTTGTAAAAATAACATAAAAATATTTAGTATCAAATGCCAGTTCCAACGCTTAAATGCGGAAAATAGTGCCGTTCAAGTGATGGCCATTTTCACAAACATATATTTGGAGTCGTTCTCGAAAATATATTTCCATTTATCCCAACGTTTCATTTTTTAGCTCTATAATATACTAGTTTTGTTCATTAGGTAGCCTATTTAAGTGGAATTGAGCTCTACCATTGTTTGACAGCTATAGAGTCATAATAATAGCTGCCGACTTTATATTATGTGAAAGTGTATATACTTTAATTTCCAGTCAATATTCTCTTTGAAATTATTGATTGATTTGTCCGTTACTTTGTGATAGTTCATTTTTTTAAAAAGGAATAAAACAATTTTTTACTTTGTTATCTATCACTTTTATTTTTAAACAAAATTTGTGTGACTATAGTTTCGTAAAACGACCAACGTCATAAAGTCGTTTTAGAAAACTATAATCACACAAATTTTGTTTAAAAATAAAAGTGATAGCTAACAAAGTAAAAAATTGTTTTACTCTCTTTGATATTTGTCGTAAATAAAAAAGTCAGTCTCGTTTGTTTTTGACAAGTTTAAATCCCGATTAATTTTCTGAGAATTTGCCTATGTAAAAAAAATTCTCTATGTAAAATCTCAATTTATTTTCTACTGTTTCTCTTGTATATTTTCTTTGATACTGACGATAATTTAATTCCTCTATTATTGCTATATAAATTGAGATATTCCTTTTAATGAAAAGGGATAATCATAGCTACATTTCAGTCTTCTTTTCTTTAGATAAAAGAGAAGCTAGCAATGCCGATCAAATGGTACAAAACATACTGCAATGGGTGCAAAATGTTTACTCTCAAAACAGCAGAAGAAGTAAGTTTTTCTATATTTCTTTATTAAAAGTAATCTAATCAATAGAACATATAAATTTTTGATGTAATAAATAATTTTATAGTTATATTACATACCTTAATTTACAACATTCATTAACTTTCAATGGCATTGTAATGGCGTTTTTAAAATATTTTTACTATACCCTTTATTGTATAAACTTGATTGGTTTTACCAGACCCATGCTGCGACATAATGTAATATCTAGAATACTGATTAGTGATTCCTTAATTTTTATGTCAGTTTATTTCCATAAAGAGGAACATTTATGAATTATTTTTCAGAACGTATGTAAGAAACTTATGTGTCATTTAAAATCACTATATTTTTCAAATACCCTTATAATATATATATATATATATATATATATATATATATATATATATATATATATATATATATATATATATATATATATATATTTATATATATCAAGGTGTCCCACCTATCACCTATCCCTTCAACGGGATGACATATGTTTCGTCTCTCGAGGTTCAAACTCAGGACGCCGACATATACCATACCATCAAGAAGCCAACAACCCATGTTTTCGCCGACTTTCTGTTGGATGGCGTATATATATGTGGTGTTTCAAGGTCAAGTAACCAACAAAAATGTTCATTTAGGCGAAGACGCAGGTTGTTGTGTGTTCCACATGAGATTGTAGAACCCAACGGTTGGGTGTGTAATGACACTCAGCTACTGCTGTCTCATTGGACGCAGTCCAAGAAAATCTAACACTACATATATATATATATATATATATATATATATATATATATATATATATATATATATATATATATATATATATATATATATATATATATATATATCTGAGGTATCAATGAAGAGGAGCCTTAATGCACTAATTCATACCCCTAACATGTCTTTCGAGTGCGAGTGTTAGAGAAACGACTAAGAATATTAACAAAGCTACTAGAAGAGGCACAATCTCGATTTAAGAAGGAAGGGAGCATGAACGAGTGGGTTTTTACATTAAGGTAAATCTGTGAAAAGACTAGTAAAATGGAGAGAAATATATACAGGCGCAATCTACATATAAAAAACATTTCATTCTGTGACCACAGATGCAATTTGAAAAATATTATAGAAAAAAATATAGAAGGGTCTATTAAAGTCATAAAGGAATAAATGTGAGATACGCAAAACTAAAGCCATTAATAATAAAAAAAATGTATGTTTGTTGATATCCTCATACTGTGTACATTTAATATGATAATATTGGAAGAGAATATTAGGGGGTGGAAGGAAAAACTGACAAAATACGATATAAATGTAATATGATACGATATAGATATAATATGGAAAAACTGACAAAATACACGATGGGGAAATGAAATAGGAAATTGGAATTATGTAATGGGATTTTAAACATTTCAACTAGAGAATTAAATGAAACCATTGGTATCAATAATTTAAAAAAAAAGTTATTAAAACTATTTCTTTATAATTAAAATCTTTTTTTTTTTCGTTCAAAATACATCTCTTCCATATCAATACCCTACACGTAAAACAACGTTTTACGTTGACGCCTAAAACCAATCCTAGCATAGATTTTTTATGTGGTTTATCGGAATCCTCAATGAGCCTCCTCAACGGTTCTTGGACTTGTGAAACACTGTCATAAACGTAAAACAGCGGTGGTTCCGGAGCACAAACTTTCTGTTTATTTAAATAATTTGTTATAATTTCGTGGATCATATCTTTGGTCCTCTATGATTCCTCAACTGTCCATCTCACAGTCGAATTCGCATCGTAGGTGATCATTTCACGCACTAGTTCCACCAACTCATCGCGATTTTTTTTTGCCGACCTGGCTTTGGATCGTCTTCCAAAGCAATACGACCATCCTGGAATCGCTTGTAATACTCGAACACACATGTACGAAATAAGTAATCATCACCATCAATTCAACTGCTTCTATAAGTTTAAACCAGCTTTAAACAAAATTTAATATTAGCTCTTTGTTTCATCGAGTTTTTGTGACGAGGTGACAAAAGGTACTGTCACTTTAAGCGCTATAACTTGACAATCCGTTAATCAATTCTAATGAAGATGGTCTCGTTTTATAGACGAGATACACAACTTTTTATATTGCATTGCTGTTAACGGGACACATATGTAATAGTGTACATCGGTAAATAGAGTAAAAAAAATAGTAGATAAAGTGGAAAAAATAATAGGACAAAACATAGAATCGTCGCTAGGATAGAAATAAGTACTGTATAGGATTAAGGCAAAGGCATTTAGAGGAGCCAACTCTCGGAAAGGTGGAATTAGGGAAGGCTTTTTTAAGGAAACCGATCCTTAATTTTGAATTTGAAATGTTTAGTGAGCTTAGAGAAACTCATAATGAAAGAAGTTATGAAAGCATTAGCAGAAATAAATAAGAAGTACGACGCTAGTGCGAAAGAGGTAGAATTGTTAAGAAACCAAAACAAAAAAGCTACAGGAAACGGTAGAGGTACAAAGGGAAATAATTGATTTATTGGAAAGGAAGAATAGGGAGAAAAGGATAATAATTCAAGGAATTAAGCAAGCAAAAAATGAAAAATATGTGTCAATATTAAAGAATAATCAGTTAGAATAATGGAAGATATAGGGGTTAAAATAAATAAAGACAACGATATTGTGGAAGTTAGAAGGCTCGGCAAAAACCTTGAAAATAAAACAAAGCCGATTCATATGGCAATAGAAACCCTGGAAAGAAAAAGAGAAATATTTAGGCACCAGAAGCAGTTTAAAGGAAGGAATATATGGATATTCTTTGATCTGTCAGAGCATATTCGAGAACGAAGCAAGAACTTATTTAAAATAATAACAGAAGAAAGAGCAAAAGGAAACCGGGCATTTCCTATAGTAACAAATTAATAATAAATGGAAAGGGACATAAAGAGCAAACCCAGGATAATATAGCAGAACACCGGAAGATTTTAAGAGAGACGCCGGTAAACCAAAATAAGGGAAGCACCATACGAAGATAAGGAGAACCAGGAAAAGGAGAAAATATTGGTTATGACTAGAACATTTAACAGAATAAAAAACGACCAGCACAAAAAGAAATACGAAAATAAATGGTTGACGAACAAGACTATGGCCAGGGACAAGAGAAAAGAGCAAGAAGGCGATAATGTCAGTAATGAACCAAAAAAGGTTAAGGGAAAATAAGATAAATGATATTGTGGCCATAGAATGTACGGGGGATTTACGAAGAGGCAGCACTTAAAAATTTGAAGGAGATATTGAAGAAACATAGAATTAACATATTAGCACTGCAGGATACACATATAAAAGAATCATCAATGACAACATTAGAAGATTATATATTCTTTACAAGCGGAGAAGAGATGAGGAGATATCGTTGGTTTCCTGCTGAGCAGTGAGTTTAAAGATGAAGTTATAAAGTTTGAGGTAATATCGATTTTGTATATATATGCCCCAAACGGAGAAAAACAGGAGGATAAAAGAGATGGTTTTTATGAAGATCTAGAAATAGCTTAAATAAACAAAATATCAAGATACTAATAGAGGATGATAATGCGAAGAAAGGGAGAAAGTTCATATATAAGCACATAACGGGAGGAGAAAGTTAACACTCAGTTAGTAACAAAAATGAAAAGAGGGTTACTGCGTTCAGAAGAAACAAGACATTAAGATTATGAGTACTTAGCAAGAAAGAACATTTACAAGGGTACCTGGATCTCACCAGATGGAAACTATACGAATGAAACTTGAAGAGATTTACCACTAAACACCAAATCACTTTTTTGGATTTCTCGACGCACGTTTCACTAACCATATTAACATCATCAGGAGATGATTTATTCTGAGATTAAAAAGTGATTTGGTGTTCAGTGGTAAATCTATTCAAGTTTAGTGTTTCACACCAAAGGTTTCAATAGAAGAATTGATATACGAATGAAATAGACCATGTCATAGTAGAAAAACAACACAATAAAGTAATAAAAAATTAGAAATTATGTAGAGAGGTGACGTAAACTCAGTCCACTTTCTTGGGAAAATAAATCTAAAAATTGAAAAAGGAATAAAGAAAAAAAATAAATCGGTGAAGAAAAAATAATATAACATGGGGGAACTACACAAGATAGAAATTCAAAAGAGAGATGAAAAAGAAATGTTCCATCCAATGTTTAGAGAAGTGAACAGGAAGAAAGAAAAGGAAAGGATTTGCGGTTAGAGGCGCATCAGCATCTAAGGCTATTTAGCGACTGGACTTACAGCTTAACGTGGGTCCCGAACCACGGTCATCAGCTACCGACAAACCCAGGCCAGCACCCCAGCACCCCCGTCAGGCTATCAACCCTTGATTATGTGTCTACCTATAAGTATATCAGGAAGCCTACCGACTAGCGAGTGACCAACGTAGAACACTTCTCAGAAGATATCCGGCCTTACCTAGCCATTAACTGGCTTGACTGAGGGGTAATTCGTTGTCGGATTTTGCACTCACAGACATTTAAGTGTGGATATGTGTGGGCGTGTGTGTGTATATGTGAGTGTATATAAGTGTGTGTGTAGGGCAGTAAGTAAGACGGACAGAAGAATGAAAGAAAAACACCCATCCGAGCGCTGGAATCGAACCAGCTACATTTGGATTGCCAGGCAGGCGACTAACCTACCAGACCACCGCGACCGGCCGAACAGGAAGAACAGGAAGAGTTTGGAAGGGGATTGGATAAAAATGGAAACAGTTATTTAAAAAGCAACAGATAAAGTTATACCCGTAAAGAAACCACACTAGATACAGAATTGGTACGACGAAGAATGCTTTAATCAGATAGAAATAGGGAATAAATTAAGATTAATGAAGGCACTTCAGACCCAAACAGAAGAGGATAAGCAGAACAGAGAGTAAGAGC
This sequence comes from Cosmopolites sordidus, assembly GCA_031761425.1. Lineage (NCBI taxonomy): Eukaryota > Metazoa > Arthropoda > Insecta > Coleoptera > Curculionidae > Cosmopolites > Cosmopolites sordidus. The sequence continues at coordinate 200,689 of JARFXV010002041.1, forward strand.
TAAGAAAATAATTAGATAAAAAAAGACTTAAAAATGAGAAAAGTGTACAGCAGACAGAAAATTAATACCAGGGGGAACGACAGAAGATTTTCTGATCAAGTCAGGGTTAAATGCAAGAGGATCTACTATTGAGACTATTATTCAACATAGTTTTGAAAATGATTATAAGGAAGCTGAACAGAGAAGGGTACATACTTTACAGAAACCATCAAATAGTGGGTTATGCGGACGATATAGCAATAATTGCGAGAAGTGAGAAAGATTAAAAAAAAAGGCTAGTGGAAGCGGCTTACAAGTTTGGTTTAAAAATCAATCAAAAGAAAAGCAAACTAATGTTAGTAGAAGGTATAAAAGAAAAAGTCTCGAGATACTGGGAAGAATGACGTTTGTAAGCGCGGAAGAATTTGTGTACTTAGGCGTAAGGATAACAAAGAAGTGTGAAGAAGAGAAGGAGATAGATCTAAGATTGATCAAAGCTAACAGATGTGCAGGAGCCTTGAACCGTCAAATAAGATCGAAGTTCATATCCAGAAATACCAAATTATGATTGTAGGAGACAGTATTGAGACCAACTGTATTGTATGGATGTGAGACGTGGGTACCAAACAAGAAAGAAGAAGAGAAACCGTTAAGACGGGAACGTAGAATAATCAAAAGGATAACTGGAGGAAATAAGGTTAATGGCTTGTATATGAGAATATATTTTATGATATTTATAATATTTTATAATAACATGTAAGATATTTTCAAGAACCCAAGGATAAACAGGATAGTAAAATCGAGAAGACTGCAGTAAATGTGCCACATAAAGAGAATGGGAGAAAGTATAATGGCGAGGAAGGTTGCACGTTGAAGACCACAAGGTGAAAGAAAGCACGAAGGAAGAAGGAAGACCAAGGTAACGATGGGAAGGGGCTGCCATGGCAGATCTAAAAGAGAAAACTCAAAGAAACTCTGTAGAAAAATTAAAGACTGGAAGACAATGACAAGAAACAGGTCACATGGAGAAGAATCACTTTGGACCTAAAGTACTGTATGGTGGCAAAAACAAGGGAATTAATGAACAGAATTTGGGAAGAAGAAAATATGCCAGAGAAATGGAATAAAGCTCTAATAATACCTCTTCACAAAAAAGGAGCTAAGGAGGAGTGTAATAACTATCGAGCAATTGCACTGCAAGACGTGACTTCCACTTGACGTACAAAGTGATGGCCAAGATGTGTCAAGATCGACTAGAGAAATACCATAACGAACAAGTAGGGGAATATTAAGGAGGGTTCAGGGCAGAAAAATCAACAACCGCCCAGATATTCATCATGAAATAGATCCAACAGAATACTTATATCAAAATTTGAGCTTGCATTAGCTGTTCATAGATTATCGACAAGCATATGACTCCATTAGCAGGGAAAAGGTGTTTCAAGCAATGAGGCAGTTGGGAGTCCCGGAAAAGTTGAGTAAGTTGGTAGAGATGACTATCAGGAGAACAGTAAATAAAGTTATAGTAGATGGAGCAATGTCTGAGGAGTTCATTGTAAAGAAATGACTGAGACAAAACGATCCACTATCAACAGTTCTGTTCAATCTGGCGCAGGAAGTGATTCTGAGAGAGAGTGGCATCAATGCCAAGGAGTTAATATATGGCATCAGACACCAATGCTTGACCTATGCCGATGACATTATATTGATGGCCAGATCCACGGAAGAGGTAGTAAAGGTTTTCAAGATGTTGCAAAGAAAGGCAAGAGAATATGGCCTAACAATTAACGAGAACAAGACCAAATATATGGTAATGAAAGATGGCACCAGAGGACTCTCCCCTAATTTAGTCACTGATTGTGCAGAAAATAAGAAATATACAATAGAGAAAGTAGAACAAACTGAATATCTGAATATCTAGGAGTAATACTAACGTGTAAAGGGGATGAAGAAAAGGAAATAGAGAAACTACTAGCGAAAAGAAGCAACGCCGCAGGAATGTTTTCAAAAGTTTTAAGGGCAAGGAATATAACAAGAACAGCAATGACGATGACGAAGAAGGAAGAAAGTAAGCTGGACGTCTGGGAACATAAAATATTAAGGATAATTTTTGAAGGAATTAAAGTTCAAAACGAATTTAGAAGAAGAACAAACAAATAAATAGAAGAACTGTACAAAAAACCAAACATTCTTCAGGTGGTGAGAGCGCAGCGAGCTAGATGGCTGGGGCACATAGCGAAGATGTCCAACGGTGGATGGGTTAAAGGAATTCTGATGAGAGGCGAAGGGGGAAAGAGAAAAAGAGGGCGACCGAGGAAGAAATAGCCGGATGAGGTGCTAAATGATTTGACGAACGTAGGAGTGAGGGATTGGAAGAATGATGCTTTGAAGTGAAGTGTAATGAAGAAGAGTGAAAGAACTCGAAGCCAAGAGCCACTAGGCTTGTAGAGCTGAATATAATATATATGTTGTTTCAATAGACAGCGCTATTATTTTTCTTTAAATTTAAAAAGCTAAAATACTGGGTACATCGGTCTTGTTAACCATTCCATGTTAATGTATTCGCCTTGTTGCACTGTTACCTTTATACATTTTCGGAGGAAATAAAAAGCATAATATGTCGAAAATGCTCTTTATTTTCTACCATTTTTAATGTTTAACAAAATTTAAAAGACTCAACCAAACAACACATTTTTTTTTCCTCTGTCAAACATCATCAAAACTTTACGGGTGTGAAATCGATAACACTTCGATTTTGCCAAAAGCGAAATAAATATTGACGCGTTTTGCTAACACAATAGCTTCGTTGGAATAATATTATAAAACAAATTGCTTTAAATAATAATAAAGGGCAGAGTGTAATCGATAACATTTTAAAAAGTAAACTCCACAAAAATGTTGTTTCTAAAACATATCCACAAAAGAACGAAAAAGACCATTCATTCAAACCATATTTTGGTACACCGTTTTCATTCTTTGTCTTTTTTCATTTTTTGCTTTATGAGCTTACCAAGAGATCAACAATAAAATTGGCCTATGATGGTATTCTTACGTGAAATATAAATAAAAACCAAAACCGAAGAATAACCACCATGATATTCCCGTCTAAAAACCAGGTCCTTTCGTACTAATAGTTCACCTCTTTGCATATTCTGACAGTTACCTAAAATGACGTGATGCATGAACTCATTAATAGTGTTACAAACACCAAGAATTGCTTAATAGCATATGAAAAATATCTTTTATGATAAAGCCATTTTTTTAAACCGTTTTCTTTGACACATTTTCTGCAATCACATACAGAAACATAGACAAATAAGCAAAAAATTATCAGTTTTATGTTCAAGATGTACTATGCAGTTTGTCTTTTCAGTTTGATTTAAATATTAAGTGTGCACTTTTGCACTTTTTTGTGTTGCACTTTTTTGTTCCCCAGTATAATATACAGAGCCTTCATTTAATCCTATAACCCACGTGCTTAGTGATTGAACTTAGGAACTTTAATTTTATTATGTTGAATTATTTAAAGATATCATTTGTCATCAAAAATATCATTAAAATTTTCCCTAGATCTTTCATCGAGATTTTTTTTTATTTTCTATGCTTCCTGAGCAACAAAAACTGTTTTAAAAGGATTTCTTACACTCATTTGATTATTTAATAGCAAGCATTTTTATTTGCATTTCATATACAATATTTTCCAAAAAAATTCTAGGACATTCTTCTCTTCTTTTTTTTTCCTTGCAATGGCATTTGCTCCGATTGAATTATTTTAAGATTTTTTTTGCTTTAGGTTGAAAATAATTTTTAGGACTGGTCAAATGTCATCTTTGTTTTCGTTATTAGTGCTAAACGGGGCACATAAGTGAAAAAAAAAAGCGATAAAAGCCAAATAGTATTTAGTAGTTTATGAAAATAGTGATTTTATGTTAATCATTGCCCACTTGTCATGTTGGTTGTCCACATTTATAGATTGCATGGGTTTCGAGATTAAATGAAATCTTTATATAATAATGCAGTAATACCCCGACTTACGCTACCCCGTTTTACGCGAATTCGGAGTTATGCTTTTTTGAATCAGGCGGCACAACACCCATTCCCCCCTCCCGCTTCGCACGCACTTGTGTCTCGACTTACGACATGTACGGACATGTTTCGCGCGGACTCGACGCACGTTTACAAATTGTTTTTTATTATATCATTTAAAAACAACTATGCTATCTAAACGAAATAAAACTGATTCTTCTGGGTCGAATAAGAAAAGAAAAACATCGTTGGAATGTAAACTAAACATTATCAAGGATTTCGATACAAAATTAAAAGTTTTGGAATTGGCAAATAAGTTTGATCTACCAAAATGAACAGTCAGAACAATAATAAAAAATTAAGAAAAAAATCTCGAAGCTGTGTAAAATGCCTAATCTTTGAATTCAAGCATAATTCGTAAATGTCATGGTATTATCGCTGAGATGGCAACAATGCAGAAATTATGGTGTGATAATAAGTAAGAGTGAAAAACAGTTCTGTTGATCAGAATACGGTGTGCTCTCAAGCTAAGTTGATTTTTGATAGATTAAAAGAAGAAGCTGGGGAAGCGGCCAAAAATGAAATCTTTGAAGCTTGTAACGGATGATTCAGCCGATTCGAAAGTTGCTGTAACTCGCATAGCATCGCGGAAAATGGAGAGGAGGCAAGTGCTGATAAAGAGGTTGCGTTTCTCTATCCAGAGAAACTCAAGGCTATGATAGAAGGTAGCTATAGAAGCCAAACCGTATTCAACGTACATGAGACTGGATTTTTCTGGAAGGAGATGCTTAAAAGAACTTTTATCGCACGTGAATAACAAACTTTTCTAGATTTTAAGGCCTCCAAACATCGATTGACAGTAATGTTTGACGTAAATATAGCTGGTGACTGTAAGTGAAAAACTCTCATAATTTATCGCTCGGAAACTCCAAGAGCTTTAAAAAATAAATCTAAAGCTGGTTTGTCTGTGATTTGGAAGTCAAATCCTAAAGCTTGTGCGACAGCCTCCCTTTTTGAGGATTGGTTTGGTCAACACTTCATACCCGAAGTCGAACGTTAACCAATTAAAACAATAAGCTAGAACGTTTCCAATCAAAACAAATCCCATTTAAGGTGATGCTATTAATCGACAATGCACCAGGCGATCGTCCTGATACTTTCACTAATTTCGACCCACGTGTGAAAGTTGAATTTTTGCTAACAAATACAACCAGCTTGCTCCAACCCATAGACCAGGGTCTCATCAAAATTTTTAAAGCTTATTACACGAGATGTATACGTCATTTGCACATCTCCACGAAGATATGATGCAAAACAATGAGCTCTTTTTTATAGACTTTTGGAAATAATTTAATGTTTTAGCTACTGTGAACATCATTGGAAAATCTTGGAATAAAAGTTCACAAAAAACTTTTAATGGCGTCTGGAAGAAATTGTGTCCATTTTTTCACTAGTCAAACTCCGTTGAAATCAACGCCAGAGCCTGATTAAATTGATCATGTTATTCTTTAATAACGTCTTCATGTTGTCGATCTTCCTAGACATTTAAATTTAGGATGGTGAGGACGTATAAGAACTGCTAGATACACATAATTAGGAGCTAACAGTTTACGAGCTCAGAAATGTGTCAACAGAACATTGAAGAACCTGATTCTTTTGACCCAATTCAATCTGAAAATCAAATGACGCTTACAAACTTGATGAAAGCGCTTGTTCAATTAAAAAAGGGTTAGAAATTTTAAATAGAAAACATAGACTCCAATAAAGGCGCGATTCAGTTATAAAACAGGGAGTAAAAAAAATATTAAAGTGCTATGAATAAATTTTGTTTGAGACAAAAAAATCTTTGACCTGTTAGACGACTTTGTCTTTATGAAGCCCTCTACATCAAAATAAGTTCGGTTTATGTTTTTACATTAAAATAATATTATAATCTATTTAATTGTCTAAGATTTGAATACACAATTTTCTTCTAACTTGTTGTTTTGTTTAGCCCTTGGTTCCAGTTACACAAAATTTGTAAGCATTTATATACAAAATAGTACCTTACTTACGCGAATTCGACTTACACGGTTGTTATCATTCGGTCCCACTTATCGCGTAAGTTCGAGATATTACTGTATAATAAAATCACAGTATTTCTTAAAGCTAACTAACTAATATTAAATTAGAGCAGTCCACATCTCTAATGATGAGCAAGATGAGCTTTCAATATAAAAAAATGAAAAAATAAAAATGTTTTATAATGATTTATAATGACTTCTTTATATGATATTAAGAAATACAGAATTATACAACATACGTTATCAAGGATAAAGCAAATGTGTTGGCTTCTAAATACCTTCATTATTTGTCATAGTGACCTACTCAAAGAAACGTGACTATATACTAACAAAGAAGCTACAGTGCCTAACAGATTAATACATTGAATGCAGCTTAAATAAATATATTGGATTTCCAGAAAGTTCTTAGAGTTTTTTTTTTAAGAAAGAGAAACGCAAATAGTTCATGTCAATGACTGCTTGTGGGTTTTTAAAGTGGGAGGGCGTAGAAGAAAATAGTGCTGGTGAGGATTTTTTTGCTTTCCCCTTCCTCCTTTTTACTTTACATGCTATTGAAACCCTAGACAGGAGGTGAACCAGGAAAACATTAAAATTTTGTATTGTTAGTACTTACAAGGACATTGGAGGATAGGTTGTTGCTTGTTGCGCAGATAAAGGAATGAATAAATAGGTACTTACCGTTTCCCGAAGAGTAAACCATTTAAACAGTTTATTGTAACTGCAAATCAATAGAAAAAATTCGAAAAAGTTCATGAGAAGTTCGAACAGTTCAAAAAATGTTATTTTTTATGTTAGTTTTATGACAAAAAAGGGTTATTGTACACATCTTTGTCGGTGAATAGCACCTCGCAGTTTTCTAGTTTTTAAAGTGACATTCCTTTCGCATGTTTTTGTTTAAAATACATTTTTGAATAACTTTTTCATTAGAGTCCGGAATTAGTTCGACCATATCTCTCTCAATATTTAACATACCTAAAGCATTTAGTCTATCTTCCCCCGTTGAATTTCTTAAATATGTTTTAATCAAGTTCAATTTTATTTAAAGTTCGATTTTTTTAAAAGCTGCATCCAGTCCCTTATTCAGAATAAAATTTAATATCATTAAACAGCCTTTAATGTCTTCATTTTGATAAATCTCGGGCCTTGAATAAAAAAAATCCAATTCGGTCTTCAAATCTTTTTTTTCTATCGTCGGAAAACTTTCACATATAGTTTACTGTCAAATTTTCGCGTAAAACTTGCCCTATTTTTACATTCCTTTTGAACTTGACTCAAATTCAACACGGGCGTGGGACGACCCTTAGTTTTTAATTCAACTTTCTTCTCCAAACTTAAATTAGTCATTATTAACTGTATAAAATCAGACACCTTTATGTTTGCAATTAAAAATTGATTATTTTTATTTAGAAAGAACTACTCAGTGTGTACGTAATACGTCACAGTGCGTACGTAACACGTAGCAAATCCCTAATCAAAACAAGTATTCGCGAGGACAAAGTACGCTACGCTAGAGCTATCAAATGCTCTGTATCCGTCAGTTTAGCGTTTAAAACGAATTACCGATACGCTTGGTCGCAGGGAATCTACGTCCAAATCGCATGTTTTTGAAAGCAGTTAAATCCCCGAATTCTGGCAACCAACGAAACATCTAACGCCAATAAGATAATGTGACGCACGGTCGCTGGAGGTAAACGACCGTCCAACGATGTAAAAATTGTGGCGAGAGGATGGAATTTTTATCAGCATTATTTGGTGTGGTGGGTCGATAGACGTTCTATTGCATTTGGAGATTTTAATTTTTTAATAGTATCTTAAAATGAGTTAAAGGAAAGAAACTAAACGGAAATAAAATACACTGTTTTGCTCTGAAAAATTGTTTACTGTGATAAATACTAGACGGGCGACGCCCCAACGCCCTCTCTCACGAGTCGCCACTGGTTTAGGTAAATGTTTATTTAGCCTGTTTTGTAATTACCAGTATTATTTACAGCTTTTTGTCAATATATAAAAAATTATCATCTCTGTTAAAAAATGCCAACAAGTTCGTTTTCACCTCTTCTTACGTTTAAAAGGATTTTCCATTCAAACAATTTTGGAGGGGGCAGAATAGATGGTAGTACGAGAATGCGCTGTCCACTGAGTAACTTTTGATAAGTCCTGATTGAAACGTGTGGTAGTGCATTGTCTTAATGAAACCCGACCTCTTTCCTGTTTACCAATTCTGACCGGTTATTTTCAATTGCGGCCTTCAATCGATGTATTTGCAAACAGTAGAAGTTGAGGTTGACAGTTTGGTGACGTGAAAGGAGCTCAAAGGCTATGGGTCCTTTCCAATCCCACTAAATGCAAAGCATATTTTTCTTCGGATGAAGGACGTCCTTCGCCGTACTTTAAATCGCTGATCCAGGCAATCCCCATATTTTTTTTTCATTGCACGTTATTGCATATAATATATTTTTCATTACTACTCACCATCCGCTTCAGAAATGGAGCCTCAGTTTTTTCTTCAGTCGAAGGTCGCATGAAGGGATTCGGTTTGGTTTGGTAGCAGATTTCGCCTACCAAATTCGTGAAGGACCCATATATCGTAAAGGCAAAAGTATCCATTTTTTTTCAACCCCCAAGTGACTGTCTCCAAAGGTCCAGCCAACAGTGTTGTCAGATCAAAGGCTACGACGCCAGCCTCATTATTTAATTTACATACCTCGTAGGGGAAAAAAATTGGCGGTATAAAACTAATGTCACTTAGTTAAAAACTGCCAAATGTTTTGGTTCAAATATTTATGAATAATCGAAGCACCATGTCTTTGCTAATAACTGAAATTTTGAAATTTTAATAATTGAATTTTTCGCAAAATTTAAGCGTTTATATCCAAAAGAAAATAAATTATCTTAATAATGAAAGTATTGGCCATCGGAAGCTATTACTTTTTCCCATCTTTCTGTCAAATAATGGATTCCGCTCCCAAAGCACCTTTGTTTTTTCGAGGTTAACCATTGATCAAGCCAAATTTTCACTTCTTCGTAAGTGTTGTTCTGAAAATCCGTGCTGCATCGATCGAAATAGGTGGTAGTCCAAAGGAGCTAAGTCCGGTGACTACAGCGGATGAGGTTAGGTTAGGTCCTATTTAACATTTCCCAAATTGTTTTTTAGACATTTTGCATGGAGAACATGGAGCCGAGCATTGTCACATTGAAAAATAATTTTGTCGTGTCTTTGGGCGTATTCTGGACGCTTTTCTTTAATGCTTGGTGCAATTTTATCAACTGTTATCGATCGTCAGCAAACGTTACACCAGGTTTTAGCAGTTCGTAATACACAGCTCCCCTACTATCCCACCAAATATACAGCAATCGATAACATTCAGCAGCCGTTTTCTTCAAATGAAAGAAGGTTATTAAACTTTCTACATAATTTCTTACATACATCCTTACATAATTAAACATATTCCAATATGTTGTCCACTATTTTTTTTACACAATCACAATAAAAAACGAACTAGCTTTTGATGGCATATGCTTGCCCTCCCAATCGCCATGGACGTCATTAGTCTATACCAACAAATATATTAGTAATGCCATCTCTTAGCAAAATCGGCATTATTATTAACCGAAAAACCTATTAATATTTAAATCTTCCAGTGTCACATAAACCTTACGTAAGGATCTTCAATATATAGATCTTCAATAATAGGCTTCCACATTGCATACTTCCCAATCTATACAGTCAGTCCTAAAATTAACCAAGCCCACGCTGTATTTAATGAATTTTATGTATTTAATTGTTTACTTCGTAAATTTACTACACAAAATACACTGTTCTCACTTAAATAAAAGGTATTCTTCAACCATTAAAGTCTTTATATGTGATGCCATTCCATAAACAATATTATCTTAAAATCTTTTAATTTCTCAACCAAATGAGGTCATTCAATTAATTCCTTTTACCTAATCACATTTCGCATTCACATACCACAGACATACTATTGTTTCAAATTAATATCTCTTTAACACGTGGTAGTTTTATTAAGATACAAAATAACATTTTATACAACAATTTTTTTGTAATTTTCGAATTATTACACAAATATCCTTTCAACCTTTCGTAATTTTCTGATAAATTGATTAAGATTTCTTTCCATCACTTTGGAAATAAATCGGTATGCATTCTGTTCAAATAATGTTCAGTATCAAATCTATTCGAAAAACCAAATCAAAATTATTCATTGCGTAACTCGTTGAGTTCAGCAAAACTAAGATTTCCCATGTCTTGCGTTTTTGGTCTGTGTCAGTTTTGACGGTGCTGGCGTCTTGAAGACTGGGGCTTACATTAAACTTTCTGTTTCTGGATCTGCTGCTGCAGTCCGAGTCTGAGGCTAACGTCCAGCCTCCTTCAGATAGGTCTATGTCAGAACCATAAAATGAAAAGTCACCTTCCATGTTGGTTTCTACTCTTTCTCTTCCACTAGAAACCTGGCTTAAGTTTTCCCTTAATTAAATTATTGATTGATTTATGATCCTGTTTCATTCCTTTTCCCTTAATTGATTGTTTTCTTTTTGGAGCTTTTCTAAATTTTGTAAATAAAAGTAAAAAGGTTTCCTATCTCTTGTAAGTAACGCATCTGACCTTCCGGATCCTTGATGCGTTTTTTCTTATCGTCTAGTGAACGTTGGAGCGCTTTAAATCCATATGTCTGTCATTCAGTTGATGTGGTACCCATTTCCCTGCCTTCTGGATCTTTCCCATGGCATGCAGACGATCACTTTGTTCGACGACCATCTTTTAACCCCTCTACCATTTGTTCTTGAGTTTGCTTATCGCCTTTTTCCAATAATGCTTGCAATTCGGTCTCTTCACATTTTTTCTGTTGACCTGGCATTCTTTGTCTCTCAAGTCGAAATCACCAATTTTGAATCGTCTAAACCAACAAGCATCTTGCATTGGATCATTGTCACCGTAAGTTTCCACAAGTATACCACGGCTTTCATTCTCGTTTTTCGTTTGATTGAACAGAAAAGGCAGTGCATGTCGTAAATGCTCTTTATTTGGGTCAAAACTCGACATGTTTACTACACGAACAAAAATATGAGGCTAACTCAAAATCCTTTAAACATCAATGGCGTTTTGAAAGGTACTGTCGTAGCAACAAAATGACATAAGAGATTAGACTGTGAACCGGTACTAGTTTTCAGTGCCATCCCTTAAAGAAAATTAAGAATTATTAACCATCACACCTGGTATTTCTCTTCAGTACCACGATAAATCCTTATAGATTAAAAAGTTCGATGCAGAGAGTTGTTACCTCTTCTTCAGCCCTGCATTCTCTTCCTTGCAAAAAGTGAACTATAGGCCGGAACAAGTGGTAATCCGATGGAGCAAGATCGAGACTGCATGCTGGATGAGGAAAAAGTTCAAAGTCCAATTCGTTAATTTTTGAGGTGGTCAGATGTGAAAATGTGGCCTTGCGTTGTCTGACTGCAGGAGAACATTTTTACGGCTAACCAAAGCTGAATGGTTTTCGCCCAGAATAGTGTGTACTCTCTCAAGTTGAACTGAATAGAGTTTTGGATTTATCGGCGTACCATCAAGAACCAACTCAAAGTGAATTATTTCATTTCATGAGCTTTTTGACAAATCTGAGAAAAAGGGAGGACCCTTTGGTACCGGAAGAGTTGATTCCCCTGGTATAACTGACTGCTTCACGATATTAAGATTGTTGGCGAAAAATTTCACATAACAAAGGTGAGATTGATGAGCCCATTGGAAGGCCGTGTTTTTGTTGTTAAATCTTATTATTATTTTTTAAAAAATAACGTTGTTCTAGCCAAACTAGTATTGCTGTTTTTAGATTAATTTTTAATTTGTCTTCTGTCTGCATTGTCTATATGTCTTTTAAAAACTGTAATTAAATCATTTACTGATATAGAAGTAGATGGTTTTTTATTTTAGGACAAAACTAATAGCACAAGTCAAAGCAATTTATCACAAATTTATTTGAAATTCACCATTTAAAATTAAATAGCTTTCTTAACGACCTAATAGAAGCAAAGAAAAAAACGCAAATACTTTATATACCCCAGTATATAACACAATAGAAACTCTTAAGATCAAGACAGAACTATTTCAAGAGCTTGTCAGTTTTTTTCGTTTGATTTGCAGATAAAGAGAAATGTAATGGTTTTCATTTTGATACAAAGATACATAGAGATTATGCAATACCTGTCTATGAAACTTCATTATTAAAAGAACATATAAAGCCACAATTTATTATCGCGATTTCTATTATTGTCAGTCGTTTCGAACAATACAAAAATGTCATCACCTTAACTAAATAATTCGTCAAGCAAATTTGGCATGCGATTCGTTCTACAACAATGGTTGCCCGAGACATGATGATGAATATATTTCGAATAAACCAACAAAGAAGTTTATATGTATTCAACTTTACTTCCTGATATATTTAAATATATACCACTATAATCAAAAAGAAAGGTGACTTTTTAAATATAACAAATATTTTTTTATTCACCCAAATTTATTTTGTCTCCTTCAAAGTAATCCCCTCTCACAAAACATAATTCCAACGTATTTTCCAGTTTTTGAAATAGCTTTTATGCTAGACTTCTGGTGTTCCCTTCAAAGCGACCAGCGAACTCTCTTGATGGGCTTCTATGGACTGAAAATGGCAGTCACGAAGTGGTTTTTTCAGTCGATGAAACAAGAAAAAATCATACGTGTCATATCTGATGAATATGGTGCTTGGGGAATGAGATTTGTTGATTTTTAGCGAAAAATTGAATGATTATTGCTGTTATATCAGTTTGCTGATATTATATTTGATAAAGGGATTGCTCTTACCATGAAATAATCTCTCAAAACATTAAATTTAAATGATTTGTCTTTATTGTATGTTGTTAAAGTTCTCTCAAAGAACAGTTCTTCATAAATATCCTAGACCATAACAAAACGAACCTATGCTAATAATAATGCTTCATTATCAGATAAAGTTGATTCGTTCAGTTGTATAGAGAATGGTCTTATGAAGATAATTACACAAGAAGCTTTCAATATCATAACTAATTTCATCAATATGTCTTTCAACTGTGTTATTGCTCAAAGGATTTTTTTTTATTACATCACATGCAGGTTTGTGTAGAACAGTTTTTAAATCACCTTCAGTGAATGGCATTGCTATAAGTAGCGAGATATTGTAAGATGTCCCCAAAAAAACATAGTCTCTTTGTGACATCGAAGCAAACATACTATCCACCGTGGGTCTCTTCTGATGTTTTTTCTTTAACTATTTGAAAGTATTTCAAATCTTTACTGTTTTATCAGGGTGACACCTTCTCAGATGATTCTCCAGCATGGATGGTTTCATAGCGTCATTGCTTAAAACTTTGTAGCATAAAAGACACATAAGCAATCGAAAGCCAAACTTCAAATAATCTACATTGTACTGTCTACATTTCTTTTTAAATTCGGCCATGTTTAGTGGTAGTTTAGTTAACCAAAATTGATTCCCGGTATAAAAACCTTATTTTAATCTGGAGATATCTTTTGGGTGGATATAGAGAGGAATCATGCACCATATAATCATGTTTGTAAAGATAAAGAGGTATATAAGACCGATTGCTAAAACTTTGAAAACGAAAACTATTAAGGAATACGCGTGCAATTGTGTTTAACTTGAATACTAAACTACTATTACTTCAAGTCATGATCGGCGTCTCACACAATCGAAGGAACTACAAAAAGAAAATTTTATAAAAAAATAATTCTCTTACTTTTCTCCGGTACTTCGAAACAAGATGACATTGATTCACTTTAACTTGTAACCTAAAAACCTATTTATATTTCTTTTAAATATTTGCTTAACACTTTTGTTTTCAAAATTCCGAAAACAAATGAACAGTGTCTCTGACATTAGTATTTATAATTGACGAATTAAACAATTCCATGCAAGTACAATTGGTACAAGTCTGCATCGTCGTTACAAAGCTCGGTTACAAATCTGGACAAGCGTTGCTACTGCGCATATGCAAATGATTTTGATATATTAGTAAATAATAACTTAAATTTCCATAACAAAAGTATAAACATAATTTTATAAGTAAATGTTGATTGAACTCTAAAGAATATTCTATCAATTAGCTTCAATTAAAATTCAAAGCAATCAAGTTTCTAGTTTGACTCGTCAACGGAGAATGATCGTCATCCCATCATCGATCTCGAATTTTCCCATGATTGAAGCATCTAGCTCCATATATATACTTCATAGGTAATGTATATGTCTATTATCAGAAAGTATTATGTAAGTACAGAGGTACTATCTGTGTTATGTAGATTATTTCATTTATGGAAGGCCAAAAATTTGGTTACGACTTGCTTAAATGGCATCCACTTTTGTGGACCCCCCGTTAAATCTCATGCACCCCCCAATTTTTGTTTTCGCTGACATAGACCCCATACAGTTCGAAGTCGACCACTGGGGGTTGATATATACCACTTTGGGAATCTATGATCTAAATGATATTCGACTAATATCTAAAATACAATATCTCTAATACTTAATCGAGTTTACTCAGTACAAGGTTTTGGTGAGGTTTTCTTCATTAGTTGAACCTAATATTAAAACATTGAAAGAAATTATAGAGGAGATGTAGATTGGTTAGTGGGAGCAACCGATAGGAATGAATGGGGCAAGAAAAGTAAAAGAAGTGTGGAAAAGGTAAGTTAGAAAGAAAATAAGAGGACCATCTAGAAGTATGTCGAATGAAGTGACGACCTGACGACACGAAAGAATTCTGGCAGTACGTCTCCCGCAGGAAAGGCACATCCCGGATTCCTGGCGATATGCTATACAACTCTGCAGAGTTGAGAACCCCGAGCGACAACGTGAATTGTTTTGCGGACTTTTTCAAAAGAGTTTTTATTTCTTCTATGGACTTTCCTACCTTAACTGATAATGAATACATTCACAAATGAATCGCATACCCTACAGCTTCTTAACGTTACTAATATAAAAGTTGCCATAAAAAAGTTAAAGAATAAACTCACAGCTGGTCCTAACAAAATCCCAGCTTTTCTTGTTAAGGACTGCTCTATAATTTTGACGGAACCGCTGCTTCATCTGTATAACATATCAATTAAAACAAGCACGTTTTCCAGCACATGGAAATCCTCCAAGATCACTCCTGTTCACAGCACATGTCACTGTCGTCACACATCAATCCCGTGCAACTTTGCTAAAGTTTTTGAAACCTGTATTTACAATCCGATCTTTTTTAAAATTAAACATCCGATCGTACCTCAGCAATATAGGTTTTATCAAGGCAGATCCACCAACCAGAATTACCAACCTAACATGCTTCTTTCAATTTATATACAAATCAATATAAAGTAAATGCCACGTAGACACAATATACACTGATCTTTCGAAAGCATCTGACAAACTTGACCATGGAAACTTGAAACTGGACCATTTGCGAACGACCTTAAACTCTTTATGCCAGTTCTATCATCATGTGACTGCTCTCTATTACAGGATGACTTGTATATATATATATATATATATATATATATATATATATATATATATATATATATATATATATATATATATATATATATATAGCGGTCCTGACTACTACTAAGTTGTGCGATCACGACCCGTCATTAAAATGGCCAGTTGACCTGGCCTGGCCCCGATCGTCTCTCCCAACTGCTTTCCTTGCGTTTCCACGTGTATATAGTCTGAAACTGTCATTCAACCATCACATTGATCAAATCATGCAGTCAACAACTGCAACGCTTGGCCTCCTGATTAGATCAACAAAAGCTTTTGATGCCTTGGGCAGGTTCAGCGGTGTTTTCTATAGTATCTATCTTTTAAGCTGAATGATACCTACTACTGCAGAAGTGATAGCCACACTCTGTTATTGGAGAGATTCCCGTGTCAGTCCCTGGAGGACAATAAAGTGTATGCTGCTCAGCTTTTCCTGCTGAAGCTCTACCGCGGCTTAAATGATTGTGAACAACTCCTCAGTGACATTCGGTTTTATGTCCCTCGAATTAACAGCCGAGTTTGGGATACTTTCACCATACCTACCCCTAGCACTAACTTGGCCTCTAATGCACCGCTCTTTCATGCATGCCGAGACCATAATAGATTTGGCGGGAACGTTTCTGTGTCCTTGATGGATATTTTTCAGTCCCCCGCTTGCTCAATATAAATCAGCTTTTGAGAGGACACCGAAAGCTCGTGTGGTATTTTGGAAATAAATTTTTAACGATTATGATGATGATTTTAATGATAGAATTAATTTTTAATTGTTATATGAATATTTTTGTACTATTGTTAGGTTAAGTTCAAATTAGTTTTGTTATATCTACTTGTGTTTTGAATTATATTTTAATTAGGCAGTAGCCTGTTAGACAATAAAGCACCATTCATTAATTCATTACATGCAGAACATGATCCTCTTCGAATACCATACAATTGCACCTTCGAGGTTATTTATAACGTCCCATTATTTTTATCATTTGCTTTGGGCGTACATAATAAACTAAGAGTGCCAGATCTGGATCTAGCCAAGTGGCCAAAAGGACTCTAGGATCTATAATAATCAGAAGAGTTGGCTGATTCTTCCGAAGCACCAGAAGCAGCATTTTACTTCATCAAACAATATTGTTTTGTAATATTACTTACGCATTTGAATATATGCTTTAAAGCTTGTAAATTTGTATAAAAAAATATTTCCCATTTCAGTTCGCCAAGGAACATTACGTGAATATCTCCCACCAGCCAATACCGACAAACCACGTCCATTCCAACCTGGTTACCCACCGGCAGGTTACAGCCCTGAACCCCCATTTCCCTTTCCCACCAGTGCCGTAACTGGAGGTGTGATTGCTCCTGAAGAACCAAGCGATGGAAAAGAGGAGCTCCTGCCTCCTAGTAGAGAAGAAGAAGGTAGCGGACAGATCCCGACAGATACACGCGTTCAATCTGAAGGTTGAATAGAACTGAATTTATCAAGCATGATCTAATATATTATTTTATATTTCAGAACCAACTCCAAAACCGCTTGATGCTCATCCTTCAGTAGATGAAGGAGAACAACCAAGGGTCCCGGAAGAACCTTTACCAGGGTATCCTAGTATCCATCCTGAAGTTCCTTTCTTTACTGGAGCTCCAAGTGTTCCGGAAGAACAACCAGGACCTTTTCCTACTCATCCGTCAGCAGTACCAGAACAAGAAGTAACCCTGGATAGTCGTATTCAACCAGAAAGTCCTCCTGAACAACCTGCAGTACCACAAGTACCGAGTGATCAACCCGAAACAACCTCACAACCAGAAGTTGCTTCTGAACAACCTACTATTCCTATCGTTCACCATGAAATTAGTACTACTGAAGCACCATTTACTAGTCCCCACGTCGATCAAGCAGGTATTTCCACAATTCCTGCCGAAGGTGCACCTCTTTATACTTCACCTGACGGTATGAACCAAGACAACTTAAAAATGTTGAAAATTGTTGATGTTCATTTTTTATAGCTGAACATCTTTCAACAACTTCCACCATATATCCTGAACCGGGTCAGCCGGAATCAACAATCGGTGTGCGTGTTTCTCAGCCTGTAGAAGGAATTACTGCGACTGGTCAACCAGAAGGAACAACTTCTAGAGGAGAATCGCCCCTACCTACAGAAGGAAAACCTGAAGAATTTCCCGAACGCCCCGTCCAGCCCGAAGAACCTTTGCAACCGGTTCAACCAACTCAACCAGAAGAATTAGCTCATCCAGTAACAGGTGAACCAGATCAGCCATTTCAATCAAAAATACCTATTTACACTGCACAATGAATTTCAGAAGTACCCTCTAAAAGTGAAGAACCTGTTCAACCTGAAGTCCTAACAATACTAGATGTTCCTTCACAACCTGAAGTACCTCAACCTGAACAACCTGCTCAACCAATAGAACCGATCTACCCTAAAGAACCTGAATCACAACCTGAAGAACCGGTCCAAACAGAAACACCAATTCTTCCTGAAAAACCATCACAACCAGAAGAACCTACTCAACCAGAATCGCCAATTCGTCCTGAAGAACCATCACAGCCCCAACAACCTGTACAACCAGAAATACCAGTTTATTCTGAAGTATCCCAACCGGAACAACCTGTTCATCCTGAGGAACCAGTACAATCAACTACCGAAACTAGTGTTCACACAGAGGGATTTGTTATTACAGGAGAACCATTCAAACCCGAAGAAGTACCTGAATCAGAACTGCAACCAGTCATACCAAGTGAACGTGTACCAATTCCTGTTGGTACCACTTTGATACCTACCGGTTTTACTGCATCAACTGTAGTGGAATCTCGAATTGGTGGTTCAGATTCAAAAACAACTCAAAGTCCTGAAATAAATACCATTCCTGGAAAAGTAGAAAGCACGGTGACCGATGATGATGATTCGAAACATCCCCCGCACATTCACGCTTTAAGTGTCGAGTGTGGTAAAGAGATGATGACAATCAACATTGAATTCAACAGAGAATTCAATGGAGTCATCTATTCCAAAGGTCACTTCAACACTCCAGAATGTCGCTATGTCCAAGAAAACTCTGGTCAAACTAAATACACCTTCACCGTCAATCTAAACATGTGTGGAACTGAATTCATTAATGCATTCGATACTCAGAATCAATCTTATCTTGAAAACGTGTTGGTGCTTCAAAATGAAGTTGGTATCCAGGAAGTATGGGATACTGTTAGATCAGTAAGATGTTTGTGGGAAGGAAATCTAAAAGATACTCTTAGTGTCGCTTTCAGCATCGGAATGCTCAGTCAGGAGATAGTGACTTTCAGTGGAGATACTGCAATGGCTAAACTCGACGTTGTTCTTGGACGTGGACCTTTCGGTGAACCAGCCAATGGTTTGGTAAAGATTGGCGAACAAATGACTCTGGTAGTAACGGTCAGTGGTGATCCTGGATTTGATTTGCAAGTGAAAGATTGTAAGGCAACTGATGCAGGAAGCAAAAACATCATCCCTCTAACAGACGAAAACGGTTGTATCTTGAAACCGAAAGTTTTTGGATCTTTCCAGAAAACCAGAGATACAGGCAGTTCTGGGGCTTCCATTATTGCTTACGCTTACTTCAACGCTTTCAAATTCCCAGACGAGATGGATTTGACCATAGAATGCAACATCGAATTATGCAAAACTGATTGCGACATGTGTTCTAAAGACCCACAACTGGAACCATCGAAAAGGCGCAGAAGAGATGTTTCATACAATTCATCTCTAGGTGATGGTACGGTTATGGGAAAACGACTTCAAGTTATCCTGCCCGAAGATATTAACGAAAAAACTGTCTTGGAATTATCAGCCAGAGATCATATTTGCATGTCTGCCCAGAGTTTCCTGTTTGCTTCTGCAGCTTTGATCTCATTGGCCCTTGTTAGCAGTACCTTTAGCATATTCCTGTGGCTCAAACGAAGAGAAAAACCATATTTGCAATAAGTACCGTATAATTATATTTAAAAAAATCCAAGCTGCCAATATTAGTTACCAGATTTATATTGCGTAAGATAAATTTAAGAAACAAAAAAATGAGTCCTATTGTATAAAATGTGTAAACTAACATTAAGTGTTAAAAGTGTACAGTTTCTTATCATGTAAATAAACGGTATTTATGTATGATTTTGTTATTACTTTCTTCCAAAGCCAAAGTAGCATGTAATGAACATGCAACAGTGCACCAACTTAATGTAAAAAAAATACATATCACAAAATATTGCGTAGCTGGATCCCAGCTTTAAGCTAAATGTAGACGCTCTAGAAGTTGTTCCAGTAAATTCAACACACCAGCTCTAGAGGTTACGACATATTAAATAGATAAAAGAGAATGAGTTAATAAAAACCGCACTGAAAAATATACATACATACTGAATATGCAACATAAAAATCAGGACAAATTTCCTTATTAAAGAGAAATTGCCAAAACTTGACAACATTGATCTGATACCATCAAATTAAAAATTAATTTTCCTAATGAGGTAAAAAACGCAAAACCTAGTAAATTAATGTTTAGTTTATATATCTTCCTATTTTTATGAACAAACTTCTATTATCAGACATTAGTTGAATTACTTAGCTTATATTAAATATTATTATGTTATACTTAAAAAAATATAAATACTTAGAGTTGTTTATAGCTCTGTAGAAGTTATGAAGTGTCACCTTTAAGGTTAGTTTTCAATATGTCTTTAAAGTTTGAGTACTCTGAAAATACAGAGGTTTTAAAGAAATTTACTGTTGAGGTGAACGTAAGTGATTATAATTCATATAAGAATGCATTAAGATATTTTCAGAGTGAAATAAACGATTATTTGACCCAATTGATTAATAAAGAAGGAGGTAAAGTTAATTATCAGTGTCAGTAATATTTTCTATATGTATTTTAGTTCCAGATGAGCCTTTAAAATACGAAGATTTATCAGATTCCGATTCAGATGAAAATAAAGAACAAAAAAGCTCTAAAAGGAATTTGAGTAATGATAAAGAAGTACAGAAACACAAAATGAAAAAGTGTTAATGATCTTAATTGAACATATAAAACTATTGTAGAGTGTTTAGTTAAGTTATTCTTTCATACTTTTACGAAAAATTAAACAATTCCGTAATTGTATAGAAGTAAGATATATATCTTTAAAAAAAGTAAGAAAATCGGCAACGTTGCTCACAGTTAAAAAATCTATTCTCTAAGAAACTAACCTCCACTGAAAGTTTAATAATATTTATTTAAATAATGGCCACATCTCTGCTTTTTGTAAATGCGTAAGTATATTTATTGACAATACTCTAGAAGTGAATAAGTGTTTTGGTTGTAATGTTTAGTACAATTCATTTTTGTTTTTAGTGATGAGGATAAATCAGAGGCCCAAACAGATGATGGAAATCAAGCTCAAACTGAAGCCCAAATATCTTTAGGGAAATTTTGGCCCACTGTCATGGAAGAAATTCAAAGTATTCGAAATGTACATATTAATGAAATAATAAGAATGTATAATTCATTACTGTTATTTTCAGTTGGATCTAAAACAGCAACTTTTACCTTTAGCCAGAATTAAAAAAATCATGAAACTAGATGATGAGGTGAAAATGATCAGTGCTGAAGCACCGCTGCTATTTGCAAAAGCTTCTGAAATATTCATAAGGGAACTTACTTTAAGAGCCTGGATACATACTGAAGATAATAAAAGAAGAACACTGCAGGTAAGAATATATTAACTCTGTTTGTGGTCATAACAGTTTGTGATTCTAAATATCTCATAGAGGAATGATATTGCAATGGCAATAACTAAATATGATCAGTTTGATTTCTTAATTGATATTGTGCCAAGAGAAGACATTAAACCAACAAGGAGAGAAGATGGAACCAGAAGTAATAACTCAGATCAAGTATGAATCGTAATTTTAGGAGAGGTTTTAGAAAATTTATTTTGTAATATTCATTTGTAGGTTCATTATTATTTCCAACTAGCTCAGCAGCATCATGCAAATTTGCAGCAAAATAATTCTTCACCTACAACATCCACCACAACAACAGCAACAGTTGCACAACCACAAGGAACCATTCAAATAGTACAACCCCAAGTTCAAACAGTACAGGTTAATGCTATTGAACAGGTATATTTTTTCATTATTTTGCATTTTCCTGTGATTGGGTTAATTTTTTTCTTAGAATGCTACTAATTCATCAGGATCTGAAACAACATCGACACCTGTTATTTTACAGTCTTCTCCACAAAGTATTCCTCAAAGTCCAGCAGGAAATGTACAAATAATCCAACAGATTGTATCAGCTACTGGTGAAATTCAACAAATACCTGTACATTTTTTTATTTAATTATACATGAAAAAAATATGTAGCATTCATTTTTAGATTCAGCTTACACCTCAACAGTTACAGATGATCAAGATGCAACTACAAGGTAACACATCACAACCAGTAATAATTCAAGCACCAATTGCCACAGCAAATACAGGACAATCGCAGATTATTCAGGTAAATTGATTAATAAACAGGTTGTCTAAAAAGATGCCCAAGGTTGGAAATTCTAGAAAAAAAAGTTTATGTAGATTTCTCAATAAGAATGTCAGAACTTTGGAACGTAATAACGGCAACACTGTTTTAATATAAATGTCACTCATAGACTGCTGTGTTCAGTATATTGTGTCAATTCACCATGGAAAAATACATGATTCAACAGCATGTATTGTAAGATGGAAGGCAACCCTCACTTCAGGGAAAAAAATTATGTTTTGCGACGATTTAGGCCGTTAAAAATCCTCAAGTGATTCAGGAGTTACCTTTTCATCCTCAGAAAGTCACTGTTTGGTGCTATCTTTAGGCTGGAGTGGTAAGACCATATTTCTTGTGAAGAGGGTGATGAAAATCGTGTTACTGTTAATGGCAAACACTATAGGAATTTGCTAATAGAATATCTTTGACCTGAACTGATAAACATGGATATAAACAATGTTTTGAAGTTTATGTAATTTGCTACAATAAAAGTTTCCTGGCCGCGTTATTTTGCGAAATGGTTGTCATCTGACCACGAAGATCATGCGATCTCATACCCTTGATTTTTTTTTGTGGGGTTATGTTAAATCTTTGGTTTACAGAAATAAACCCCAAACAAAATATACCGCATGATATGTGTGAGAGGGTAATCGAAAATTGGGTCTTCAGAATGCATTCCACCAAACGAAGCTGACGGGGACATTTGAACTACATTATATTCAAAACCTAATTTGTTTTTCAAAATAAAATATATATACCGGTTTATCACTTGATTATTATGATGCCTCAGGTCAGAGTATTAACACTCTTATTGAACAACCTTTATAAACTGCCCTTTCAATTTAAGTCCAAAGTGCCAAATTCAAAAATAGGTAAATGTTAAAGCAATCCATAAGTTCTTCATATGTGGTTTTGGTTAAAACTTTTAACTCCACTAAACAAGAAAAGAATTAACATTTAAAAAACACAAAGTTAAAAATAAAATAAGTTATAGATAACAAAGTAAAAATTTGTTTTATTCAATTTAAACATTAACTAACACCAGCAACTGACAAATCACTGATTCATTTAAAAACAAGTCAATTTCCACAATTAAATCCATTTAATTCAAAGGCAGCAAATCCTTTGATCCGACATTGGTATTTACAGTTGAACCGCCGAAAGATTACGCGTGCATCATCAATTGTATCCATATGAATCAAATAAAAAATTATTAGTCAAATTAGTGCTAACTTTCATAATGGACGTGGTTGGTGCCCCGAAAGACGGATATTTATACTTATGATTTAAATCCACGATACGTTTATTTGGGCATATTTATAACATGAAATTATAAAACGTCTTTTTATAAATTGATATTTTAACGTAAAATTTCGAGTGTGTCATGAAATTGTAAAGTTTTGTCATATATCGAACGGAGAATTTTGTAGATTAAAATTGTATGGATAATTTCAAGTTATCACGAAATTTTAGGGGCGTAGCCAATGAATGACATTGTTTTGTTATTGGTCAAAACAAGGAATTAAATTATTTTGGTATTGGTGAAAATTATTATTTTATCTACTTTATAAACATTTTTGAGACCCATTTTTTTTGTTGAAAATGTTACTAAGCTATGGTAATATTCGAGTCTTTAAACATATCACACATTTATTACAAACGAATCATATAATTATATAAACATACTGTACAAAGTATTTCAAACTTCCATTTTACTTCCTTCAGGTAATAAGTCTGTTGTTTTGGTCTATGCACGAGGTCTGCTTATTCCAAGAGAAGAAATAAATAGCGATGGTGCAAGAAAATATGTGAAAATAACACAATCTCAGATTGTGTTAAAACCCCGAAATGCCATCAATTATAAGGTGAAAAATCGAAAAACACTGATTTTAACATAAAATCAACTGTTTTTGACAAACAACTCAAATCATAACAAAAACAGGACCGCTGAACTCAATAGAGGAACTTTTAATCACCGGTACGAACAAAACCTTTTAATTATTTGTTACTTTCTCTTTCTACTCCGCTGTAACGCTGTCGTAATGTACTGCTCAACCCGAAGACATACTTATTGGTTTTTATCTTCTCTCTCGTTCGGTAAAGGAAAATATTGAGCTGCAACTGTCTAAAAAAATATTACGATATGATAATGCAAAATAAGTACAACGTAATCAAATTAACTATCCTTTACCTCTTGAATGGATAAAAAAGTCCCCCCTATTCCTTTTTTTCCATTTTGAAATATGCTTAAACATTGAGCACAAATTGTTGGGCTTGTGATTTCTTGTGAAGATGGATTTCAGAAGAGCAGTATATACTGGTGCTTTAATACTAAGAAATAGAAAAAGAAGACGTCAACACAAATTGCTAACTAGGTTCTATTGGTTACAAATTGTTGCGCGGTTTTTACCCGCGAGGCATATTTCACGGTTTTAAAATCAAAAAAACCACGGCGGTTTAGTCGTAGTGCAGCCTCGGCCTTAGAAATAGTTTCTGACAGTTAGGATTCGGCACAGTAACTAAAAACCGTTCCAACCATCGTTATTGTGCGAAATTCTGACGCTACTTACTTGTTAGAAACTGTTAGAAACTGTTACTTGTTAGAAACTGTTTCCGACGCTACTTGCAGCGAACCGTATATTTACGTTATTATTTTGAAACAGTTTGTTTATCTTTCACTATATTTTTAGAATTAGCCATTATAAATTCCATTTTTTATTGAACGTTTATAATAAAATGTCTTTGGTTAGGTTAGAATTATTAAAGGAAATAAAAGTTTATGAATCTTTGAAATACTTACTGCTAAGAAAATAACAAATAACAGTAGTTCTTATAAGAATTTATTTTACAATAAAACTGGAATTTACAACACAAAATTTCACTAAAAAAAAACAACAAAACAAGTCAGATGACAACTAAAACAGGACCGCTGAACTCTATGGACTAACTTTTAACCGGTGGTATGAACTAACACCTTTTAATTATCTCTTACTTTGTCCTTCTATCACGCTGTAACGCTATCTCATACTTATTGATTTTTCATCCCCTTCTCTCGTTCGGTAAAATAAAAGGAATATATTCAGACAATGTCTGTTATATAGGCATAAATTCATGACACATAGGCAATCTTTCAGAGGTTCAACTGTACCATTGTTCTTCCTGATGGTTTGTTCACATAAAATAAAAAGAATATATTCAGACAATCTCTATGATGTGGGCATACATTCATGACACATGGGCAATCTTTCAGCGATTCAACTGTATCATTGTTCTTCCTGATGGTTTGTTCACATAAGATGTGTTTGAATGAAGAAGAAAAGGTAAAGGTTGGGTAATCGAGTTTTTGAAGCTTTCTGTCCGTTTGTCTGGAAGTTTTTTGTTGTTCTGGTCTAAAAGGATCTCTTTGTTGATTTTGGACAAGCTAGATTTCATCTTCAGAATGCCACCAGGCAACAATAAATTGGTTTCATAGCTTTTCAACTTGGAAATCTGCAAGTCGAAGTTAACTCCTCGGTCAGCGTTCCCGTTAAACACCTCAAACAATGTCGGCTTCATATGCATTTATGGGTGGGTGCATATTAATTTTTTGCTTCTCGACGCACGTTTCGCACCAAACCATATCATGTTAACATCATCAAAAGATGATTTAATCTAATTTTAAAACGAAACTATGTTCTGTTTATATGACAACCCTGCCTAATGAACGGTATAAAAATCATAAACCGTGAAATTAACTAAGCGTCACATTTAATCCAGGGAGAGATACACATGAACAGATATTCAACATTCGACAAATAATCGAAAAGCCAGAGAAGTCAGCCAGCTTGTATATCTCTTGCCTCCTGTATACCAAATGCCTATAAGGCATTTGACACCTTAAAATAGGAAAAATTATGGTAAATATTGCAGGAAATGGTAGTATCAGATCACCTGATTGGCTTAATTTGTCACTTATATGAAAAATACAGCAGTGGCGAAAATTAAAAATCGAATATACGATGAATTTTGCGTAAGTGAAGGACCCAGACAAGGATGCACCTTGTCATCAACATTTTTGGTGAATATATCATCGGGTGGTATCAGTATTGGCTGCATTAAAATAACTATGCCGATGACACTACACTTCTTGCCAGATCGGCCGATGAACTGACCTTAATTATCAAAAAAATAAAGGATAAAAGCCGTCTTCACGGACTAGAATGGTCGAATGAAGGTGGTCAGAGATGTATAAGATACCTCATAAAAAGTATCTGGAATACAAGATACTTTTAAGTGATATATTTGAGATATCAGTTACAACATACTTTTGGAAATGGTATTTGTATCTAATATCTATATGATCAATGGTATCTTGTATTTGCTATCTCAAATATATCTTAAAAGTATCTTGTATATTTTATTCCAGATACTTTATGAGATATCCTGTATATCTCTGAAGGTGGTAACATTCATGAGACCAGAAGATGCGAAATGACACAGAATACAATGCGAGATTTGCAGAAGATCTGGAGGGATAGGGACATAACACAGAACACAAAGAAACATAGTAAAAATCTTAGTTTTTCCAGTATTGCTATAACCCACTGAAACATGGACCATTATAAAACGAGACCTTCAAGCTCATTGATTCTTTTGAACTTTAATGCTGGAGAAATTATGCTATGTTCAATGATATTGAAGAAATTAATAAACCCATAAGACTATCCCAAATTGTTCATGAACAAATACTAAGATTCTTCGGTCATATTGATCGTAGATATGGTGGTAACCTAAAAAGACTGCTGCAGGGACGGATGGAAAGTTCTGAATCACGCGGCAGACCTCCAAAGAAATGGACAGATCTAATTAAAGACCTAACTGGTTCATCCCTCCAATATGTAACTAAGGAAGCCAGAAATAGAGAACGATGGCGAGAAGTAGTCCGCAAACGAAATCAGTTTCCATAGGTCAGCACTCTTCTATAAACAAGAATATAAAGAAAAGAAGAGAAGTTACATTAATAAATGAAAAACTTGACTGAATAAGGTAGTTTTCTTACTGTTTTTTTAATTTTAAACGCTTTTATTCGCATCCAAAGCCCTATTATTTACACTTTTAATAATATTATGGACATGTTCAAGTGCATATTGGGTAACAAAGATTGTTCGTTTCTCCCATATCTAATGTTACATCCATGTGCATCCTGAAATCCCTTAATATTTATAATTCATTTGGACGAGTTTTGCCACCAAACCAAGAAAACAGGTAGATAATGAAATTAAAATTCGAGGAAAAGCTCATCATATAACCGGTATAAAATAATTAAAATTACAACCTAATACGATTTAAAATTTGAGTAGTAGAAGGGGGCTCCCACCTATTTTCAGGGATGGTCGCGAACCGCTGAGTTGAGAAGAATGGTGTACCTACACCTACCCAGGTGGGTGTAAATATTTCACAATAATTTTTGCCAGACAAAAGTCAATAAGGAGGAATAATCCTTGTTACAACATCAGACACGATATCGTTTAAAAAGTAACTGTGAAAAAAAAAACGCTGCGAAAGTTCATGACATGATTTGTTTGGCTTTGGGAGATAATGCTGTTTCATACAGTATTTATAATGTGGTTAAATAATGCCGGACATTTAAGGCAGCCAAAAAAGTGGATAATGAATAATGGAAAGCACTATTGAACAAAAATCCTTGTCATATACTGCTAGATCTCAGAATCGATCTTGGAGTAATACCGCAAACCACTTCTAATCGTTTACTTAAGCTAGAGAAAATTCTAAAGGAGAGTTTTTAGGTCCTCTATGAACTTACAGCTGAATGCTCTCCGGATTCAAGAAAAATAATTTTCTGAAAATTCTGACATGCGACAAAAAGTGGACCCTCTACAATAATCCAAAGCTACGACACAAAACCCGCTTCACATCTCTCAAGAAAGTCAAAAAAGGCCTCAGTGACTTCATCACATCAAAACCATAAGTTTTTTTTTCGATCTGGAATTCGGCAGTTGCCGGAAAGATGGTGAAAGTGAGAAAGATTACTTCAAAGAGTAAGCTAAGGCTGATAATTAAGTTGTGGACTGATCTAACATATAAATCATTGAATTATGTGCATTATAGGATTGGGCAAACATTCTGTTTTTTTTTAGACAACCTGTATATGTACTACCTTATATACAAATAAAAATTATCTAATATTGCTGATTATAGGTCGCTCAACAAAACGGTGGTACTCAACAAGTATTTTTGGCTCAAAGCGGTACCAGTGCAGAAAGTGAATAGTTGTTATGTACTATGTCTTAATTTATTTAAAGTTTTCTAGTAATTCCTATAGGAACAAAGATAAAGAAAAGAACTTTTTCTGATAATTGCAACACATTTTTTACCTATTTGTAGCAACTATATTAATAAGAATTTTATTCTGTAGAGCAACAAAATTTAAGAATTATATTAAATCCAAAATATCGCAGTCAGTTAAATATAAGATAATATAGATGATATTCTAAGATGTTATCCTAATATAAAATATCTTAAATATAGAATATCACAAAATTCTCTTGTTTTTTTAATCTATGAAATTCGATTTTATGTCTGTGTATGTATATATATATATATACGAGGGTCGATCCAAAAGTAAGTTTCCCTTCATTTTTTCAAATAGACAACTATGTTTATTTTCATTAAAATTTACATCGTCGGAAAGATGAAACTTTCCTCTATTTTTCGACATAATCGCCATTTCGATCAACACATTTTTGTAGACGGTGCTCCAACTTTTGTATGCCCATGTCGTACACCTCCGCCGCCAAACCCTTAAGAAAGCGCTGCACCTCTTGTTTCACTTCCTCGTCGTTCCGGAAGCGTTTGCCACTCAGGTGTTCTTTTAACTTGGGGAACAAGTGATAGTCGCTGGGCGCGAGGTCCGGACTGTAAGGTGGGTGGGGCATGACAGTCCATCCAAACTGCTCCAAAAGTTCCTGGGTTTTGCGGGAAGTGTGAGGTCGGGCGTTATCGTGAAGCAGCGTTACACCTGTTGTCAGGCGTCCTCTCCTGCGGTTCTGGATAGCACGCCTGAGTTTAGTGAGTGTCTCACAATACCTGTCCGAGTTTATTGTTGTCCCGGGTGTCAGGAACTCGATCAGCAGTATCCCCTTGCGATCCCAAAAGACAGTGGCCATGATTTTGCCAGCAGAAGGAGTTTGCTTGAACTTCTTTGTGACTGGTGACCCTGAGTGACGCCACTGTTTAGACTTTTCTTTGGTTTCGGGGGTGAAATGAAAAACCCACGTTTCGTCACCGGTCACGATGGAGTCCAAAAATTCTTCCTTATCGTCTTGACACTTTTGAAGAAACTGTCGAGCACAATCGAGGCGTTTCTCCTTGTGTTCTGCTGTCAGCATGCGCGGTACCCATCGAGCGCAACACTTGTGATACCCCAACTTTTCAGTCAAAATTCTTTCCACTGTACCGTAAGAACTCCCAGGAATCCTATCAACGAGTTCACGGATGGTGATTCTCCGGTTTTGAAGCATTTCGCGTTCGATCTTCTCGACAATCGACTCCGAAACTGCAGGTCTTCCACTCCGCTCTTCGTCGTGAACCTCCTTCCGTCCGTCACTAAATTCCCTGCACCAATGTCGGACCATTTGAACGGACATACACTTGTCGCCGTAAACTTGTGTCAACTTTCGATGAATTTCCACAGGTGGAATTCCTGTCGCATGCAAAAACCGAATAACCGATCGAATTTCGCACCTGGCGGGATCAACAATAAGAGGCTCCATCGCGAACGGCTGCTGAGCCAAGACTGAGCGGCGTAGCGCAGCGCTCGCGGGCGGAAAAGGGAGTGGGGGATCTGCCGTGCACAGCGGTGTTGTCGAATTTCGCCTAGCAGCTTCCAACGCTGCTGCAGCTCTTTGGGAAACTTACTTTTGGATCAACCCTCGTATATATATATATATATATATATATATATATATATATATATATATATATATATATATATATATTATATTCAGCTCTACAAGCCTAGTGGCTCTTGGCTTCGAGTTCTTTCACTCTTCTTCATTACACTTCACTTCTAAGCATCATTCTTCCAATCCCTCACTCCTACTTTCGTCAAATCATTTAGCACCTCATCCGGCTATTTCTTCCTCGGTCGCCCTCTTTTTCTCTTTCCCCCTTCGCCTCTCATCAGAATTCCTTTAACCCATCCACCGTTGGACATCTTCGCTATGTGCCGCAGCAAGCTAGCTCGCTGCGCTCTCACCACCTGAAGAATGTTTGGTTTTTTGTACAGTTCTTCTATTTATTTGTTTGTTCTTCTTCTAAATTCGTTTTGAACTTTAATTCCTTCAAAAATTATCCACACACACATACATACAATTTTTTGCTTTCTTTGGACTGCGTCCAATGAGACAACAGTAGTTGGGAGTTATACACCCCCAAACTGCTGGGTTCCACAATCTCATGTGGATGTCCCTTTCATTGGAGGGCACATCTTTCGTCTGTTGGTGGTTAGACTCATCAGGGTACCAACATATGCTCTCTTGCCAAGAATAGGGAGACCCTATCCACAATCAAACAACCCACACTTTCGCCGACTCCACGTCAGATGGTTTATACATATAGATAGTCGCCAGCTTACTCCGAGCGGTGTGAGCGGAAAGACGTGTCTTCGCGTGAAGTGTTTTTTTTTCAACTTTGTAACACGGCGCGATGGAGCGTTCGTTTGAACAGCGATACACCATCATGTTTTGCGTGAAGCTTGAAAAGAATGCAACCGAAACATTCCAGATGCTGCAAAAGGCCTTCAAAGACGACTGCATTTCAAGGTCACAGTTCGGGAGGTGGCACAAGGTGTTCAAGGAGGGCCGGGAGGAGGTCGCCGACGAACCCCGTTCTGTACGACCAACAACGGCTAGAACCGACGAAAACGTGGATCGTGTGCGCGAAGTTTTGCGTTCCTGCCGTCGGTTGCATCCAGCAAATTGCTGACACCCTACACATGTCCACATTTGAGGTACATGGGATAGTGACCGAGAATCTGCAAATGCGCCAGGTCTGTGCGAAGCTTGTGCCGCAAGTGTTGACGACAGATCAGAATCTAACTTCGAGTTTCACGCTGTCAAGAATTGTTGGATTTGATTCAAAATGAGCCGGACTTTCTTAAGTCTGTCGTAACCAGAGACGAATCCTAGATGTTCGAGTACGACCCAGAATCCAAAAGACAGATCCGGGTCACGCGCGTGAGAGCTGACATCAAAGACATGGTCAAGCTCATGTCACCATGACAATGCCCCCAGCCACACGTCCTTCATACTTACCAACTTCCTGGCCCGCAACAACACCCCGGCGATCCCCCAGCCCCCTCATCCGACTTGGCTCCGTACCACTTTTTTTGTTTCTCCGACTGAAGAGAGAGCTGAAAGAAAAGCATTGGGAGACCGTGAAAAACATCCGAAAGCATATTACAACGTTCCTGAGAAACATTCGCGTCAAGGACTTTCAGGGTGCCTTCCAGGCATGGCAGCAACGTCTCCGCAAGTGTATTAATGCAGAGAGAGGGTATTTTGAAGAATTAAATACATATATATATATATATATATATATATATATATATATATATATATATATATATATATATATATATATATATATATATATATATATATATATATTATATATAAATTTATATTTAATTATATATATAAATTTCATGTACACTATTTCAAAATATTTGAGAACAATATGACATTATTGCAGGCAACCAATAATACAATAGAAATAACTATAAATTTACTTCTATAAAACCCATAACGCAAGTTAATAGTTAAAAGACCTGTAACTTTTTACATGTATGATACAGAAGTAAATAAATAATATGTATACTGGTAATATGTCGACATGTAACCTTGCTTTCTCGGATTTCATTTTTGAAAACCCCCATGCATACGTAAAATTTTGATCAAAACATTTACCACCTGTCAGTTGTGTATTTCGCGATTTGTGAGGAGTCGGTTGCTGGATTTCTCTAAATGTGGTGTTGATTTTTGTTAATGATTTGTTCGTTATTCGGTAATTATTGTTTGACTTTGTGCAGTGTCTCCTTGACTAATAGAAATTAACTTAATTATTCCGTTGCTATTGCGTAAACTTCTTTTGCGTGTGTCACAACAATATTGCTTAATTCCGGTTAAAGAATGTTATTAAGCATGTATTTCCCACTCAATTCTATTATGTTTGAAACATCTCTAGGCAGAAAAAATTCATAATATATCGTTTTCCATGTGAAGCATTCAAAAAATGGCTGAGACGTGCACGGTAGTGAATTTTTCGAGGGAGGCTTCACTGGCTCGAATAGAGAACATGAAGCCAAGTGATACCGGAGGAAAACTATCAGAGAACAATCATAATTTTGAACTATTGTATGTGTGTTGTATAGTTTTATCCATATTAACTTACGTTACAGACTTGGGACTGACAATTACCTTATTGTACTTTTATTGTTCGCAAGGTTATGGCCTTTATTTTGCTTTAACATTAACATTTGTGTTATTACCTGCAATATGTATGAGCACAGTGAGTTTAAGATGGTAAGTGTTTAGTGTCTTAATGTTATAAATTTTCTTGATGTTGGTCTTAATACATGCTTAAAGAAAATAATTTTAATGTCAGAACAATATATTCAAGCATTTTGTTTTTAGCAGAGCTTACATCATTTAATGATATCACTGGATATTTTAAACATTCTTAAATATTCATAGAAAAACTTTCTTTTGAGACTCACCCATTGAGTTTATAATGGTTGAAATCATATCACAATTATATATAGTAGCTAGATAATATCTATAGGTAATATTAGGTTAAACTTTATTTCAAATTTGAAGCACACAAGGATGACTATAAACATTATTCTATAATATTTATAGTCATATATATAAATATTATATAAGTATTATTACGAATATACCATAAATTTAAATATGATACATTTTTGTACTATGAATGAAATTTAAAATTTCTATTTTTTAGAAATAAATTACTGTTTATGAGTTAATAATGTAATATATATTTGATAATTGGATATATTGCCTTCGAAAAAATAATTTTCAATATATCAGATAAGTTTATCTTAGATCATAGATAACAGATTGTTGATGATATAAACAAACATAAAATAATTTTCACTAATGATATATGATATAATAGGCGTATCCATAAGTAATGTCGTTTTTTGATAGTGTACACAATTTTATTTTATTTAGGAATTAATACAGTTTTAATCTACAATATAATCTCATTATTGACAATCTTTGCCCATCTCTCTGACAAACTTTCTATTCCCTTTTTATAAAATGAGGGTAATTTTACAGTAAAATATTCTTCAAGTGCAGCTTTAATAGATATTGCAGTAGGATTTTTTCTACCAAGAAAATGTTCCATAGGTTTGAAAAGATGGTATTCTGATGATGTACTTTCCAGTCTAACTCTATGATTTTGTTTTTATATGATTTTGGCACTATGAGATCTTGCTCCGTCATGCTGCTGGCATAACATCTTTTCAATTATACAGTATTGGACGTTTTTGAATTAAAGTTGTATTTAATCTATCAAGCTGAGTAAAATAATATTCAGCACTTATAGTTTCATTAGGATTCACAACCTCATAGCAAATTATTCTTCCAAAATACTACTATATTGACAATATCACTTTTTAAGGTTTTTAAGACCTGGTTTTGAAGTGGGATGGTCCTGGTGTTAACCATTATTTTTTCCTAT
Source organism: Cosmopolites sordidus (assembly GCA_031761425.1). Lineage (NCBI taxonomy): Eukaryota > Metazoa > Arthropoda > Insecta > Coleoptera > Curculionidae > Cosmopolites > Cosmopolites sordidus. Next base: position 234,626 of record JARFXV010002041.1, read on the forward strand.
GTAGATTGATGTATATAATTAATTTTTAATCTCTTATAACAATTTGTTAATGAGAAAGTGCATTGCAGATTGTTATACATTGATTTTGTTTTCAACTGAAAGTTGATGTGTCATCCAGATTCTTCCCCTTTCCACTTTGCTCAGTTTTGAGCACCATTATATTGTGGACCATGAAATTTTAAGCTTTGTGTCTTAGTCCTGAATCACTTGTTTGGGATCAGCTTCAATTTCAAGCAACAACAGAATCGTAGCAAATTCGACAGGTTGTGACGTTAAGTTTTTAATCTTTGTAAAGTTTGTAAAGTTATAGCGACGGCGGCCGTTTGCCGGAGGTAGATAGGTCCTAGGCTACGGATGGTGCTCAGGCACGTCAATAGGGCGCCACCCAGTTCTTTGGAATCGTTAAAGATAAAAACAAACCTTAAAATTGTGAAAAGGTTTATTTTCACTATAAAGACTCAGAAACAGTACTAATTATTTAATACAAACAAACATAAATTCAGACACTAACTCAAAAAAGAAAAATAAAAAAATATACAATTATCACACAAACGAATTCAATCTAACTAATATTGTCTACAACTACCTTACTTAACTAGGAATATAAAGTGAAAGGTTCAATCTCAAACAAACATTCTAATGGTATTAGGGCTCTTGTCTAGCATACAAAGAAAATTAAAATAAACTGTTTTAGATCAACCTAAATGTCATTAAATGAACCCAAATTATATGTCTTTGTGGTACTGTTCAGCTATCCAGCCTCTAGATTGTCTAGTTACCAAAATGATAGATTACTGAACAGTTCAGTCTTCTAAACGCTTGGATCTCAAGAAGCCTGGAACCTACGATGACCGAGGTCCAAGAAGTCTAGTCCGGAATGCCCACGAACTAAAATGACTATAGTCCAAGATGACTGCATTAAAATGAGCAGGATCTAAAATGACTGGGGCTAAAACGACTGGGCTCTGAATCGACCGGGTTTTAAAATGACCAGGCTCTAAAACGACCGGACTCTAAAATCCTCTACAAAAATACAAAAAGAATAAGCCTGTGTAGGGCTTGGCCAGCTGATCAACATACCTTAGATGTAGGGATTACTCAAGCAAAACTATCAGCGGCGTTAATTCTTAGATCGGCGTGGAGATATGTGTTCAGCACGACGTGGGATGTTCGACGGCCTCGACACTCATCCAGGAGTATACAGGTGCGCTTTGAAGTAAGACCTGTGCAAAACAGTACTACCTGTAGCGACCGATAATTTGTAAACACTACAAGGTATTGCGCTCTTCTATTCTTATAAAGTTCACATTTTTACAGTAAGCACACTAAATATCAATATATTTAACTAGAACATAGGTTATGTTGGATGGAGTTACCGCAGATATATTTATGGCAATGTGAAGTAGGGGTAGACATGTTAAACAACATCTGTCAGAAAGTGTGGAACTCCGAATTGTAGCCAGAAGATTGGTCCATCTCAGCATTTATACCGGAAATACTGTCTTATTGCTATCATTCCAATGCAAGTAAAATCCTCCACATTATCAACGATCGCTTAAAATCTTATTTATCATGACAGATTCCCCAGAGCAGGCTGGATTCGAACTAAGAAGAGGTACTCATGAACAGATATTCAGCAGTCGGCAAGTAATAGAAAGACTGATGCTACAGGGATGAATGGAGGATTCTAGATCACGCGACAGACCTCCAACCCGATAGATATACCAACTTAGAGACCTACCTGGTACATTTCTTCAGTATATCCAAGGAAGCCAGAAATAGAGAACGCTTACAAAAAGTAGACCCGATTGTATGTGAACGGAATGAGTTTCCATAGGTCACGATTCTTCTGTAAAAAAGAATGCGGAGAAGAGAGATAGGTTACGTTATATTACCAACACGCTGTATTAATATAACTATGTTGTTATAACCTTTAAATAAACCAATAGAAAAAATGAATGTTCATAAGTTTAAATAAATCGCTAGTCACGTGGGTTAAATGATTAAATGAAAGCTCTCTGTATATAAGTCACTCACTTGAAGTCACTAAAATTCGAACTTGTTCTTTAATAAATTTTCAACCTTGGCACCACCTACATGATATGATTTATTGAAATAAGATACATCTTCAAAGAGTCTCTAGTCGTTAAAATTGGTTAATCTCTTGTTTCTTGTAGTGATTACACTCCTGTGATCAAAAAGTAAGGGATCTCTTGTTTTAAAAATTCTGTTAGCGATTTTTTAAGATGGGTCAATTTATCAAGCAAAGAATTTGCAGCCAGTTTTGTCTAAAAAGCGAAATTTCTTGTATCAATGCATTAAAAATGTTATGGGGATGAAATTATGCCAAAAAAAGTTTACGAGTGGTCCAAGGATTTACCAGTTGAGACGGTAAAATGTTTTCTTAAAAAAAAAGTTTAATTTGGGAGAATGTTTAAAAATAGCTTATTCAAAATATGCGCCATCGCTAGCCACATATTTTTCTCATCTCCATGGGAATTTAGAAAAACCGTCTTTCTTTTTAGATGGTCCAGTCATCAAGCCATTTTTTAACATCTCTGTAATTATTGAAGTGTTTCATGGAAAGTGGGTGAGACATTGATGAAAACAAGTAGTAGTTGGAAGGAGCCTAGTCTGTGAGTACTGCGGGTGGGGAAGAGTTCCCAGGCAGGTGCAGAAATGGTGTCTTTGACCGCTTTCGCTGTGTGTGATGGGACGTTGTCGTTCTGCTGAATCACTTTTCCGTGCCTTGTAGCCCATTCTGATCACTTATTGATCAATGCATGGTTGAAATTGATTATTTGTTGAAGGTAGTGAACGGTATTAACTGCTTCACCTGGTTTCAGAAGCTCATGGTACACGACAACCTTCTGATCCCACCAAATGCACAGCATCACCTTCTTTCCAAAGCGATTCGGCCTTGCGGTTGATGATGGTTGTCCTGGGTAAACCCATGATTTTCCGCATTTTGGGTTTTCGAAATATCGTCTCCAGTTACGATCAGATGCAAAAAGTTTTCTCTTTCATACCGAGAAAGTAAAACTTCGCACACCGTTTTTCACTCCATCTTTTTTTTTTTTTGATTGAACAAGAAAATCAGTATGTGCCGCAAATCTTAATTTGGCTCAAAACTCGACGTATTTATTACACAAAAAATATGACGCTAACTCGAAATCGTTTAAACATCAATAGCGTTTTTAAAAAAAATATGAATTATTAACCGCCACACCTGGTAATACTCCTGTGTCTACCTTACCTGATTGATGTATAAACAATCTATTGTTTTTATGGACAAACGACTTTGTGTATTTGGGATTTATAATATTTGGTAGCACACGTGTTGATTTTGATATCGGTCCTCCAAATAATTCCCATGATGCTTACTTCAAAGCTGTAATGCATTACCGGTTCGCTCTCTACGTTCAAACGTGGATAGGTGACCATCATAATAAAATATAATGTTACATTGGCGGCAATGATACAAAAATGTTGTTATGCCAATGTTATATAATATAAAATGTTTTATCACGTGTAATGTAAACAGATTATATAAATATTATCAATTGAGTATTCGTATTGCTACTCCAGTATACGGTTAGCTAGTTGTGGATTCCTGATGTACTTTGTGCCCCTGATCTCCTACTTACCCTTTTGAGCGCCATCAAGTTTCTATACGATGATCCTTTGTGGTTGTCGGTTTGCCCAGGCTCAAATTTAGAAATGGTCTGGATATGAGTGGTTATAAATTATAAAACCAAAGGGTGTTTGGTACTAATACTCTATGGGTAAAATAAAATATATATTAAAATGAAATATTAAAGATATAGGTATATTATAGAAAATATATAATTATACACTTTCCACACAGGCCGTACAAAACAAAACGAATAATATAAACTGCCAAATTAATTTTTTGATGTCATATACAGACCATTTTAGGCCCATGACTTTATGGATATTTATCGCCCCCGAAAATTGTTTATCAACGGCAACTTTTCCCTATTTTTCCGATCGAACACGGCAGTCGAACCGGCTAACGCGCTGGCCACGGCTCATCGCCACTGCGCCAACCATCCGATGATCACTTAGCAGAACATTTTTTAAAACAGTAGTTCTCTGCAATTCTTAAATGCATGTACTCATCTGTTTTCCGGTACGGGATAACAAGGGGTTAATTGACCTGGGGGAATGGACGGTCTGATAGGGTTTGTCGGTTGACGGCTGGCGGATAATGGTTGATCGGTGGCGTACCTTACTCTCAATCTCGGTTACTGTCTAGAGCAGGGGTCTCCAAACTTTTCATCCTTATGTCTATCTCCAGTATGTTCCAAGGACCAAAACCGTTTTAATTTTCCTGCCATTATCTATAATTTCTGAACTAGTTGCCGAGTACGCACCCTAAACGCTTACTAAATTCGCTAGTCGCAGACCGGATTGATAACACTGGCGGGTTATAGTTTGGAGACCCCTGGCCTACAGATCTAATAGCCTAGATACGGCTGCCCCAATTGGGCCGATGTAGTTGGGCCATGGGCATCAAACTAATCACCCTCGGGGCTGCAATTCGACCGGCAATATAGATATACATACAGTCAAAGCTCCTTTTTCACGCTTCCGTTCGCTTTTTCAGTATTCGCGAATTAAAACATTGTAACTACATCTTGTATTCGCAGCTAAAAATTTCTTCATTCGTGGATCCAAAACAAATGATGGACCAAGGAACAATCCAGGCCTTTAAGCTATATTACATTAGACAAATTTTAAAAATCATACTGCCCACCATGGAATATGATCCTGATATAAATGTTATGCAATGCGGGATACATTTTGACATAGCAAAGTGCATTATTAACATAAAAGAATCATTGCAAGAGCTGCTTGCAAGTCATATATATTGAAATCATGTTGGAAAAACAGTTGCCTGGTCTAACGATCTATAAGACAAGATGGGTTCGAACAGATATAATCAAATGATATTCAAGAATTGCTTGAATCGCAAGATGAAGATTTGATTAAAACCGATTTGGAGGAAAGGCTTAATCCCCCATTCCATTGAAGATCAAGCCTCAACGGGCACTGAAAAGGTGATATTAAACTTAAAAAACCTGAGTGAATGTTTACGAATGGCAAATGAGCTTTGTGATTTCTTCATAAAAATTGATTCGTCTATTAAGAGTTGGAGACAGCTCGAAAACTATTAAAATATACGGGCCACTCAACCGTTGCCAATATATTTTCCACAACAAATATTTTTTGGACCAAAATAATAATAAATTTTAGATCGTAACACGATTACCTTTTCGTATTGTTGATGGTGGCTGCTGACCTTGTCTTACTAGTCGTTGAATATATTCATCGTGGGTGTATTATACAATCTCGAAATACTTCAAAATACAGTAGGTTTCCTATGTCATCGCAATTATCAAACAGATGAATAGAAATTGGTAATACATATTTATTATTTTATTAAAATCCGACGGAAATTTTTTTTTTTTAATTATTAATACTTTAATTTATTAAGAAACTTATGTGGAAATGTTAGGAAACATTTTAGCGTTTTATAATACAAGGTGCCCCATAAAAAAGTTTATATTTTATTGGCTCACCGCGCAAAGGCAACAACTGTAAAGGGCGCGGGTCACATGTCAATCGATAGCACCGCGTTTAGGAATTTAGTCGGTATGGAGCGTTTCTCAGGAGTAGACCATGGGTTGTATGCAAGAATTCTACAAAAGTTTTATCTCAGCGCTCATTTTCATCTCAACGGTCATGTAAATAAGCAGAACTGTCGTTACTGGAGTGCAACGAAGCCAAAACAGAAGCATCAAAAACCCCTTCTTCCTTTGCAAATCCATTAATGGTTGTTTGCGACCACATTTTCCATTCTCTCTCTATCTCTGACGGTATGAATTCCCGATTGTATATCGTTTATGCCCGTCCATTGCCTCATGTTCCGCAGCCATGACATCTTTTTACGTTCTAATCCTTTTCTATCTTCTATTATTTTTGATTAGTTGCAGAAATTGGTATTTCTGGCCTCGCAGTAGGCAGTCTTTCTTTTCTTTGTGATGCTGAGGAGCTTGCGGTTTTTATTGATGCATTTAAGAACCTCTTCGTTTGTCATCCTAGCAGTCCTTGGTATCTTAAGAATTCTGCGGTATATTCACATCTCAAAAGCCTTTGTTCATAGCATTTGCCTTTAAGGTCCAACCCTCTACGCCGTAGAGAAGCACCGACTAAATGTTGTACCCTATCAATCTTAATTGAAGATCAGGTCGAAGTCGCTACAGATGAACATTTTTTTGAATTCCAGGAAACTACTTCGAGTTTGTTCGATACGGCATTTAGTTTCATTGTCTGAGGACCATTCTTCATAGATAGATAGATAGATAGATAGATAAAATATTTAACTAAGGTAGCCAATACTTGATGGAAATTCATTTTAAATAAAAAAACCAAGATTAATATCTAAATTTCCACTATATTTAAAACTTGTACGTATGACAATTGTTTCGACACACAGTGTCTTTTTCAAATACACACTAAATTAAACTAACAGTAAGAAAAACAGTTACTACCTAAACTAATCTAATAAAACCATAAATGATGATAGTGGGAGTCCCGCGTCTCAATGTCTAGAGTAATATAAGTTTAACAAGGGTGAACCATTCAAGTCTACCTGATCATTTTTGCATATTTTGCATTGATTGGCATAATGAGAATTATTCTGTTCTTTAATATAACTTCTTTTATGTTCATTAAGCCTGGTAGAAAAGCCTTTGGACAAGAACCGCACTCAATTAAATAAACTCCTGATTTATGAAGTTTATTTGTTTGACTTTTATTAAGCGTCCAAGACTATGGTTTGTTCCGAATGCAATATTTACACATTACAAAAACAAGCGATATAAATTGTAAAAGCGGAACATTGTGAACATAAAATAATAAATATAATAAACATAATAAATAATTCTTACCAAAAATAACAAAAAAGAAAATAAACTCAAACAATCAATAACATTTTTCCACTAATAATGAATACTATTCTAATATAAAATATACAAATGTTTTATTTAGCTATATTAAATCTGTCTATATCACTAAAAAAATTATTTAATAAGTAATACGCTTTTTTAAACAAGTATTTCTTTAGACTTTTATTTGCTGCAATTTGGACTGTAACCGGAATTTTAGAGGAAAACTGTTATATATTTTTATAATCATAAAGTTAACATTTTTTTGAATATAACTAAAATTATATCTTGATGGAAAAAGATCGGATTTATGTCGTGTCGCATAGTCATGTTCATTTTGGAATGACTCAAAAAGTTATTTGTTGTTATATACAAACATAAAAGAATCATGAATATACATGCTTACCAAAGTGAAAATCCTTTTTTTTACAAAGATATCCCTACAATTATCATTATAACTGAATTTAAAAATTGCTCGAATACATCTTTTTTAAAGCTGAACTATTATATGCATATCAGGTGAGTTTCCCCAAAAAATCAATCCGTATCCTATCCTAGACCGAACGAATGCGTAATACGCCGAAATTGCTGCATCTATCCCTACATTTTTAGAAATAACTCTCAAGGCATACGAATATCTTGATATATCTAAAGCAAGTTTTTCAATATGGGCCCTCCAATCGAATCTCCGGTCAATCACTAATCCAAGTACTGAGGCACATTCTGTCATTTTAAATACACTGTTGTTGTAAACAAAATTGAGGTCATTACTTTTGCGATTTTCAAAAAGAATGCACTGTGTTTTTGATACATTCAAAATGAGATCGTGAGCAGAAAAATACTGATCAAGAACCTCGCGCGCCCTATATACACTTGCCCGTACATCATCAATGCTCCCCTCACTAAATATAAGATTCAGATCATCTGCATACATAACTGTTTGTTCACTCACACATTAGTGATATCATTAATATATAGTACAAACAACAATGGACCCAAAACCGAACCCTGCGGAACACCCTTGGTAATATGTACCCTCTCCGAGAGAAAGGCCCTGCCATCAATATCCCTTATTAATACCTGTTGCGTACGATTTTTCAAATACGATTTAATCAGTTTTAAAGCATGGCTTCTTATGCCATAGTTACTCAATTTGGTATACAGTACTTCATGGTTAACACTATCAAAAGCTTTAAACAAATCAATGCTCATTGTCATCGTGGTTCTTTTAGCATTTAATGAATTGGATATATACGTGATTGCCTGAAAAATTGCCCTAGTCGTTGATTTTCCTTTTCTGAAGCCATTTTGGTTATCACTAATTATATAGTACTTTTCTAAAAATCCTATCAATGTTTTATAAAATGCCTTCTCTAATATTTTATTAACGTTGCTTAGTAACGCTATAGATCTGTAGTTTTTTTCTTCATCTGATTTGCCCTTTTTGTATATTGGTTTTGTAAGCGCATTTTTCAATAAATCAGGATATGCACCACTGGAAAAACAGAGGTTCACAATAAAAGTTAACGGCCTAGATATATAGTTTGCAATCTCTTTAATTATTTGTGTTAGAAGATTGTCATCCCCGACTGATTTTTTATTCCTTAATTCCTTTATTATTTTCGAAACCTCATGCCAATCCGTAGGTGCCAAATATATTGTCTGAGCCACAGAGGAAACTGAAGCATTGCAGGCTGTAATCGGACTCATATCCAAACATGAACCCACAAAATAGTTATTTAGACTATTAACGGTCTTAATAGGACCACCATATTTCGAAGCAAAACACTCCAATACACACTTATTTTGCTTACTTTCATCTGTAATTTTTTTTACCAATTTCCAAGTAGCAGCCACTTTATTTTCAGATCTAGATATAAATTCTTTATTCAACATTTTTTTTGCTTTCCCAATTACTTGTTTCAGTATGTTACAGTATGTTTTATAATATTGTTTAGAAATTTGCCCCTTTATTATTCTGTAATGGAGACACATATTGTATCTCCATACACACAGTTTATTATACTGTAATGGAGATTGCAAGACACATATAGCCATGTTCCCAAATATTTAAATTTTCTTACCCGTTCTATCGTTTTCCCGGTGTAGGTTAGGCTGGCATCTCTGAATGTGTTTGTTTCCCTTATGATTACCATGAATTTAGTATGTTTTGGCCGGTCGCGTTGGTGCGGCGGTAAGAGCAGCGGCCCGCCGCTGCTATGCCCAATCCGCGCTGGAGCGATAGCTGGTTCGATTCCAGCGCTCTGATGGTTATTTTTCTTTCTTCTGTCCGTTTATCTTTCCTAAATGTTTGTGATTGTTTCAAGGCAAGAGTGCAAAATCCGACTACGAATTTTGCACTCTTGCACTATTACACCTCAGTCACGCCATTTAAAGGCTGGGTAAGGCCGGATGCCTTCTGAAAAGTGTTCTACGTTAGTCACTCGCTAGTCGGTATGTTTCCTGATAGACTTATGGGTAGGCACATAACCAAGGGTTTATAGCCCGAGGGGGGTGCTGGCCTGGGTTTGTCGGAAGCTGATGACCGTGGTTCGGAACCCACGTTAAGCTGTAGGTCCAGTCGCTAAATAGCCTAGTTGCTGATGCGCCTCTAACCCTAACAGTTTACCTTTACCTTTTAGTATGTTTTGTATTTATAGTTAATTCCATGTTTCGACGGTTTTTTCCTATTATATGGATCAGTTGTTTTAGATCTTCCATGTTGTCTGCAATCAAAACTGTATCATCAACATACCGTATGTTATTTATCCAGACTCCATTATAGATTAAACAAGAGCGGCGACAGTATACATTCTTGTCGTACACCTCTAAGAAATCTAATCTGTCTAGTCAGGGCATTGTCCACTCTGACCTGTGCCGATTGGTGCCAGTATAGGTTCTCTATGAACCGAATGTCTTTATGATCCAAGTCAAGTCGACGGAGAAGCTCTATAAGTTTATGATGTTGAACCTTGTCGAAAGCTTTTTCGAAGTCTATAAAACACAGACATACATTCTTCCGCTGGTCGTAGCAATTCTGTACCAGAACCTGCGTTGCGACCAGTGCCTTTCTCGTGCCCAACCCTTGTCTGAATCCAAACTGTGTCTCGTTTATGGCATTATCACACTTTTTATATAGTCCCTGATGTATTATTCTTCGAAATATTTTCATTGAGTGGCTCATAAAACTAATAAATCTGTGATCCTCGCACTTCCTTACGTCGGTTTTCTTTGGCATGATGATAAAGGTTGAAGATAGCCATTGTTCAGGATATTGTCCAATGTCACATATTTGGTTAAATAATCCATGCAGTACTGCGATACCTCTCTTGTCTAGTACTTTAATTATCTCTGTCGGAATTTCATCAGGACCAGCTGCTTTATTCTTAGATACTTGTATGACCTTTTCTATTTCTTCTGTAGTAATAGAAAGTCCAGTTAGGCTTTCTCCCGTAGTTAGTTCTTTACCAAGTCTATTGTCATAAAAAAGCTTCTCGATATAGTCTTCCCATATATTGCATTTTTCTGCATCATTTAGAACTGTTGGTTGTTTTCATTGACTACAATACCCAATTTTCGCTTTTTGTATAGTCCAGCAGTCTCCTTAACTCATTTATGAATGTTAAAATCATCATGCTTGCTTTGTAGTTGTTCTAATTCATTGCATTCACGTCTGAGCCACACGTTTTCTGCAGCCCTGATTTTTGATTTTATTAGTTTTTATATTTATCTTTTATAAATTTTGTATATCTCATTCTCTTTGTTTTCATGTACCTCCTGGAAGATAGCTTTCGAGTATAGATTAAACAAGAGCGGTGGCAATATAAATTCTTGTCGTATACCTCTAAGAAATCTAATCTGTCTAGTCAGGGCATTGCCCAGTCTGGCCTGTGCCGATTGGTGCCAATATAGGTTCTCTATGCACCGAATGTCTTTATGATCCAAGTCAAGTCGACGGAGAAGCTTTATAAGTTTATGATGTTGAACCTTGTCGAAAGCTTTTTCGAAGTCTATAAAACACAGACATACATTCTTCCGCTGGTCGTAGCAATTCTGTATTAAGTCTTTTATGAATATTAAAATCATCATGCTTGCGTTGTAGTTGTTCTAATTCGTTGCATTCACGTCTGAGCCATACGTTTTCTGCAGCCCTGATTTTTGATTTTATTAGTTTTTGGAGGTTTTTATATTTATCTTTTACATCTTTGAATTTTCTGCGTTCGTCCATTACCAACAATATTTCCTCGGTAATCCATTTTTTCTTTTTATTACTAGTTTTACAACCCAGGACTTTTTGTAAGGAGCGTTTTGGAGCATTTGCTATTTCTTCCCATGACCGTGTCACGTCGCCTTCCTCAATTATGGGGATTAAATGATGTACCTGAGGATTTAACTGATTACTTAGTATGGTTTTAATAGTTAGGTCACGTAGTATGTCTACTGCTATTTGTCGTTTTGGTGTCTTCTTTTTGGCTCTCGCTAGAGATATTTTCATTGCGACCATTAGTAAAAAATGGTCACTCTCTATGTCTGCTCCTGGATAGGTGCATGCTGTTTTTATTGAAGAAGCAAATATAGAGTTTTTGAGAATGTAATCTATTTGATTGCGGGTTATGTTTCCTTGATGGTCTCCTGGTGACTTCCAGGTGTACAGTCAGTGGGGATGGTGTTGAAACCAAATATAGGTGACTGTCATATTTTCTGCAAAAAGCAAAAGGTAATTTCCTCTCTCATTTCTTGTACCAACGCCAAAGGGCCCCAATGATACTTTCCCAAGTTTAGCGTTAAGGTCCCCCATGATTATATTAACTTTTTTTTAGTTAGCTTCAGTAGGTCTTTCACTTCACTGTAGAACCCTTCCAATTCTTGGTCTGTCGCATCCGTTGATGGTGCGTACACCATAATTACGTTAAGATCGACTGACTTAGCTTTTATTTTTAACAATGCTGTGCCACTAGAATAGGGAATAAATCCATAACCGATCTCGCTATGTTCTTTGACACCATCACTCTTACTCCATTTCTGTTATGTCTGTCCTGGTTGCCAGAGTAGTAAAACGTACCACCCTCGACAGAGCATGCTGCTGAATCGGGCCATCTAGTTTCCGCGGCTCCCAGGATGTCAAGTTTAAGCCTGCTCATCCCCCGGGCAATATTTGCCAGCTTTCCAGCTCGGAACAGGCTTTTTGTATCGGGGAACTATTTAAACATCCGGATAATTTTGAGTTGAACATATTCATATGGTTCTCTTGGAAAATATTGGGCTTAGTGGTTTTCCGTTGCCTTCCTAGCTTTGTTTCAGCCGCCCCTAACCTGGAGAACAGACGCTGTTCGCAGCCGCCCATTCTGGGTCAGACGTTGTCGTTGACAAACCGCCCACTCTGGGTCAGACGTTTGTCAATGTGCCTGTTTGGTCCGCGGGAGGTATTTGATTTCCCTCGTACCACCCATATCTGGGAAGCATTCCCCTATCTGCCACCTGGGGACGCGCTCTCTAGGGGTTTCAGGCTCCCCCGAGAGCAAAACCACTACATTCGCATAATGTCATTGTCATTGTATGGGCTTCAGCCAAGAAGAGTCATCGCGAGAAGAGTCGACCCGTACTTTTTTATAGGAGTCAAGCGACGCGCAGTTTCCGTCAATTCAGAGCGTTATTAGGAAATGTTGGGCAATTTTTTGGTACCTGAACTGCAAAATTTAGCTGGTTATAATCAAAGAACATGGTTCCAGCAGGACATAGCAACGTCACACACTTTCAACACATCTCTGCCGCGAGTTCGTGAAATTTCCCCAAACAATTTAGTCTTCAGGAGAGCTGACATAAGTTGGCCTCCACGTAGGCCTGATTTGTGCCCTATAGGGTTTTTCTTGTGGGACTATCTAATATCGAAAGTTTACATCAATAAACTGGGTTCTTGGGTGCAGTTAAAAGAAAATATCCGACAAAAAATGGCAGCAATTCCAGAGATTATGAACCGGGCAGTCCAGAATTTTACTGTTCGTTTAGATGATGATGTTTATTCTGATAGACGCCCCACTTTAATTTATATCGCTCTATCAAAAAGAAACTTTCTTTTGGGACAGCTTGTAATTCTGATAACGGTTTATGATCCATTTAATAAAAATAATTTGACGTTTATAATACTTTAATAATCATGAGTAATAGTTGTTTATTTTAATAGATGAAACATAATTGTCAGTTATGTTGAAATAATAATCACATTGGATATAATGGCCAATTTAAATAAACAATAGAGACAGTTCAAAGTAGTTTATGACTATAGAACGTGCAAATGTATTGTGCACTTGTTATCTGCAACATAAAAACCATGGCGTTGTGTAGGTTCAAATAGACACGCGCCAAAGTTCTCATCAAATCTTTAACATTTACATCCTTTATGCATAACTTGTATGCAGATTACATGTACAATTAACAATAGTTTTGATTACTATAAACAAGCAGCGAATAAAAAGTACGGTGATGACTCGACAAAGAAAGATGTCATAATAAGGTAGTAAATATAAAACATTTTAAATAAACGAACCAAGATTTATATCTAAATTCCCACTATATTTAAAATCTGTATTACAATTGTTTCGACACACGGTGCATCTTTCAAATACGAAAACTAAGGAGTGAGTTTTTTTGTGGGTCCGACCTTTCGATAGGGGTCGTTGTCAAACGAACTAGTAGATTGCAAGCCTCGTGTCAACAGTATTCAGTATGGTCTGGCAAATCGTCATGGAACGGTTAACATTTGAGCAACGTTGGAAATTGTCGAAAAATGTCCAAAAAATGTGACTTAACACCTTCAGATTATGTGTGTTTTTTAGGGTTATGTTAAATCTTTGGTCTTTGCCGATAAACCAGCAACTATTGCCGTCTTGGAAATCAGTAGTACGAGTATCAGAGAGAAGACACGCCGGTTAAATATACAGCTCGTGTAAAAAACTTTGGAAGCAAACAAGGGCGTTAACAACGTTAAAGAGAAGTTGGGAAAGAAAAAACTCAGACTTATGCCTTAATGCGTGATGATGACATAGTGTGCCGGGCGTGAACGGAAATGTTAGAGGTTGTCAGAAAATTCTATTCACAGTTATATAATGATCAGAACCAATCAAAGACAACAATACCCCCGAAAAACAAATACCAGATATCCTAGTTGAGGAAATGACAAATGCTGCAGAATCAATGAAAAACGGCAAGGCTTCAGGAAAGGACACTAACTATCAAAATGCTAAAAGCTGGTGGTCGGACAAAATGCCTCAAAGAGCAAAAAGTACCTGACATATGGAAAAATGCAGAAGTTATCATTTTTCATAAAAGAGGAGTACAGGATGATTTAAGAAACTACCGTCCAATAAGCTTCCTATTAGTAGTGTACAAAGTTTTTACCTAGATAATATCTAAAAGAATATTAAGAAAACTGAATGACGCACAACCAAGAGAACAAGCAGGATTTAGAAGTGGATTCAGTACAGTGGGTCACATCCAGGTTGTACAGCAGGCCATATAAAGGCACAACGAAGACACTATGCCACTGTGCTTGGCTTTTATTGACTACGAAAAAGCATTTGACTCAATCTCAAAGCGGGCCATAATGATTGGGCCACGGGCCATTGATGATCTTGAAGTTGGAATTGATGTAAAGCGGGGTGTACGGCAGGGTGACGCAATATTCTTTTGTCGGCCTGCCTTGAAGAAGTATTCCGCAATCTGGACTGGGAACAGGATTTTGGATCTGAACAAGAACATGATTAAACCATCTTAGATTTGCAAATGATATAGTTCTCTTTCACAAGACCCAGAGGAGCTGCAAAGATGCATACAAGACCTGCAAAGAGTTGCCGAACCATTTAAGATTAAAACTTTTTTTTCTAGTTGTCAACTCTGGAGACTAGGTAGATTGAGGCCTCGGAGTAAATCAACTAGATTCTCGGGAAAATGGCTTCAAAGTGGAAGCTGAAACGTCGAGTTTTTACAAATCTAAAACGCGGTTCTACCCGAGAACCTAGTAATTAATTTTAATATTCCCGACCGCGGAAGCCTTTCCGAACATATATATATATATATATATATATATATATATATATATATATATATATATATATATATATATATATATATATATATATATATATATGTATATGTATATGTATATGTATATGTATATGATTGCACGTCATCAAAATCTATGACGCATTCACGTTGCAATGTTGCCACATTAACACCAAAATACCCAGACTTTGGCATTTGTATGATTGATAAAACTGTAAATGAAAAAGTAGCACGAAAAGTTTTTTGTTTAAAAGTTTTAATCAAAAACCTATTTCGAAACTTCTGCTTGTCAACATAGGGGCTTTTCATTTAGTTCACAGAGAGTTTAATTATTCTGTGTCATTAAAACAACTTTCAGCATCTGAATCGCTGTTCAAGTAAATGATTAAAGGATTAACTTCTAGCCTATCAAATACTCTTTTGCGATTCGACCATCTTTGAATCTCTTCTTCTGTATGTCTGATGCTGTTCATCCAGATATGTGGTGTAACTGTTGGCAAAGCTTCTTTCCACATATCCAAACAGTTATCAATCGTTCTTCCATCTCGACCTATATGACGATTGTAATAATTTTTGGCCACCCCCATATAAATTCTATAGGATTGAATATGCAATGATAAGGGAGAAGAAGTAATACATTGTGGCCATACTCTTCAGCCATATGATCTGCCACATATTCTTTTTTAGGCTTGTTCCTGAAAAGTCCCTTTAATTAGTGCTTACCGAATAACGATTTGCAGCAGTTCATTTTTCATCATAGTGTTTTCAAAAGGAAGATTATGTTCCTTCTGCCATTCTGCAATTTTTGGTTTTGTTCATGCACTAGTTACAGGTTTATCCATGAGTGTACTGTGATATGGTGCATTATCCATGACAATAACTGATGGCTTCTCCAAGATTTTCAGCAGCTGGTTTTCAGAAAGTTATCTTGATTCATTTCTCCATGATAATCGCCTTTTGCTTTAGAAGAGAAGACTAATTCGGCATCTGGAATAAAACCATTCTTGTTCCCAGCATGAAGAACAATATATCTACAATAACATGTCATTATTGACACGTCTTAAAACAATTATTTATGACATGACTTTAATAGCTCCTAAATATTACGTATAGCACTCATCTTTTTCCATCAACTTTTGTAGTCTCTATACTTCTCTTGTTATCATCTTGCCATGAGTGACTCAAGGTACCATTTTGAATTATCCATGTTTCATCCAAGTAAACAAAATCAAACAGGGATTCGTTTTTGATATTTTGATACATCTTCAAAAATTGAATTCGTTTAAAGGCAATATCTGGAAGTTCCATCAGGCCCCTACGTGGATTATCTTTACTCTATTTGAAACCAATTTCTTTTAGAAGTGTATGAAGCGAAGTTTTACATCCATCAAAGAGCTGCATGTTCTTTAGTTTTTCATATATCTATATATATATATATATATATATATATATATATATATATATATATATATATATATATAAATATAAATATAAATATAAATATATATATATATATATATATATATATATATATATATATATATATATATATATATATATATATATATATATATATATATATATAAATATAAATATATATATATATATATATATATATATATATATATATATATATATATATATATATATATATATAAATATAAATATATATATATATATATATATATATATATATATATATATATATATATATATATATATATATATATATATATATATATAGATATAGATATAATGGTTGATGCATTTGTTAGTGATTGTGTAACTTCTGAACGACTTGACCGATTGAGGTCATATACCCCCAGAATATATCTGTTTTGTTGAGACGATGGTTCATAGCTAGGGTCCGATAGGTGGCGCTGTAAAGTTCTATATTTATAAAAACTCATCGAGCCACCTACCGCACAGGGCAGAACGTCTGCCGGGCCAGCTGGTTTCACATGAAATAAATCGTTTCAAGGCCTCTAATTTGGTTGTTATATTTCAATTTAAAGTTTTTACACACTAAAAAATCACCCTATATATCGATTGTTTGTCGAAACAATTATAATACATACAAGTTTTAAATATAGTGGAAATTGAAATATAAATCCTAATTCGTTTATTTAATATGAATTTCCATGAAATATCGGATATCTCAGTTAAATATAAAAACATGTGTAAGACGAATTTTGTAAAATAATATATTTTATTTAATAACAAGTGGGTCTTATCGGACACCCACAATTTCTCCACAGAATTTGAAAGACACCACTGAAGTCTAATCGCAATTCAAAATCATGAGGGTTATAGTTGTTGTATTAGGTACGCTAGTATTTTGTTTTGGCTCCATTTTTCCTAAAACTTAAAATATTTATAGAAATTCATTAATTTTTCATACCGTACTATATTATTTATAATACTAAATTATACATTATTAGTTATAATACTAAAACTTTATAATATAATTAATAATAAATTATTATTTATTTATAAAAAGTAACGAATCGACTTCATTATTATCTACACGATTCGACAAAAAAGCAGAGCATTTGAGTTTACGTGTAAATATAACTTTTTAACCTCAAATTCAGAAATATTATACATAGTAATCTTTCTTTTTAGCTATAACTCTGTCTCTTTTTTTTTCTCAGCTGGTTGCGCGACTTCACCAGACCTTTGGAGGAGTGTTTCGTTATTATTAATCGAAAGTTGAAAAAAATAGTTTGACTTTAATTATTTAAATAATTATATCGGTAACCCGATATTATTCATATATAATAACATTCTGCAAATATTAAATATCTTGTGATATTTATTATTCTATAAATTTGGAAAATTAACAGTGAAAAAAATAGAAAAATCCATGCCGTGAAATCATTCAACCAAAAGAGAATGATTTAGAAAATATATGTTTTCTAAAAACCTAGACGGTGAATAATTTTCAAATTTTGAGCATAGTTCAATTACATATCCTTTCATGACATAATTACCGAATTTCAAGTCTTAGACTTGGAAACTCGTTTTTTCCACAAGATTCGCTCGTACCTCCTTAAACTACGAGATACGTTTATGGTTTTTTTTTTCATTTTTTATGAATCTTTTTCTTTGAATTACACTAATAATGGAAATAAACAACATTTGGCCATCAATTTGACAAACAAGTATTGGTCGTCGCTAGCTATTAGTTGGAAATTAATTGGAAACTAAAAATGGATTCCGCGCCAAAAAAACTTTTAGTGTTTTGAAGCCAACTATTCATCAAGTCAAATGTTCACTTCTTCGTAAGAATGTAAGTGTTGTTCTGAAAGTACATGCTATATCGATCGAAATACGTGGTAGTCCGAAGGGACTAAGTCCGGTAAATACGCTGGGTAGGACGTCCCATTTAACGTTTTCCAAATAGTTTTTGATACATTTTGCGACCTGGGACCGAGCATTGTCATGTTGAAAATTACTTTATCGTGTATTTGGGTATATTCTGGATGTTTTTCCTTCTATGTTCGGTTCGATTTTATCAATTGTTGTCGGTATCGATCGTCAATAATCGTTTCCCCAATTCGTAATACACAACTCTCCTACTATCCCACCAAATACACAGCAAAGCCTTCTTTCCACGTAATTTGCGCACCGGTTGTGTGTGACATTGAAAGCTGGCCTGGGTCTGCCCATGATTTTTAGAGTTTTAGGTTGTCAAAGTAGATACTTTTCACCTATCACAACTCTATGCGAAAAACCTTTTCTTTTCTGTCTGGTAAGTAAAATTTCAAAAAGTGGCTTTTTGCCTTTCAATATTATTTCAATTCATATGGAACTCATTTTCCTTCCTTCTGAATCTTTCTTAATGCATGTATACATTCGAAAATGGTGGATTCAACGTATGATTTGAGTAATGCTTACTTCATCCAATAATGCTTGCAAATCTGCATCTTCAAACTTTTAGCGTGTATTAACCATAATAAAACTTGCACATCTGCAGTTCGTAACAAAAACACAAACTGTTACAAATACCAGAAAGAAATGGCTACAAAACAAAGTGGTAACGTGATATTTGCTCCACCCTTTATTATATCGTGGTGGAACATACGAAATACCGTAATTGAATTAATTTTGATAGTGTAGAGGAAAGGAAGCTACTTTGGAATACTGTTGGTAATTTGGAATAGGGCAATATAAAAATTCTCAGTAACGCTATCTATTAAAAAATACAAGTATTGGGTAGTCTGTGTATTAGTCATCAAAGAGCGAGTGTCTTAGGATCCGCCATATTGGATGTGTCGCGTTGGCAGTCGTCCGCGTGCAGGTGCGGTTTTCGAACATTTACTAGTAAGTATGCAATCTATTTGAATCTTGATTAAATATTATATTTGTATGTTTGCATTAGTACTAATATAGAGTTTGGTATATTCATTATTTAAATTACTATCTATTTTGGAACAATTATCTATATAAGAGATTAAGTGTGGTTATGTTTCCAATTTGGAATACGACGGGTGAAGTTAATTTGGAATATTGCAAATTATATACACAGTGACATATTTGTTTTAGATATGTCATCTTCAGCCAATAATTACATTATTGTACATTACATTACGAAAAAAGTGGAGTTAAGAAGATATGGCTACTGCGGTAATTGTCGTTAGAGAGAAAAGAATGGGGCATTTGAAAGCAGCAAAAAAATTTAATGCACCCAGAACCCTATTTCAGCTTGCAAATGAAAAAGGAAAGTCAAGTGAAGATCTATTCACAAAACAGACTAGTCGTAAGCCATTTTTTAACGAAGCTTATGAGGAGATAATGGTGAAATACGCGCTGGTCTTATACCAACTTGCCGTTAAAAATAATATGGTCCATCCATTTCATGATGAACGAGCTGACAGATACTGATTGAAAGATTTTCTCTCAAGACACAAGCACGTTCTGACGATGCGAAAGCCAACTAGAACGTATTTTGCTAAAGTAAATTGATTTACAAAAACAAGAATGAATGTGTTTTATGATAATCTTGAGAAAGTTTACAACGAAAAAGGATTTACGGCTAATCGGATTTTTAATGTAGATGAAACGGGGTTATCTGTTGTTCAATCCAGGTATCCAAAACTTATTTCCCACCGTGACAAAAAGCAAATTAGCGCCATGACATCTGCTGAAAGAGCGTCCCTCATAACGATAGTATTAGCCCAGCCGGTATTTTTGTGCCGCCAATGATGATTTTTGCTCTAGAAAACACGAGCGAAATTTTAATGAAATACGCTCATGTAGGATCAATCGAACGAACACATCCTTCTGGCTGGATTAAAACACATTTGTTCACTAAGTGGTTTCAGCATTTCATTGGCTCTGTAAAATCAATTGAAACCACACCAGTTCTTTTTTTATTATATGGCCACTTCAGCCTTACGAAAAATATTTATCACGTGGATATAGCTAGAAAAAATCATGTGGCCATAATATCGCTCCCACCTCATGGCACGCACAAAATCCAGCCGATGGACAAATCCTTCATGGGTCCTTAATCCTTAAGACCCATTACTGCGAAAGAAATTTGTGGAAAAAGAAGGTTGCGTGCAAATAATAGACCACTAACAAGCTAACGATATTTCAGAATTGTTAGGAAATGCATATTGCAAATACCAAAGTGGAAAAATCACAGCCAAAGAGTTCAGTGTTGGTGGAATATATTTATTCAGTACGTATGTTTTTAACGAATAAGATTATCTTGCAGCAACTCAAGAATCGTCATTTGACATTACAGAATTAGAACAGCCTCGATCCGACCTAAATGCAAATGCCAGAGAAACACAGGAACAATCTGCAAGTCTTCAACCAAATCTAACAGCACCATTATTAAAATCAAAGAATGCTAAAGAGATTCCAGTAGAATTAGACTCGTCATCGCTATCAGACGCTACCCGAGTAGCTCCAGGTCCTTCTCGCAGTAGTCCCCTTATAAGCCCATTTCATATCTTGCCAGATCCAATGTCCAGAAAACGCGCACTATATCGAGGTCGCAACTCAGCAGAATCTGAAATTATTACCCTACAAAAAGGAGTTGCAAGAAGCACAAAAAAAAGAAAGCTTCAAAAACTGAAAAGAATATACCAAAATACAGGTAAGGACCAAGAGAAAGGTAAGGAGAAAGGCAAAGAGAAAAGTAAGGGGAAAGGTATGGGAAAAGGTAAGGCGAAAGAGAAAAGGGAAGATAAAGAGAATGCTAAGAAAGATAAACGGAAAGCCAAGGATGCTAAAAGACAGATACTACGCGAAAACAACACTGACTCTGATAATGATGATACTTTTATTTCTGGCAAATCAAAAGATTCCGTGATAGTTTAAGACAACCTACTGAAGACAATTGTGATTGTTTCTTTTGCAATGGAAAATTTAGTGAAGAAAAAATAGGAGAGGAGTGGGTATAATGCTTTATCTGCGAAGTCTGGGTACCCAGCGAATGCGCTGGCTATGACACTGGGTGTTATTAAACTCGAAGAGATTTACCACTAAACACTAAATCACTTAATGAATATAATTTGGAATATTCCAAATTATACCCATATTGGCTAAACGAGACAATTCTGTGACAGTAAAAAAAATGTTTTTTGTTATAATAGGACAAGAACTAGACGAACTATTAGAAGAATTAGTCTAGAACTAGTATATATTCTAACACACCTTAATATAATAAATTAATATAATTTATCTTAAAAGTATTATTCCAAATTAGCTTCCTTTCTTTCTAAATACAAAGAATATGATCATCGATCAGAAATAATTTATAATCAAAGTTAATCATTATCTAATTTACCTGATTTGTGGTATTTAAACAGATTGCATCAAATATGTAGGTCAACATTTCAGCCAGCTTCATGATTAATAACGACCGTACGACATATTAAATAATTGCTGCTACGTGCGAACAGCAGCCTGCCGTTCTGTTTCCATTTACACAATCACACATGCACTTTTGTCTGCCCTTGTAGCTGTTCTAGTTTTGTTTGTATTTCATATAGCACCGACAAGACATGTTGTTTATGTGCCTTGAACTGACCCTTTTAAAATATTTTCACCATCCGTCAAGCATTCAAGATTATGATTTTCATCGATCATTATTTCTGCGGGATAACAACACACCTGTGATAAATGGTTTGTGTCTGTGAAAGAAGCTGAGATCACTGAGGGACTTGAAGATGATGTCTTAAATTTCTGAATTAGAAGTAATTATTCTGTTGAATTTTTCGGTGCGGCACATAAACAATTATTTAATTATGAAAAAACCTACGACCCGTTTTAATTTCATTAAAATGTCTCAATTAGTTTTAAAGAAAAGAGATTTTAACTTGCCACCCTCATATTGTTTTTGTTATCGAAGGTTGCTTATTTATGTATCCAGAATAATAAATAAAAACAAATATTTATTATTGAAAATGGTTTTATTGTTTTTCAAAATATTCTCCGTTATGATCGATACACTTTTGCATACTTGTGAACCAATGTTCATAGCACTTTTTATATTTCGATTGAGGTATTTGCAAAACTCGCATTTTGAACTCATTAACTGCTGCTTATGACCTCGAAAGTCGTTGACCACATAGTTTATTCTTCACGGATGGGAACGAAAAGAAATCATTGGGTGCCAAATCAGGACTTCACGGCGGATGACCCATCAATTCGATGTTTCGGCCGGTCAAATATTGAGTTGTTCGGTTCGATGTGTAAGAGCTCACATTGTCAGCTCACATTTCTTATTTCTTCAAAGACTTCTGGCAAATAAATGATTGTGTATTATTCAGGATTGACCATTCTACGATTCTCTAGTGGCAGTGTAACCACATGCCCATTTATCTCAAAATACAGGCGACCATTTGCTTCGAAGTGCTTCTTGCGCGAACAAGTTTTGCTGGATTCGGCTAATTTTGAAAGACCCATACAGTCGACTACTCGGGCTCATACGCATAGATCCAAAATGTGTCACTTGTGCAGAAGTTATACACTGATTTTGACGCACCACGATTGAATTTCTTGAGCATTTCTTTACATCAATAAACAAGCCTCTTTTGATCAATTGTCAAATTATGCGGAATCCAACACACACAATCTTTTTGATGTTTTTTTGGCACAACAACCGATTTCGGACGACCTTCTTTAAATTCGCCCGTGAGCGAACGACGTTCACGATTAAATTCATTAAACCAGTGATATACAGTGATTTTAGATGCCGCTCCATTGCCAAAAATTGAAGTGAGTTGACCGATACGCTGTTGAGATAATCCACTTAGAAAGTCGTAGTAAATCATCGCACGAAAATTATCACTAGTTAATTCCATTTTTTGACTGAGATGAAAATTTCAAGCCACTAAACAACACAAATAGCGTCCGTATATCCAACAATGTCAAATTTTACGATGTATATGGCAGATAGCGCCTAACAACACCATTGTTGCCAATTCCGGATACATAAATAGCAACCCTCGTAAAATGAAAATTTCTCTGTTCACATTCGCTAACAAAGCTAAACTGAGATGGATAAAGTGTAACAGCTTTAATATCTGTCATCGTTTGTTAAAAATAATCAACAAGATTATGTAAGCTCGAAGAGATTTACCACTAAACACCCAATCACTTTATTAAACTTCTCGACGCACGTTTCGCATCATCTCCTGATCATGGATCTCCTCATCATGGTTGGCGAAACGTGCGTCGAGAAAAGTGATTTGTGTTTAGTGGTAACTCTCTTCGAGTTTAGTGTTTCACACCGAATAAAAGAATTGAGAATTGTGTACACATTCTTATTGTGCATAGAGGAACAATACAAAGTCCAATCCATATGTTATGAGTGTGACTTTTAAAACTTAAAGCCCATTGTTTTGTTTTAATCTGATTCCCTTTAACCGCTAAGTGTCGGGAGGTTTTTTTTTGATGTTTGCCTACTTTCATTTTCGATCCATTCAAATTCGACCACGATCGGCGTCGCTTAACTTCAATTATTTATAACTAAAGCACGGCACTATTTGGCTGGCCATGACCATTGTTAATCATTATAATGTTATAAAAATTGTGTCCTCTTTTTTAATTAAACGAAAAGGCCGGCCATTAAAATTTGACCTGATGTACACAGACTTTTTTTACTAATTGTGTATTGTAAATGACTTAATATTGAAGGTTGCCACCCTCTTATTGCCACTAAGTTTATTTTCTGGTACAATAATGGACTATTACACTTTACGAAAATATCTCAAAAAGATTTAAATAGCTAAGAAAAGCGGTGAAAACTAGATTTTATGATTTGTTTTTGCCAGCCAGTTGATCTCAGTCCAATCGAATTTTTGGAGGATCAGCATAATTATACTGACACACTGAGATTGAAATGCAACACCGAAAGATGGGTATTCGATTTTAATAATTTTTTAGTAAAACGTATGTACTATAGCAAGAAGTAAACCATTAAAATTTGTGATAGGAAAATTATTATATAATATTTCTTCACAATTAGCGACGTGTAATTGTGTAGCGATCTCTCTTTGGACGTGGCGGACCCTCATCCTCAACGTTCGAGCACTTCTGCGTAAAATTTGCCGTTTACTGTTTGGCCTTCTGGACCACACATTTTGCATCAAAGAAAACAATGGGCTTCGAGGCGCTTGTGTGTCACTCAGAACTTTGTCTTTTGCTCTCCGGAACATACTCGAAGATCCAATTTTCGTCATCGGTTATCACTCGGTTCAGATCATTTGGATCGGTCTCCAAACGTTCTAACAGTTCACGGCAAATTATCACATGTTGTTCTTTCTGATCGTCTGACAATACCTTCGGCATCAACTTCGCGCACACCTTTCGCATTTACAAATCATCGGCTACAATTGAATGCCCAGTTGATTTCTGTAAATTCAACTCCTGTGCCATCAAACGAATACTTGATCGATGATCAGAATCCAGAAATTCTCGCACTTTGGCCCATTTTCATCGATTCGAGCCGAAAACGGACGTCCAGCGCATTGTTGGTCTTCAACGTTTCGAAGACAACTGAGCCAGGTTTTCTAGAGTACCTGCCATCATTCACCTCCAATATCACTTATAAAAAGCATCGTCCACCCCTTCCCCTTGGCAAGAATAAATCTTTCCCGATATTTATTGGACTAATCCTGTATTTGTAATTTTATATATATTTTTTATTTTTGTATTTTATTGTTATATCCTGTATTTGTAATTTTCTAAATAAAATATTTTATTTAGTTGCTAAATATTTTATAATCGCTCATTTATCTATTGCAATTTGTATAAGAACAACGATACGACTACATTACAATTCAGTTTTCAAATAAAACTACCTAAGTTAAAAAGAGCAAACATTCATGTGTATGTGACTAAACTATAAACAAATTTTCAGCGAAATTTTATCACAACAGAGCGGAAAGAGTTCATAATCTAATCTTAAATAAATACGAAATCAAGAACTTTCTCTTGTAAAAGCTTATTCTTTGAAATGTTTATATTGCAAGTCAACAAATTATTGTAGCAATGAATCTAAAAATATAAAGATAAAAATGTGAAGAAATCAATTGGTAATCACTGAAAAATGTGTAAAAAATCCTTTTTGTGTAAAAACTACCCGGAATTGTTAAATAAAACACACAAAAAATAATTTATTCATAAAAATGTATTTCGTCGCCTTCAAAGTAGACCTCATCGAGTGTAATACTGTCACCGCTTGACCCAAGCCTCCATGCATTGTTCGTAGGTTGATTGAGGTATGGTCTTCTTCTTCTTTAGCGAATTTCCTTTTATGACTGCGATTGACTCAAAACCTTCGAACAGGTAAAAGTCACACAGAGCCATATCGGGCGAGTACGGTGCTTTGTGATGACATTTGTTGAGTTTTTGGTGATGGCTTTGCGCGATGGTCCTTTATCGTGATGCAAGACAGTATTCTTTATTTACCTTTTGTTCCTCTGGAAGAAATTCGGAGTTCGTCATACCACGGTAATCGAAGAAAACTATCGGCATGACCTAGATTTTCGACCGATTTTAACGCGGTTTTTGTTTATCTGCTCGTTTTCTAGGCTCCATTCCGAAGACTGTTGGTTTGTTTGCATGTCGTACTCCATGTCTCGTCGCGCGTTACGGTACGTTTCATGAAGGTTGAGTCCGTAAAATCTCGGGAATTTTGTCTTCAGAGACCTGCTTTCGTTACTCTTTTAAGACAACATTGAGCTCTCCCGGTATTAGCCATGCGGCGACGCGTTTCATGCCCGAAATATCAGTCATAATGTTATGAAGATTTAAAAGAAACACTTGAATCGTCCAAAGATTACCCATGCGTTTTTATCCATACGAATCAAATTAAAAATTATTAGTCAAATTAGTGCTAACTTTCATAATGGACGTGGTTAATGCTAACTTTCATAATGGACGTGGCTACTGCCTGGAAAGACGGATATTTATGTTTATGATTTAAATTCCCGATACATTTATTTGTATATAATTATAACACGGAATTATAAGACGTTGTATTATAAATCGATATTTTAACGTAAAATTTCTAGTGTTTGTCATGAAATTGTAAAATTTTATGTCATAGATTGATCGAAGAATTTTGTAGGTTAAAATTGGATGAACTTCCTTAAACAATTGCATTACACATTTATTACAAATATCACTTCAAATATTTTATATAATTATATAAAGCATACAAAAACAGCTGTTTAAACATAGTGTTAAATACTGGGTACTTAATACATAAATAAATACAGTAATACATAAATAATAATAATTCTTCCTATATCTAAATAATTAGGTATATTAATAAGTTCATTAATCAACCACATTAACTACATAGCTATATATCTTCATCAGATTTAGACGAGGAACTTTCATTTGCGTTGATTATTATAGGCTCAACTTCAATATTGACGATGTATTGTTCTCGGATAAAACAGTCTTTAATTAATTTCTCTGTATGTGTTACAGACTTTTCCAATACTTCTTCATTACACTGTTCCAATGCTTCTTTTCATAGATTTTGTACTTTTTCATCATTATATCCATCCCTACAAATATGTTTATTATAGTATGTCTTCGCATTAGCCCAAATTAATTCTATGGCATTAAAATCACAATGATAGGATGGAAGTCTTAAAATTTCATCGCCATGTTCCCTTACTAGTTCATCAATTATATATATATATATATATATATATATATATATATATATATATATATATATATATATATATATACATACATATATATATATATATATATATATATATATATATATATATATATATATATATATATATATATATATATATATATATATATACATACATATATATATATATATATATATATATATATATATATATATATATATATATATATGTATGTATATATATATATATATATATATATATATATATACATACATATATATATATATATATATATATATATATATATATATATATATATATATATATATATATATATATATATATATATATATATATATATATATATAATATATATATA
>JARFXV010002042.1:0-81245 GCA_031761425.1 Cosmopolites sordidus
AACTTTGGACACAAGCCCTATTCGTGACCATTTATATCATGTATAAACACTGCAGGTATTCATAACCGAAGAATTGCAGAACAAATTGTTCTCAATCCCATATGTAGTTCATACATAGGCACTCGCAGTTTATTTTTCATTTTCAGGAAGAAATATTTAGTAGACAATTTAGCAGAACAAAAAGATTTATGTATTCCCTCATAGCACTGCATTTTCAACCCAATTAAACTTATATGGAGAATTGCAAAACATTACTATAATACACACATGGGTAGAGATGAGAATACACCACAAGTCTGTATAAACATGTGGCGTGAGGCACTTCCCACTATTACTCCTAAGATATGGAAGAATACGATCAAGCATATAGAAAATGAAATGCAGCTCTTTTTCTACTATCAAATGGGCTCAATAATTAGATTGCAACTAATGCAGGAAATTACGTTTCGCTTAAATATATGTTTACGAATGGCAGCAGTACTTACATTGCTTTGCTTGACAAAATGTTATATTTAATTCGATTCAATCAAAATTCAACTAGAGTTTTGCTATCAAATTTTTGTTTCAATTATGTATCGCATGATATTTATGATTTTTTTCCTTTTCACTATTTATCAGTAATGTGAAAAGTGCGTTAGCAAACTATCCAGATGTTGATTAAATAGATTTTTGTTTGCTTTAATCTATACTTTAGTGCAGAAATCATTTAAAAGTGGAAACATGTCAAACTTAATTTTTTGTAAATTTCATTTTTATAATTCCATTTGTTTCATTTTGTTTTTTTAAATCAGTAAGGTCCTCGCATGAAGTTATTCAAATCATTATATTCTGCAAATATGTCACCTACATGGGCAAGTTTAAATATGAAGTTATTATTTCTAAATAATATTTTGCCTCTTTGTTATCATTTTCATCAACTAAATTCGAAGAGATTACCACTAAACACCAAATAACTTTTATAAAGCCTCTCGACGCACGTATCGCTAACCATGTTAGCATCATCAGGAGTGAGGAAGATGATTCAATCTCCTGATGATGCTAACATGGTTGGTGAAACGCGCACTGCGAAGTTTTATAAAAGTGATTTGATGTTTAGTGGTAATCTATTCGAATTTAGTGTTTAACACCGAAGGTTCCAATAGAAGAATTGATTTTCAGCGATAATTATAGCAATCTCTTTGAGTTCAAACATGATGTGAATTACTTTTGCTTTCATATCTTCAGACAACTTTGCAAACAACCTAACTTTAAAGGACTGTTTTAGCCAGGTATGGCGGTTATTTAAGCTATTTTTCGACATATCCGTAATTGTAGAAGCGCGTGAGATATCGATGAAAACACGTGGTAATCGGAAGGAACCAAGTCTGGTGAGTACGGTGGGGGCAAGAGTTTCCAACCAAGTGCAGAAATGGTGTCTCCGACCGCTTTCGCTGTGTTTGAGGGGGGGTTGTCGTGCTGAAAAAAGAAACCCAAAGATGACTATCACACTTAAAAAATATGATGCTAACCACAAGTAACTTGTTAAATTTTTTATGGATTACATACCCATCCTATTTTGTTTAACAAAATAAAACTTTTTAACAAAGCAAGAAAATATAAAGAAGTTGGATTTAATCTCTTTCAGGATTGCTAGGCAAAAGTATTGGCACACTTAAAATGTTTTACTTAGAAAGGGTACAAAAATACAAAGAAATTATAAAATTTGTGCATATGTTCACTGTTGTACTAACAAAATATTCTAAACTATTACTTTGGTTGCGGTTTAGTTGTTATTCAGCCTTTAAATTGTTGGGATGGTCTTTAAATGAGTCGAAAAAGTCTGGAAACTACGGACTCCGAACAAAAAATTATTATGTATTTAAGAAAGGAGGGTAAATCTGTTTCTGAAATTGCCTTAGTAGTGAAAAAAAAAAGTTGATTTACTGTGCGTAATGTCATAAATAGCCCTTCAAAACTGTCGGAGAGACAACAAATAAAAACAGCGAACGAAATAAAAAAAACTCATACTTCAGCTTCTGAACTTGCTTCTATGCTAGCAGAAGAAACTAAAAGCAATAATGTGCATGTATGGAGAAAGCCGAACATGGAAATGGAGTTAAAACACTAGCATCAAACCGTTAAACACGGTGGTAGTAATGTCTTAGTGTTGTGAGGTGTATAGCATCAGGGAGAATAAGCGATCTAGTACTTATCGATGGTATCGTGGATAAAAAAGTATATTTAAATATTTTAAAAACGAACTTAAAATTAAAAAAGAGAGAACTAAAGAAAGAGAGAAAAGAGATAGAGAAAATAGAGAGACACTTTTTTTTAAATCCAAAGCATTTTTAAATTTTAATTAATTAAATTTAAATTTAAAAATTTAAATTTAATTTAAAAAATCCAAAGCATACAGTGTATAAAGAGTGCAACAGTGGATTGTCAACAATGTACCACATTCTCTAAATACACCTCCACAGTCTTCTGACATCAACCCTATTGAGAATCTTTGGGGCGAATTAGACAACCGGATAAAAAAACGTCACATTTAATGTAAATAACTTAAAGAAATACTTCTGCAAGGATGGAATAATATTCAATGAAGAGAAGACCTACTCAAAACAAAAGGGAAAGGTCTCCCTATGAAGTATTAGTTGTTATAAACATGTATTTTGTTTATATTGTTCCAATACTTTTGTCCACCTATTCTGAAAGGTTGAATCTATTTTGTGTATTTTTTAATTCTGTTTAAAAAGTTTTAATTTGTTTTTTATAATGGATGGGTATGCAATACATAAAAATTTAATACGAACTTACTTGAGTTTATATTTTAGAGGAATATAATTTTCATATGAAATACATAGTTTGTCAATACTTTTGTCTCCCACTGTATTTATTTTTTTATTTATGTATCTTATGTTATGAAAATTACATTTCTGTTAAAGTTTTCGCGCCTTATTTTGCACTAGTCTGCGTTTCTCAATTTGGAAATCACTGTCCTACAGAAAGGAGATACCCTATTATAAGTTTTAATTTCTCCAGATGATATTCAAAATGTTAAATTCATCAGTATCAAATATCAAGGGTTTTTTTTTGTTTTGATATAAAAGGCCGGCTATTAAACAATGTTTTTCAAGAATCGGCAACGTTTGTGGCTTGAAATATCCATCTCGGATAGATTCGTTTAAGACGCAGCTAACTTTGCGACTATCTTTGGTCCTCAATTGCGAGTTGAAAGTCGTCCCGGAAGATGATTTATTCGTTCGCTCGCAATATTTCCGGAATGAGTAGTAATTAAGCTTGATATTTTAAAATGTTTACAAAACTTGATTTTCTTATCGGTTATTTCATTAGCAATAAATAGGGACGCCGAACATTTAGAATCGGGTTATCGGGCAGGTTTAAAATGCACAGACGCAAAATCTTCTTCTTTTTGTGTCGATGGCCTTTTGCGGTACGTTTATGTCAATGTAAAATAGAAAGACATTGTTTACCTTTTTTTGTAGTCAATTTTTTTATGGTGGTTATATAAATAATAACGAAGTAGTATTATTACCTATAACATTATTTAAATATATGCCCCTATAAGAAGGTAAAGAAAAACTATGATTTTATTAATATTTTTCCTAAATTGATCAAAATAAAATGAAACTAAACTTTCAGTTGGAAAGTGCTTTTATTCAAAAATTATCATTTACGGTTTTAAATTAACTCTGTACTAAATGTTCGTTGTTAAAATAGTAAACTTATTAATACATAAACTTATTTGTTAATTCACTTTTTGTATTATACAGCGTAATTAAAATCTAAGTTCCAAGTGCATATTTTATAACGATCATTACTGGTATACAGATAAAACCTAATGCGGTAATAAGCACTGCAAATGATGATTTTCTTTAATTAACTTTTGATTGATTATGTGTAATTATAGAGACATGACCTTGCAAAGCTCTACAATTAAATTTGAAATTTTTTAATAATTTTCAAATGGTTTGAAATAAAAACTTTAATCTAGAGGGTAGTGGTGTCATTTTTATACATAAAAAATAGGAAATTGGTGTTTTTTTTGAAGCTCCCTTTAATTTTTTTGAAATTAACAGTCTTTTTTCCATAAAAAGTACTTTTTTTTAATTTTTAGTAGGAGGCACGGTTTTTGAGATAATTTGACACTTTTTGATAACTCTGCAGCAGTAGTAGTAGTAGTAGTAACTGTTGCTCGTACAAAATAAAAGCAGTTGCACGTCATTAAAAGCACATGATCAATATTTTGACTGCGCTGTCAAAGAATATTGACGTATATATCTATACGTAAATATTCTCTGGCCCTGTTGCCAGATTGTGACTAAAAAAATCTATATAAATATAAATGAATGTTGCTAAGCGCAAAACGACAAGAACAGCTCGACCAATTCGGCTATTTTTTTTTCGTATCTTCCTTAAGCACACGGAAAGTTTTAATAAAAACAAAATGCGTGGACAATAGTAGAAACAACACTTTTCTTTTCACATAAAAACTAGCTGTCAAACAGTTGACGTAAATTGTCAACGTCAATCTAAACAAAAGAAATCTGCCATTCCGTCGAATCTATAAAATACATTTGCAAATATGTAACAAAAGAAAGTGATATGGCTCTCATTGGAGTTAGTGCTGAAAATTGATAGATGATTGATTGAAATATATAATACCAAATAGGCCGTTATGTCAGCAGTAATGAAGCAATTTGGCGCATTTTTTCTTTTCCCATTCATGAAAGATACCCCACTGTAGTTCACTTAGCAGTCCACTTAGACAATGGCCAAAGAGTATATTTTAATGCACAGAATGTACAACAACGAGTTATTCAACCACCATGTACAACCTTGGCCAGTTTTTTTGATATATGTCAGAATGATGATTTTGCCCGAACACTGCTATACTCAGAAATGCCAAAATATTATACTTGGAATCAATCCTCAAAAAAATTTCAACGACGGAAACAAAGAAATCCAGTTCCAGGCTACCGCAATGTATATTCCACTGATGCCATTGGTCTAATTTATTCAGTCCATTCAAGCAATAAACAGTGTTTCTATTTGCTTCACTGTTAGTCAATGTCTATTTATGTTATCACTATGTTATGCTATCACTGTTAGTCAATGTTCGGGACCCAACATCATTCCAACATTTACGAACTGTAAATGGTGAATTATGTGGCTCTTACAGAGAAGCCTGTCAGCGTTTGTAACTGCTGGAAAATGCTTCCCATTGGGATCAAACCTTAAGTGATGATGTAATTTCTTCAAAACCTCAGCAAATACGAACATTGTTTTCTATAATTATATCGACATGCCCGTCAAACATTCCCGTCAAAACCAATTGATTTATGGATCAAATACAAAGATGATATGTGTGACGATATCTTGCATCAAATGCGCACAGGGAATATACATTTACAATATACAGAAGGAATTTACAAGGAGGCATTGATAATAATTGAAGACATGTGCTTGATGATGTTAAACAAAGTATTATCTCAATAAGGAATGGCCGTGCCTAATCGCCCAATGCACGAGGCTTTTGATCAAGAGTTGTTACGTAAAAAACGGTATGATCTCGATGCTTTAAGGGAATCAGTTAGAATAAATGTTCCGCTGTAGAACCAACAACAAAAATATGTCTTTAATTCACTTATGAAAGTTATAAATGATGGAACTTGAGGAATTTACTTTTTGGACGCTCCAGGTGGTACAGGAAAGACTTTTTTGATTTCATTGATTTTAGCCACAATTCGCTCACAAAATGAAATTGCACTCGCACTTGCTTCATCTGGTATTGCAGCCACATTATTGGAAGGCGGTCGAACAGCCCATTCAGCGCCAAAATTACCATTGAATATTTAAAGCAATAAAACTCAAAGGTTTAAAAAACAAAGGTTTTGCAGCAATGTAAGTTGATAGTGTGGGATGAATGTACGATGGCACATAAAATGTCTTTGGAGGCATTAGACAGCACTATGAAAGATCTGCGACACAATTAAAACCGATTTGGCTTAGTGATGATTTTATTATCCGGAGATTTCCGTCAAACATTACCAGTGATTTCACGGTCAACGTCAGCGGATGAACTCAATGCACGTTTAAAGTCCTCCATTATGTGGACATACGTCAAGATACTAAATTTAAGTAAGAATATGCGTGTTGAATTACGAAATGATCGATCTGGAGAAATATTTTCCAAACAAATCATTGACCTTTGTAATGGCAAAATCCCTATTGATAATTAGACTGGCTGCATTACATTTCCTGTCGATTTTTGTCAGTTTACTGAAACAACAACCGAGCTCATACAAATGGTGTTCCCAAATGTCGCTCAAAATTACAAAGATCATTTTTGGTTGAGCGAACGTGCTATATTAGCTGCCAAAAAGACGGATGTAAATGAAATAAACTTCAAAATTCAAAATGAAATTGCCAGTGAATTAAAGACATACAAGTCTGTCCGGGCAGCTAGTATATAATAAATATTTAAAGTCTTGCAAGTGTCGTCGATTTAGTACCTCTAGATAGATTCAGCAGATGTAAAATGCTTTATCCAAAAACGGTTAATTTATTCAAAACTATCGACATTTTTTAATATTTGAATGGTTAAAAAAAATAAAATATTATATAATTACCATTGACATTTATTGATATATAATATGCAAGTACAAAACAGAAAAACCAATGAAATATCTACATGCACTCTGCACTCTGCACTCTGCACCCTCAATAAGTCCATCTTCATCGCCAGCATGAAGTGTGATGTATCTAAAATAAAAATTTTCTATCAAAACTTTTCATATTTTTTGCATATTTGTGTAACTTGCCTTTTACCATCAACTTTGGTGGTTTTTATATTCCTCTTATTATTATCTTGCCATGAATGACTTACAGTATCATTTTGAAAAATCCAGGTTTCATCTAAAAAGACAAATTTGTACAAGACTTTTTCCTTTCCTTCATATAACTTCTCAAAAAATCTATAAATTTTAGAGCAACATTGGGAAGTTCCATAAGGCCTCGTCTTGGATCATCTTTTTTCCACTTACTTCTTTCAATACATTGCACAATGACATAGTATTTTTTCTCTTTTAATTGCTCATTTAAGGACTTCAAAGTTACATGCTGTTCTGAAAATGAATATTAAACTGTGAATGCCTATGTATAAACGGCATATGGGTTTAAGAATAGGCTTTTCTTCGATTCTTAGGTTACGAATACTTATTGTGTTCGTACATGATATAAATGGTGCCACGACTAGAACTTGTAATCAAAGATGCAGTATTGATAACCCTTTTAGTAAAACTACGCTTTCCAGGCGATTTTAAAACTTAATTGTTTTTCGCTTTTTTGTAAAATACTACTTACCATGCACATACTCAAACTTAAGGCTGCTGCAACACGCTAAAAAAAATTCTAGTTTCTATAATATACATATATGACTTAAACTAAACATATTCAATTATTACGAATTAACTTAACATACCCAACAGCTGCAAAGAGTAACAATGCACCATTATTGTCTCGTTCTTGTTCAAAATAGTGTATCAGAGATGCTACAAACTCTTGACAACAACTATTTAAATGATATGGCATTTTACAGGTGCCACGCTAACAATTATAACATCGTGGTAGTTCTTAATAGATCTGTTTTCGATCGTAAGGTAAAAAGTGAAAGTAAACGTTCAGATACAAATGGGATAACCAAACGTGTTAATACATTTCAACAAGAAAAATTTGAAACTCGATATCACATATTGTTGGCAACCGAATCCAGCTCTAAATTTGAAATTTATTGAATTCATTCCGTTCGTTATTACTATTATTCACGTATGGGCCCTGGTTAGAGGCGTTTATTGTGGTTAGCCTTCCTTTGCGTCCATACTGATTTAATTCTTTCACTATGAGCTTTTTTTCTTTCGTCAGACCAAGTTGTTCCGGTCTTCCTACATTTTCTCTCTGGCCAACCTCCCAAAGGTTAACCTTGTGTCTGAAACAGTTTCTATCCTGAATTTGACTTTGTGTAATATTTGCTGATCTTATGTCCGCTTTAATTGCAGCAATCCATTTACTTACCTTTTATTTCTACTTTAGCTCTACTCCTATTTTCATAAAATTCAACTATTTGTCTTGTTAGCCTACTCGGATTCATCCGTTTTATGTGTCCTTAAAACTTAAGTATATTTTTCTCATATCGCTATGTATATTTGTGTATTGTTTGATTTCTTGGTTTTCTCGAAGTCGGTATGTTGTGCTATTTATTTGGGGCCTAAGATTTTTCTTATGATTTTCCTTTCTCTTTCTTATCAATCTCCTCGATGTATTTCAATCTATTCAAAATGAGCGTTTCTGCGCCATAGAGACATTCTGGCTTAATAACTGGGTTGAGTTGTAATGTCTCAGTTTTGTGTTTTATGTTTGCATTGGTTTATTTATTATTTAATTTATGTAGTGGTATTTCTACTGTTAATCAATAGCGTCATCGATAACTTTGAACTGTTGTACCGGCGTTGAGTTTTGTACCGGCTTGTACAAATCTGAACGTTTAGGAACTACCGCGATGTTATAATTGTCAGAGTCGCACCTGCAAAATGCCAAATCACTTTAATAGTTGTCAAAAGTTAGTAGCATCTTTGATATATTTTGAACAAGAACCAAAACAAGACAATAATGGTGCGTTGTTATCCTTTGCGGCTGTTCAGAGGTATGTTAAGTTAATTGCTAATAATTGGATGTTTTTAGTTTGTCGTATAGTATATTATAGAAACTAGATTACTTTTTTAGCGTGTTGCAGCAGCCTTAAGGTTGAGTATGCAAGAACTACCAGTGTTATAATTGTCAGAGTCGTACCTGAAAACTGCCAAATCACTTAAGTAGTCAAAAGTTAGTAGCATGTTTGATATAATATTTTGAACAAGAACGAGACAGTAATGGTCCGCTGTTATCCTTTGCGGTTGTTCAGAGTTATGTTAACTATATATTATGTTAACTAGATATTTTTATTTTGTCATAGCATAATATAGAAACTCGAGTAATTTTTTAGCGTGTTGCACCAGCCGTAAAGTTGAGTATGTCCACTTTTAGTACAGTTTCACAACATATGGAACACAAAGTTTTAAAATCGCCTAAAAAGCGTAGTTCTACTAAAAGGGTTACCAATACTGCAACTTTGGACACAAGCTCTATTCGCGACCATTTATATCATGTATAAACACTGTAGGTATTCATAACCGAAGAATTGCAGAACAAATAGTTCACATTCCCATATGTAGTTCATACATAGGCACTCGCAGTTTATTTTTCATTTTCAGGAAGCACAGAAATATTTAGTAGACAATTTAGCAGAACAATACAAGCAAGAGGTTTATGTATTCCCCCATAGCACTGCATTTTCAACCCAATTAAACTTATATGGGGAATTGCAAAAAATTACTATAATAAACACATGGGTAGAGATGGTAATACACCACAAGACAGTATAAACATGTGGCGTGAGGGACTTCCCACTATTACTCCTAAGATATGGAAGAATACGATCAACCATACAGAAAATGAAATGCAGCTCTTTTTCTACTATCAAATGGGCTCAATAATTGGATTGCAGCTAATGCAGGAAATTACGTTTCGCTTAAATTTATTGTTAGGAATGGCAGCAGTACTTACATTGGTTTGCTTGCGAAAATGTTATATTTAATTCGATTCTATCAAAATTCAACTAGAGTTTTTGCTATCAAATTTTTGTTTCAATTATGTATCGCATGATATTTATGAATTTTTCCTTTTCAATATTTATCAGTAATGTGAAAAGTGCGTTAGCAAACTATCCAGGTGTTGATTAAATAGATTTTTGTTTGCTTTAATCTATACTTTAGTGCAGAAATCATTTAAAAGTGGAAACATGTCAAACTTAATTTTTTGTATATTTCATTTTTATAATTCCATTTGTTTCATGACTAGCTTCACTTTGTTTTTTTAAATCAGTAAGGTCCTCGCGTGAAGTTAATCATGCGAGGACCTTACTTATTATTATAGTACATGGGTATTCATTAGTATTATTATAGTACATTCAATCATTATATTACATGGGCAAGTTTAAAAATGAAGTTATTATTCTTAAATAATATTTTGCCTCTTCGTTATCATTTTCATCAATTAAATTCGAAAAATTACCACTAAACACCAAATAACTTTGATAAAGCCTCTCGACGCACGTTTCGTTAAAGATGTTAGCATCGTCCGGAGTGACGAAGATGATTCAATCTCCTGATGATGCTAACATGGTTGGCGAAACGCGCACTGCGAAGTTTTATAAAAGTGACTTGATGTTTAGTGGTAATCTATTCGAATTTAGTGTTTAACACCGAAGGTTCCAATAGAAGAATTGATTTTCAGCAATAATCATTGCAATCTCTTTGAGTTCAAACATGATGTGAATCACTTTTGCACGAGGTAGCCAGCGCAGCTCACAATAGCATAGAGGGAGGCATAATTCGTTCTAGTACTTATGGTAGCTTTCATATCTTCAGACAACTTTGCAAAGAATCTAACTTTTAAAGGACTGTTTTAGCCAGGTGTGGCGGTTAATAGTTTTTACATTTTTTTCTTTAACAAAACACGCTAATTTGGGAGAAAGGTACAAAATGGTTTATTCAAAGTATGCATCATCGCAGCTGCATATTTTCCCCATCTCTCTGACAATTTGTGGATGCCTTTCCAGAAATTATCATAAAGCTATTTTTCGACATATCCGTAATTGTAGAAGCGCGTGAGGCATCGATGAAAACACGTAGTCGGAAGGGACCAAGCCTGGTGAGTACGGTGGGGGCAAGAGTTTCCAACTTTGTGCAGAAATGGTGTCTCCGACCGCTTTCGCTGTGTTTGATGGGGCGTTGTCGTGCTGAAAAAAGAATTTTCCGTGTCTTGCAGCCCATTCTTGTCGCTTTTCGATCAATGCATGGTTCAAGTTGATCATTTGTTGACGGCAGTGAACGGTATTAACTGTTTCACCTGATTTCAGACGCTCATAGTTTACGACACCCTTCTGATCCCACCAAATACACAGCGTTGTCTTTATTTCAAAGCGGTTCGGTCTTGTGGTCGATGTTTATAGTTGTCCTGGGTCAACCCATGATTTTCTGCATTTCAGTTTCTCGAAAGGTATCCATTT
Organism: Cosmopolites sordidus; assembly: GCA_031761425.1. Lineage (NCBI taxonomy): Eukaryota > Metazoa > Arthropoda > Insecta > Coleoptera > Curculionidae > Cosmopolites > Cosmopolites sordidus. The sequence goes on from JARFXV010002042.1 coordinate 11,165, forward strand.
TTCGACTCCAGTCACGATCCGATGCATAAAAGTATTTCTTTCATGCCGAGAAAGCAAAACTTCGGACACTGTTCAGCTGATGTGGTACCTATTTTCCTGCCTTCTGGACCGTTCCCATGGAATTCAGAACTTCACAAATGGTTCGGCGACTAACATTCAACTTCTCTGCAATTTGTTTGCATATTGTCTTCTTCCAATAATTCTTGCAATTCGGCATCCTCAATTTTTTTTCTTTCGCCTCGGCGTTCTTTGTGTTTCAAGTCGAAAGCACCACTTTTGAATACTCTAAACTAATCCTTCGACAAGCGTCTTGCATTGGGACATTGTCACCGTAAGTTTCCACAAATATACGACGGTTTTTAATCGCGTTTTTATTTTTATGGGCCAAGAAAATCAGTACGTGATGATTATCACACTTAAAAAATATGATGCTAACCACAAGCAACTTGTTATATTTTTTATGGATTACATACCCATCCTATTTTTCTCAACAAAATAAAACTTTTTAACAGAGCAAGAAAATATACAGAAGTTGGATCTTTCAGAATAGCTAGGCAAAAGTATTGGCACAGTTAAAATGTTTTACTTAGAAAGGGTACAAAAATACTAGAGGGGAAGTATTACTTGTTTTAAACATATATTTTGTATATATTGTGCCAGTACTTTTGTCCACCTATTCTGAGAGGTTGAATGAATTTTTTGTATTTTTTTGTTCTGTTTAAAAAGTTTTAATGTTTTTTAATGGATGGGTATGCAAAACATAAAAATTTAATATGAACTTACTTGAGTTTATATTTTAGAGGAATATAATTTTCATATGAAATACATAGTTTGCCAATACTTTTGTCTCTCACTGTATTTATTTTTTTTATGTATCTTATGTTATGGAAATTACATTTCCGTTAAAGTTTTCGCGCCTCCTTTCGCTCTAGTCTGCGTTTCTCAATTTGGAAATCACTGTCCTACAGAAAGGAGATACCCTATTATAAGTTTTAACTTCCCCACATGATTCCTTCAAAAATGCGCTGAAAATTATATTTTCTTGAACCCAGTTTTATTAGCAGACCAAGTTATATTTACCAACATCGGCATTTTTAATATCAAAACAAGGAACGAGAGAGAAGTCAATATCAGTTTTAGTATTTCTTTCTGTATTACGGCCTTTCCTTAAAATAATGCTTAATATTTCCTTTTCAAAATGTTAAATTCATCAGTATCAAGTACAAAGGGTTTTTTTTATGTTTTGATATAAAGAAACGGCTATTAAACAATGTTTTTCAAGAATCGACAACGTTCGTGGCTTGAAATATCCGTCTCGGATAGATTCGCTTAAGACGAAGCTAACTTTGCGAATAACTTTGTTCCTCAATTGCGAGATGAAAATCGTCTCGGAATATGATTTATTCGTCGGCTCGCAATATTTCCCGAATTTTCACAAGTAAGTCCGTAAAAGTTTTTGTTTTCGTTGTGTTGTGCATCGCTTGGTCCCCAAAGCAGTAAGTAATTAAGCTTGATATTTGAAAATGTTTACAAAACTTGATTTTTCTATCGGTTATTTCATTACCAAATATAGCGACGCCGAACATTTAGAATCCCGATATCGGGCAGGTTTGAAATTCACAGACGCAAAATCTTCTTCTTTTTGTGTCGATGGCCTTTTGCGGTAGGTTTATGTCAATATAAAATAGAAAGACATTGTTTAACTTTTTTTGTTGTCAATTTTTTTATGGTGGTTATATAAATAATAGCGAACTAGTATTATTACATATAGCATTATTTAAATATATGCCCATATAAGAAGGTAAAGAAAAACTATAGTTTTATTAGTATTTTTCCTAAATTGAACAAAATGAAATGAAACTAAGCTTTCAGTTGGAAAGTATTCAGTGTTTTTATTCAAAAATTAACATTTACGGTTTTAAATTAATTCTGTACTAAATTTTCGTTATTAAAATAGCAAACTTTTTAATACATAAACTTATTTGTTGATTAACTTTTTGTATTATACAACGTAATTAAAATCTAAGTTCCAAGTACATATTTCTGGATCATAACTGGTATATGATTAACTTTTGATTTATTGGATGTAATTATAGTTCCAAGTATAAGTTATAGTTCCAAATATAAGTTCCAAGTACATATTTTATAACGATCATTACTGGTATACAGGTAAAACCTAATGCGGCAATAAGCTCTGCAAATGATGATTTTCTTTAATTAACTTTTGATTGATTGGGTGTAATTATAGAGACATGACCTTGCAAGGCCCTAAAATTAAATTTGAAATTTTTTAATTATTTTCAAACGGTTTGAAATAAAAATTTTAATCTAGAGGGTAGTGGTGTATTTTTATAAATAAAAAATAGTAAATTAGTTTTTTTTTGACGCACCCTTTAATTTTTTTGAAATTAATATCTTTTGTCCATAAAAAACACTTTTTTTTTAATTTTTAGTAGGGGGCACGGTTTTTTTTACATCATTTGACACTTTTCGATAACTCTGTAGCAGTAGTAGTAGTAGTAGTAGTAGTAGTAACTATTGTTCGTACAAAATAAAAGCATTTGCACGTCATTAAAAGCACATTCTCAACATTTTGACTGTCCTGTCAAAGAATATTGACGTATATATCTATACGTAAATATTCTTTGGCCCTGTTGCCAGATTGTGATTAAATATCATAACTTTACTTTAGCGAATAATTTTTACAATTTAAACTTTAATAACAATTAAAACAATCAATTCTAGATTTAATGCAAATTACTAAGTAACTAAGAAATATATAATAAATGTTTTAAAGTCTTGCAAGTGTTGTCGATTTAGTACCTCTAGATAGATTCAGCAGATATAAAATGCTTCGTTCAGAAACGGTTAATTTATTCAAAACTATCGATATTTTTTAATATTTGAATGGTTAATAAAATAAAAATATTATAAAACTACCACTGACATTTATTGATATATCAATTTTGATATTGATCTGCATGCACTTATATTTTCATTAATCAGAATCTGAAAGCTACTGGCTGGAATCACTGTTATCATCTGCAGTATTTATAATTAACAGAAGAACTTCTTTTCAAACAAGTATATGCTCTCTGTCATACCATTTAATTTTCTGTATGCTTGATCGTATTCTTTCATATCTCAGGATTCATACACTGTGAAGTGCCTCACGCTACATGTTTATACAGTCTTGCTGTGTATTACCATTTCTACCCATGTGTTTATTATAGTAATTTTGTACAATTCCCCATGCAAGTTCAATTGGATTGAAAATGCAATGGTATGGAGGAATACATAAAACTTTGTGCCCATATTGTTCTGCTAAGTTGTCTATTAAATTTTTCCGTGCTGGCTTATTTCTGAAAAATCCACATAGGAAATATATTTGGTTGTGGTACGTACTCTACTACAATTCTTAATAGTCCAGTTTTAAATATTTGAATTGAAAATGCTATTTTATTATTAGTTAACCAATCTTGAACGGCAGCTTTAGTTCACGAGCTATTTTGTATCTTGTTTAATACCGTGCTATGATAATATTTGCTCACTTAAGTTTTTTAATAATTGCTTTTCAAACCATTTCAAGAAACTTCTTTGATTCATTTAACCATGATAATCAGTAAGCTAATTTTTTGATGAAAATATGGTCTCCGCACCCTCAATAAGTCTATCTTCACTGCCAGCATGAAGTGTGATGTATCTAAAATAAAAATTTTCAAACAAAACTTTTCGTATTTTTTGCATATTTGTGTAAATTACCTTTTTTCCATCAACTTTGGTGGGTTCTACATTCCTCTTATTATTATCTTGCCATTAATGACTTACCATATCATTTTGAAAAATCCAGGTTTCATCTAAGAAGACAAATTTTCACAAGGTTTTTTTTCTTTCCTTCATATAACTTCTCAAAAAATCTGTACATTTTAGGGCAACATTGGGAAGTTCCATAAGGCCTCGCCTTGGATATCTTTTTTCCATTTAAAACCTACTTCTTTCAATACATTGCACAATGACATAGTATCATCCATGACAGTTGTGTCTCTTTTAATTGCTCATTTAAGGACTTCAAAGTTACATGCTGTTTTGAAAATAAAAATTAAACTGTGAGTGCCTATGTATGAACTGCATATGGGTTTAAGAACAGCCTTTTCTTCGATTCTTAGGTTACGAATACTTATTGTGTTCCTACATGATATAAATGGTCTCACGACTAGAATTTGTATCCAAAGGTGCAGTATTGATAACCCTTTTAGTAAAACTACGCTTTCTAGGCGATTTTAAAACTTAAATGTTTTTCACTTTTTGTGAAATAGTACTAACAGTGGACATACTCAAACTTACAGCTGCTGCAACACTCTAAAAAAATTCTAGTTTCTATAATATACATATATGACTTAAACTAAACATATTCAATTATTACGAATTAACTTAACATACCTAACAGCTGCAAAGAGTAACAATGCACCATTATTGTCTCGTTCTTGTTCAAAATAGTGTGTCAGAGATGCTACAAACTCTTTACAAGAACTATTTAAATGATATGGCATTTTACAGCTGCGACTCTGACAATTATAACATCGTGGTAGTTCTTAAAAGAACTATTTTCGATCGCAAGGTTAAAAATGAAAGTAAACGTTCAGATACATATGGGATAACCAAACGTGTTAATACATATCAACAAGAAAAATTTGAAACTCGACATCGCATATTGTTGGCAACCGAATCCAGCTCTAACTTTGAAATTTCTTGAATAAATTCCATTTGTTATTATTATTATTCACGTATGGACCCTGGTTAGAGGCGTTTATTGTTGTTAGCCTTCCTTTGCGTCCATACTGATTTAATTCTTTCACTATGAGCTTTTTTCCTTTCGTCAGGCCAAGTTGTTCCGGTCTTCCTACATTTTCTCTCTGGCCAACCTCCCAAACGTTAACCTTGTGTCTGAAACAGTTTCTATCCTGAATTTAACTTTGTGTAATATTTGCTGATCTTAGGTCCGTTTTAATTGCAGCACTCTATTTACTTACGTTTTATTTCTACTTTAGCTCTACTCCTATTTTCATAAAATTCAACTGTCTGTCTTGTCAGCCTACTCGGATTTATCCGTTTTATGTGTCCGTAAAACTTAAGTGTTGTTTTTCTCATATCGCTATGTATATCTGTGTATTGTTTGATTTCTTGGTTTTCTCGAAGTCGGTATGTTGTGCTATTTATTTGTTTGGGGCTTAAGATTTTTCTTATGATTTTTCTTTCCCTCTTTCTTATCAATCTCCTCGATGTCTTTCTTTCTATTCAAAATGAGCGTTTCTGCGCCATAGAGATATTCTGGCTTAATAACTGGGTTGTAATGTCTCAGTTTTGTGTTTTAAGTTTGCATTTGAAATTTCATTTTTTAATTTATGTATTGGTATTTCTGCTGTTCTTCAATAGCGTCATCGATAACTTCGAACTATTTTAGTTTTGAACCTTCTTGTATAAATTTCAACGTTTAACGACTACCGCGATGTTCTAATTGTCAGCACCTGCAAAATGCCAAATCACTTTAATAGTTGTCAAACGTTAGTAGCATCTTTGATATAATATTTTGAACAAGAACGAGGCGATAATGGTCCGTTGTTATCCTTTGCGGTTGTTCAGAGGTATTTTAAGCTAATTGCTAATAATTGGATATTTTTATTTTGTCATAGTATATTATAGAAACTAGAGTAATTTTTTTAGCGTGTTGCACCAGCCTTAAGGTTGAATATGTCCACTTTTAGTACTGTTTCACAAAAGATGGAAAACAAAGTTTTAAAATCGCCTAAAAAGCGTAGTTCGTCTAAAAGGGTTACCAATATTGTAGCTTTGGATACAAGTCATATTGGTGACACCATTTATATCATGTATAAACACTGTAGTTATTCATAACCGAAGAATTGCAGAACAGATTGTTCACAATCCCATATGTAGTTTATACATAGGCACTCGCAGTTTAATTTTCATTTTCAGGAAACCCAGAAATATTTAGTAGACAATTTAACAGAACAATATAAGCAAAAGGTTTATGTACTCCCTCATAGCACTGCATTTTGAACCCAATTAAACTTATATGGGGAATTGCAAAAAAATTACTATAATAAAGACATGGGTAGAGATGGTAGTACACCACAAGACTGTATAAACATGTGGCGTGAGGCACTTCCCACTATTACTCCTAAGATATGGAAGAACACGATCAAGCATACAGAAAATGAAATCATGAAATGGTATGATGAGAGCATATACTTGATCGAAAAGTAGTTTTGATAATTATAAATACTGTGGATCATAGCAGTGATTCCAGCCAGTAGTTTTCAGATTTTGAATAATGAAAATGTAAGTACACGCAGATATTTCATTGCTTTTTCCATTTTGTGCTTGCATAATATACATCAATAATTGTCATTGATAATTATATAATATTTTGATTGATTTGTCCGTTACTTTGTGATAGTTCATTTTTTAAAAGGAATTAAACAATTTTTTACTTTATCTATCACTTTTATTTTTAAACAAAATTTACGTGACTATAGTTTCGTAAACGATTTTACATTCTCAAACACTATTTTAAAACTTTTTTAACTACGAACTCGAAATTTTTTAATAATTTTCAAACGGTTTGAAGTAAAAACTTTAATCTAGAGGGTAGTCATTTTTATAAATAAAAAATGGGAAATTGGTTTTTTTTTGTAGCTCCCTTTAATTTTTTTGAAGTTAACAGTCCTTTGTCCATAAAAAGCATTTTTTTTTTTAATTTTTAGTAGGAGGCACGGCTTTCGAGATAATTTGACACTTTTCGATAACTCTTCAGCAGTAGCAGAAGTAGTAGTAGTAGTAGTAGTAGTAGTAACTATGGCTCGTACAAAATAAAAGCAGTTGCACATCATTAAAAGCACATGATCAACATTTTGACTGCTCTGTCAAAGAATATTAACGTATATATATCTATTCATAAATAATCTTTGGCCCTGTTGCCAGATTGTGATTAAATATCATAACCTTACTTTAGCGAATAATTTTTACATTTTAAACTTTAATAACAATTAAAACAATCAATTCTAAATTAAATTGCAAATTTTCTAAATAACTAAAAAAATATATAATAAATGTTTAAAGTCTTGCAAGTGTCGTCGATTTAGTACCTCTAGATAGATTCAGCAGATGTAAAATGCTTCGTTCAAAAACGGTTAATTTATTCAAAACTATCGACATTTTTTAATATCTGAATGGTTAATAAAATAAAAATATTATATAATTACCATTGACATTTGTTGATATTGATCTACATGCACTTATATTTTCATTAATCAGAATCTGAAAACTACTGGCTGGAATCACTGTTATCATCTGCAGTATTTATAATTAACGGAAGAGCTTCTTTTCAAACAAGTATATGCTCTCTGTCATACCATTTAATTTTCTGTATGCTTGACCGTATTCTTTCATATCTCAGGATTCACACACTGTGAAGTGCCTCACGCCACATGTTTATACAGTCTTGCTGTGTATTCCCATTTCTACCCATGTAAGTTCAATTGGATTGAAAGTGCAGTGGTATGGAGGAATACATAAAACTTTGTGCCCATATTGTTCTGCTAAGTTGTATATTAAATTTTTCCGTGCTGGATTATTTCTGAAAAGTATCCACATAGGAAATATATCAAAATAATAAATTTGGTTGTGGTACGTACTCTACTACCATTCTTAATAGTTCAGTTTTAAACATTTGAATTGAAAATGCTATTTTATTATTAGTTAACCAATGTTGAATGGCAGCTTTAGTCCACGAGCTATTTTGTTTCTTGTTTAATAGCGTGCTATGATAATATTTGCTCACTTATGTTTTTTAATAATTAGTTTTCAAACCATTTCAAGAATTTTTTGATTCAATTAACCATGGTAATCAGTAAGCTAATTTTTGACGGAAATATGGTCTCTGCACCCTCAATAAGTCCATCCTCATCGCCAGCATGAAGTGTAATGAATCTAAAATAAAAATTTTCTATCAATACTTTCCATATTTTTTGCATATTTGTGTAACTTACCTTTTACCATCAACTTTGGTGGTTTTTACATTCCTCTTATTGTTATCTTGCCATGAATGACTTACAGTATCATTTTAAAAAATCCAGGTTTCATCTAAGAAGACAAATTTGTACAAGGCTTTTTTCTTTCCTTCATATAACTTCTCAAAATATCTATAAATTTTAGGGCAACATTGGGAAGTTCTATAAGGCCTCGCCTTGGATCTCTTTTTTCCATTTAAAACCTACTTCTTTCAATATATTGCACAATGACATAGTATCATCCATGACAGTTGTTTCTCTTTTAATTGCTCATTTGAGGACTTCAAAGTTACATGCTGTTCTGAAAATGAAAATGAAACTGTGAGTGCCTATGTATAAACTGCATATTGGTTTAAGAACAGCCTTTTCTTCGATTCTTAGCTTACGAATATTTATTTTGTTCCTACATGATAAACATGGTGTCACGACTAGAACTTGTATCCAAAGGTGCAGTATTGATAATCCTTTTAGTAAAACTACGCTTTCTAGGCAATTTTAAAACTTGAATGTTTTTCACTTTTTGTCAAATAGTACTAACAGTGGACATACTCAAACTTAAAGCTGCTAGAATACGCTAAAAAAATTCTAGGTTCTATTATACACATATATGATTTAAACTAAACATATTCAATTATTACGAATTAACTTAACATACCTAACAGCTGCAAAGAGTAACAATGCACCATTATTGTCTCGTTCTTGTTCAAAATAGTGTATCAGAGATGTTACAAACTCTTGACAACAACTATTTAAATGATATGGCATTTTACAGGTGCGACTCTGAAAATTATAACATCGTGGTAGTTCTTAAAAAACAGTTTTCGATCGTAAGGTAAAAAATCAAAGTAAACGTTCAGATACAAATGGTATAAACAAACATGTTAATACATATCAACAAGAAAAGTTTGAAACTCGACATCACATATTGTTGGCAACCGAATCCAGCTCTAAATTTGAAATTTATTGAATACATTCCATTTGTTATTATTACTATTCACGTATTAGCCCTGATTAGAGGCATTTGTTGTTGTTAGCCTTCCTTTGCGTCCATACTGATTTAATTCTTTCACTATGAGCTTTTTTCCTTTTGTCAGGCCAAGTTGTTCCGGTCTTCCTACATTTTCTTTCTGGCCAACCTGCCAAACGTTAACCTTGTGTCTGAAACAATTTCTATCCTGAACGTAACTTTGTGTAATATTTGCTGATCTTAGGTCCACTTTAATTGCAGCAATCCATTTACATACGTTTTATTTCTACTTTAGCTCTACTCCTATTTTCATAAAATTCAACTATTTGTCTTGTTAGCCTACTCGGATTCATCCGCTTTATGTGTCCGTAAAACTTAAGTCTTTTTTTCTCATATCGCTATTTATATCTTTGTATTGTTTGATTTTTTGGTTTTCTCGAAGTCGGTATATTGTGCTATTTATTTGTTTGGGGCTTAAGATTTTTCTTATGATTTTTATTTCTCCCTTTCTTATCAATCTCCTCGATGTCTTTCTTTCTATTCAAAATGAGCATTTCTGCGCCATAGAGACATTCTGGCTTAATAACTGGGTTGTAATATCTCAGTTTTGTGTTTTATGCTTGCATTTGATTATTTCATTTTTTAATTTATGTAGTGGTATTTCTGCTGTTCTTCAATAGCGTTAATGATAACTTCGAACTGTTTTTAGTTTTGTACTGGCTTGTACAAATACCTGAAAGTTTAAGAACTACCGCGATGTTATAATTGTCAGAGTCGCACCTGCAAAATGCCAAATCACTTTAATAGTTGTCAAACGTTAGTAGCATCTTCGATATATTTTGAACAAGAACCAAACCAAGACAATAATGGTCCGTTGTTTATCTTTTGCGGCTGTTCAGAGCTATGTTAAGTTAATTGCTAATAATTGGATATTTTTAGTTTGTCATATAGTATATTATAGAAACTAGATTAATTTTTTAGCGTGTTGCAGTAGCCTTTAGGTTGAATATGTCCACTTTTAGTACTGTTTCACAAAAGATGGAAAACAAAGTTTTAAAATCGCCTAAAAAGCGTAGTTCTACTAAAAGAGTTACCAATACTGCAACTTTGGACACAAGTTCTATTGGGGACACCATTTATATCATGTATAAACACTAGGTATTCATAACCGAAGAATTGCAGAACAGATTGTTCACAATCCCATATGTCGTTTATACATAGGCACTCGCAGTTTCATTTTCATTTTGAGGAAGCACAGAAATATTTAGTAGACAATTTAGCAGAACAATATAAGCAAAAGGTTTATGTATTCCCTCATAGCACTGCATTTTTAACCCAATTAAATTTATATGCGGAATTGCAAAAAATTACTATTATAAACACATGGGTAGAGAAGGTAATACAGCACAAGACTGTATAAACATGTGGCGTGAGGCACTTCCCACTATTACTTCTAAAATATGGAAGAATACGATCAAGCATACAGAAAATGAAATCATGAAATGGTATGATGAGAGCATATACTTCGAAAAGTAGTTCTGATAATTATAATTACTGTGGATCATAGCAGTGATTCTAACCAGTACTTTTCAGATTTTGAATAATGAAAATATAAGTACATGCAGCTATTTCATTGCTTTTTCCGTTTTGTGCTTATATAAATTATTGCTTATAAATTATTATATTTTTAAGAAAGGTGGGTAAATCCGTTTCTGAAATTGCCTTGCGAGTAAAAAAGTCTATTTACTGTGCGTAATGTCATAAATAGATTTGAATATGCTGACAATTTAAAAAATAAACCGAGAACCGGACGCCCGTCAAAACTGTCGGAGAGAGAACAAAGAAAAATAATGAACGAAATAAAAAAAACTAATACTTCACCTTCTGAAATTGCTTCCATGCTAGCAGTAGAAACTAATAAGCAATAACGTGCATGTATGGATAAACCCGAACATGGAAATGGAGTTAAAACACTAGCATCAAACCGTTAAACACGGTGGTGGTAATGTCTTAGTGTTGTGAGGTGTATGGCATCAGGGAGAATAAGCAATCTAGTATGTATCGATGGTATCGTTGATAAAAAAAGTGTATTTAAATATTTTAAAATCGAACTTAAAATTAAAAAAGAGAGAACTTAAAAAATCCAAAGCATACAGTGTATACAGAGTGCAACAGTTGATAGTCAACAATGTACACTACATTGTTGACTACAACATTCTCTAAATACACCTCCACAGTCTTCTGACATCAACCCTATTAAGAATCTTTTGAGCGAATTAGACACATTTCAAGTAAATAACTTAATGAAGTACTTTTACAAGAATGGAATAATATTCAATGAAGAGAAGACCTACTGAAAACATAAAAAGGGGAAGGTCTCCCTGTGAAGTATTAGTTGTTTTAGATATATATTTTGTATATATTCTGCCAATGCTTTTGTCCACCTATTCTGAAAGGTTGAATCTATTTTTTGTATTTTTTTGTTCTGTTTAAAAAGTTTTATTTTTTTTAATGGATGGGTATGCAATACATAAAAATTTAATATGAACTTACTTGAGTTTATATTTTAGAGGAATATAATTTTCATATGAAATACATAGTTTGCCAATAGTTTTGTCTCCCACTGTATTTTTTTTTATATATATCTTATGTTATGAAAATTACGTTTCTGTTAAAGTTTTCGCGCCTCGTTTTGCACTAGTCTGCGTTTCCCAATTTGGAAATCACTGTCCTACAGAGAGAAGATACCCTATTATAAGTTTTAACTTTTCCACATGATTCCTTTAAAAATGCCCTGAAAATTATATTTTCTTGAACCCAGTTTTATTAGCAGACCAAGTTATGTTTACCAACATCGGCATTTTTAATATCAAAATCAAAGAAGGAACGAGAGAGAGAATTCCATATCAGTTTTAGGATGGAATGAAAATAATATTCTAGATCTTTTTCAAGACGTGGCATTTTTATATTTTACGGCTTTTTTTGTATTACGGCCTTTCTTTAAAATAAGGTTTAATATTTTCATTTAAAAATGTTAAATTCATCGATATCAAATATCAAGGTTTTTTATGTTTTGATATAAAAAAACCGGCCATTAAACAATGTTTTTCAAGAATCGTCAACGTTCGTAGCTTGAAATATCCGTCTCGGATAGATTCGTTTAAGACGAAGCTAACTGTGCGACTATCTTTGGTCCTCAATTGCGAGTTGAAGGTCGTCCCGGAAGATGATTTATTCGTCGGCTCGCAATATTTCCCGAATTTTCCCAAGTAAAATCGTAAAATGTTTAGTTTTCGTTGTGTTGTGCGTCGCTTGGTCCCCAAACGAGTAAGTAATTAAGCTTGATATTTGAAAATGTTTACAAAACTCGATTTTTCTATCGGTTATTTCATTGCCAAATATAGCGACGGGAACATTTAGAATCACGATATCGGGCAGGTTTGAAATGCACAGGCGCAACATCTTCTTCTTTTTGTGTCGATGGCCTTTTGCGGTACGTTTGTGTCAATGTAAAATAGAAAGGCATTGTTTATCTTTTTTTGTGGTTAATTTTTTTATTGTGGCTATATAAATAATAACGAACTAGTATTATTACATATAGCATTATTTAGATATATGCCCATATAAGAAAGAATTAAATAAAATGAAACTAAACTTTCAGTTGGAAAGTATCCAGTGCTTTTATTCAAAAATTAACCTTTACGGTTTTAAATTAATTCTGTACTAAATTTTCGTTATTAAAATAGTAAACTTATTAATACATAAACTTATTTGTTGATTAACTTTTTGTATTATACGGCGTAATTAAAATCTAAGTTCCAAGTACATATTTTATAACGATCATTACTGGTATACAGATAAAACCTAATGCGATAATAAGCACTGCAAATAATGATTTTCTTTAATTAAGTTTTGATTGATTGGGTGTAATTATGGAGACATGTCCTTGCAAAGCTCTAAAATTAAATTTGACATTTTTTAATGATTTTCAAACGGTTTGAAATACAAATTTTAATCTAGAGGGTAGTGGTGTCATTTTTATAAATAAAAAATAGGAAATTGGTGTTTTTTCTGAAGCACACTTTAATTTTTTTGAAATTAACACTCTTTTGTCCATAGAAAGTACTTTTATTTTAATTTTTAGTAGGAGGCACGGTTTTTGAGATAATTTGACATGTTTCGATAACTCTGCAGCAGTAGTAGTAGTAGTAGTAACTATTGCTCGTACAAAATAAAAGCAGTTGCACGTCATTAAAAGCACATGATCAACATTTTTACTGCCTTGTCAAAGAATATTGACGTATATATCTATACGTAAATATTCTTTGGCCCTGTTGCCAGATTGTGATTAAATATCATAACCTTACTTTAGCGAATAATTTTTACAATTTAAACTTTAATAACAATTAAAACAATCAATTCTAAATTAAATGCAAATTACTATGTAACTAAATAAATATGTAATAAATGTTTAAAGTTTTGCAAGTGTCGTCGATTTAGTACCTCTAGATAGATTCAGCAGATGTAAAATGCTTCGTTCAAAAACGGTTAATTTATTCAAAACTATCGACATTTTTTAATATTTGAATGGTTAAAAAATTAAAATATTATATAATTACCGCTGACATTTATTGATATATAATATGCAAGTACAAAACAGAAACAACAATGAAATATCTGCATGCACTTATATTTTCATCAATCAGAATCTGAAAACTACTGGCTGGAATCACTGTTATCATCTGCAGTATATGCTCTCTGTCATACCATTTAATTTTCTGTATGCTTGATCGTATTCTTTCATATCTCAGGATTCACACACTGTGAAGTGCTTCACGCCACATGTTTATACAGTCTTGCTGTGTATTGCCATTTCTACCCATGTGTTTATTATAGTAATTTTGTACAATTCCTCATGTAAGTCAATACATAAAACTTTGTGCCCATATTGTTCTGCTAAGTTGTCTATTAAATTTTTCCGTGGTTTCAATTTCAAGAAACTTCTTTGATTCAATTAACCATGATAATCAGTAAGGTCATTTTTTGACGGAAATATGGTCTCTGCACCCTCAATAAATCTTCATCGCCAGCATGACATGTGATGTATCTCAAATAAAAATTTTCTATCAGAACTTTTCTTATTTTTTGCATATTTGTGTAACTTACCTATTACCATAAACTGTGGTGGTTTTTACATTCCTCTTATTATTATCTTGCCATGAATGACTTACAATATCATTTTGAAAAATCCAGGTTTCATCTAAGAAGACAAATTTGTACAATGCTTTTTTCTTTCCTTCATATAACTTCTCAAAAAATCTGTACATTTTAGGGCAACATTGGGAAGTTCCATAAGGCCTCGCCTTGGATGTCTTTTTTCCATTTAAAACCTACTTCTTTCAATACATTACACAATGACGTAGTATCATCCATGACAGTTGTTTCTCTTTTAATTGCTCATTTAAGGACTTCAAAGTTACATGCTGTTCTGAAAATGAATATTAAACTGTGAATGCCTATGTATAAACGGCATATGGGTTTAAGAATAGGCTTTTCTTCGATTCTTAGGTTATAAATGGTGTCACGACTAGAACTTGTATCCAAAGGTGCAGTATTGATAACCCTTTTAGTAAAACTACGGTTTCTAGGCGATTTTAAAACCTAATTGTTTTTCGCTTTTTTGTAAAATAGTACTTACAGTGCACATACTCATACTAAAGGCTGCTGCAACGCGCTAAAAAAAATTCTAGTTTCTATTATATACATATATAACTCAAACTAAGCATATTCAATTATTACGAATTAACTTAACATTCCTAACGGCTGCAAAGAGTAACAATGCACCATTATTGTCTCGTTCTTGTTCAAAATAGTGTATCAGAGATGCTACAAACTCTTGACAACAACTATTTAAATGATATGGCATTTTACAGTTGCGACTCTGACAATTATAACATCGTGGTGGTTCTTAAAAGAACTGTTTTCGATCGTAAGGTAAAAAATGAAAGCAAACGTTCAGATACAAATGTTATAACCAAACGTGTTAATATATATCAACAAGAAAAAATTGAAACTCGACATCACATATTGTTGGCAACCGAATCCAGCTCTAAATTTGAAATTTATTGAATACTTCCCATTTGTTATTATTATTATTATTCACGTATGGGCCCTGGTTAGAGGCGTTTATTGTTGTTAGCCTTCCTTTGCGTCCATACTGATTTCATTCTTTCACTATGAGCTTTTTTCCTTTCCTCAGACCAAGTCGTTCCGGTCTTCCTACATTTTCTCTCTGGCCAACCTCCCAAACGTTAATCTTGTGTCTGAAACAGTTTCTATCCTGAACTTAACTTTGTGTAATATTTGCTGATCTTAGGTCCACTTTAATTGCGGCAATCCATTTACATACGTTTTATTTCTACTTTAGCTCTACTGCTATTTTCATAAAATTCAACTATTTGTCTTGTTAGCCTACTCGGATTCATCCGTTTTATGTGTCCGTAAAACTTAAGTCTTTTTTTCTCATATCGGTATGTATATCTGTGTATTGTTTGATTTGTTGGTTTTCTCGAAGTCGGTATGTTGTGCTATTTATTTGTTTGGGGCCTAAGATTTTTCTTTCTCTCTTTCTTATCAATCTCCTCGATGTCTTTCTTTCTATTCAAAATGAGTGTTTCTGCGCCATAGAGACATTCTGGCTTAGTAACTGGGTTGTAATGTCTCAGTTTTGTGTTTTATGTTTGCATTTGATTATTTTATTATTTAATTTATGTAGTGGTATTTCTGCTGTTCTTTAATAGCGTCATCGATAACTTCGAACTATTTTAGTTTTGTACCGGCTTGTACAAATCTGAATGTTTGAGATCTACCGCGATATTATAATTGTCAGAGTCGCACCTGCAAAATGCCAAATCACTTTACTAGTTGTCAAACGTTAGTAGCATCTTTGATATATTTTGAACAAGAACCAAAACAAGACAATAATAGTCTGTTGTTATCCTTTGCGGCTGTTCAAAGCTATGTTAAGTTAATTGCTAATACTTGGATATTTTTAGTTTGTCATATAGTATATTATAGAAACTAGATTACTTTTTTAGCGCGTTGCAGCAGCCTTAAGGTTGAGTATGTAAGAACTACCAGTGTCATAATTATCAGAGTCAGTGTTATAATTGTCAGAGTCGTACCTCCAAACTGCCAAATCACTTAAGTAGTTGTTGTCAAAAGTTAGTAGCATCTTTGATATAATATTTTGAACAAGAACGAGACAGTAAGGTCCGTTGTTATCCTTTGCGGTTGTTCAGAGGTATGTTAAGCTAATTACTAATAATTGGATATTTTTAGTTTGTCATAGCATATTATAGAAACTAGAGTAATTTTTTTAGCGTGTTGCACCAGCCTTAAAGTTGAGTCTGTCCACTTTTAGTACAGTTTCACAAAAGATGGAAAACAAAGCTTTAAAATCGCCTATAAAGCGTAGTTCTACTAAAAGGGTTACCAATACTGCAACTTTGGACACAAGCCCTATTCGTGACCATTAATATCATGTATAAATACTGCAGGTATTCATAACCGAAGAATTGCAGAACAAATTGTTCTCAATCCCATATGTAGTTCATACATAGGCACTCGCAGTTTATTTTTCATTTTCAGGAAGAAATATTTAGTAGACAGTTTAGCAGAACAATACAAGCAAAAGGTTTATGTATTCCCTCATAGCACTGCATTTTCAACCCAATTAAACTTATATGGAGAATTGCAAAAAATTACTATAATAAACACTTGGGTAGAAATGGTAATACACCACAAGACTGTATAAACATGTGGCGTGAGGCACTTCCCGCTATTACTCCTAAGATATGGAAGAATATGATCAAGCATATAGAAAATGAAATGCAGCTCTTTTTCTACTATCAAATGGGCTCAATAATTAGATTGCAACTAATGCAGGAAATTACGTTTCGCTTAAATATATGTTTAGGAATGGCAGCAGTACTTACATTGCTTTGCTTGAGAAAATGTTTTTATTCGATATAATGTATTTAATTCGATTCAATCAAAATTCAACTAGAGTTTTGCTATCAAATTTTTGTTTCAATGAAGTGTCGCATGATATTTATGAATTTTTCCTTTTCAATATTTATCAGTAATGTGAAAAGTGCGTTAGCAAACTATCCAGGTGTTGATTAAATAGATTTTTGTTTGCTTTAATCTATACTTTAGTGCAGAAATCATTTAAAAGTGGAAACATGTCAAACTTAATTTTTTGTAAATTTCATTCTTATAATTCCATTTGTTTCATGACTAGTTTCACTTTGTTTTTTTAAATCAGTAAGGTCCTCGCATGAAGTTATTCATGCGAGGACCTTACTTATTATTATAGTACATGGGTATTCATTAGTATTATTATAGTACATTCATTCATTATAGTACATGGGTAAGTTTAAAAATTAAGTTATTATTCCTAAATAATATTTTGCCTCTTCTTTATCATTTTCATCAATTAAATTCGAATAATTACGACTAAACACCAAATAACTTTGATAAAGCCTCTCGACGCACGTTTCGCTAACCATGTTAACATCGTCCGGAGTGAGGAAGATGATTCAATCTCCTGATGATGCTAACATGGTTGCCGAAACGCGCACTGCGAAGTTTTATAAAAGTGAATTGATGTTTAGTGGTAATCTATTCGAATTTAGTGTTTAACACCGAAGGTTCCAATAGAAGAATTGATTTTCAGCAATAATCATTGCAATATCTTTGAGTTCAAACATGATGTGAATCACTTTTGCACGAGGTAGCCAGCGCAGCTCACAATAGTATAGAAGGGAGGCATAATTCGTACTAGTACTTATGGTAGCTTTCATATCTTCAGACAACTTTGCAAACAACCTAACTTTTAAAGGACTGTTTTAGCCAAATGTGGCGGTTAATAGTTTTTACATTTTTTTCTTTAAAAAAACACGTTTAATTTGGGAGAAAGGTACAAAATGGTTTATTCAAAGTATGCATTATCGCCAGCTGCACATTTTCCCCATCTCTCTGACAATTTGTGGATGCCTTTCCAGTAATTATCATAAAGCTATTTTTCAACATATCCGTAATTGTAGAAGCGCCTGAGACATCGATGAAAACACGTGGTAGTCGGAAGGGACCAAGCCTGGTGAGTACGGTGGGGGCAAGAGTTTCCAACCAAGTTCAGAAATGGTGTCTCCGACCGCTTTCGCTGTGTTTGATGGGGCGTTGTCGTGTTGAAAAAAGAATTTTCCGTGTCTTGCAGCCCATTCTTGTCGCTTTTCGATCAATGCATGTTTCCAGTTGATCATTTGTTGACGACAGTGAACGGTATTAACTGTTTCACCTGATTTCAGACGCTCATGGTATACGACATACTTCTGATCCCACCAAATGCACAGCGTTGTCTTTATTTCAAAGCGATTCGGTCTTGTGGTCGATATTTATGGTTGTCCTGGGTCAACCCATGATTTTCTGCATTTCAGTTTCTCGAAATGTATCCATTTTTCGACTTCAGTCACGATCCGATGCAAAAAAGTATTTCTTTCATGCCGAGAAAGCAAAACTTCGGACACTGTTCAGCTGATGTGGTACCTATTTTCCTGCCTTCTGGACCGTTCCCATGGAATACTGAACTTCACAAATGGTTCGGCGACTAACATTCAACTTCTCTGCAATTTGTTTGCATATTGTCTTCTTCCAATAATGCTTGCAATTCGGCATCTTCAAATTTTTTCCTTTCGCCTCGGCGTTGTTTGTGTTTCAAGTCGAAAGCACCACTTTTGAATACTCTAAACGAATCCTTCGACAAGCGTCTTGCATTGGGACATTGTCACCGTAAGTTTCTACAAATATACGACGGTTTTTAATCGCGTTTTTATTTTTATTGAACAAGAAAATCAGTACGTGATGATTATCACACTTAAAAAATATGATGCTAACCACAAGCAACTTGTTATATTTTTTATGGATTACATACCCATCCTATTTTTTTCAACCGAATAAAACTTTTTAACAGAGCAAGAAAATATACAGAAGTTGGATTTAACCTCTTTCAGAATAGCTAGGCAAAAGTATTGGCACAGTTAAAATGTCTTACTTAGAAAGGGTACAAAAATACTAGAGGGGAAGGTCTCCCTGTGAAGTATTAGTTGTTTTAAACATATATTTTGTATATATTGTGCCAATACTTTTCTCCTCTTATTCTGAGAGATTGAATTAATTTTTTGTATTTTTTTGTTCTGTTTAAAAAGTTTTAATTTTTTTTAATGGATGGGTATGGAATACATAAAAATTTAATATGAACTTACTTGAGTTTATATTTTAGAGGAATATAATTTTCATATGAAATACATAGTTTGCCAATACTTTCGTCTCCCACTGTATTTATTTTTTTTTATGTATCTTATGTTATGGAAATTACATTTCTGTTAAAGTTTTCGCGCCTCCTTTCGCACTAGTCTGCGTTTCTCAATTTGGAAATCACTGTCCTACAGAAAGGAGATACCCTATTATAGTGTTTTAACTTCCCCACATGATTCCTTCAAAAATGCTCTGAAAATTATATTTTCTGGAACCCAGTTTTATTAGCAGACCAAGTTATGTTTACAACATAGGCATTTTAATTTTATCAAAACAAGGAACGAGAGAGAAGTCAATATCTGTTTTAGTATTTCTTTCTGTATTACGGCCTTTCTGTAAAATAATGCTTGATATTTCCATTTCAAAATGTTAAATTCATCAGTATCAAATATCAAGGGTTTTTTATATGTTTTGATATAAAAACCCGGCTATTAAACAATGTTTTTTAAGAATCGGCAACGTTCGTGTCTTGAAATATCCGTCTCGGATAGATTCCCTTAAGACGAAGCTAACTTTGCGAATATCTTTGGTCCTCAATTGTGAGTTGAAAGTCGTCCCGGAAGATGATTTATTCGTCGGCTCGCAATATTTCCCGAATTTTCACAAGTAAGACCGTAAAAGTTTTTGTTTTCGTTGTGTTGTGCATCGCTTGGTCCCCAAAGGAGTAAGTAATTAAGTTTGATATTTGAAAATGTTTACAAAACTTGATTTTTCTATCGGTTATTTCATTACTAAATATAGCGACGCCGAACATTTAGAATCTCGATATCGGGCAGGTTTGAAATGCACAGACGCAAAATCTTCTTCTTTTTGTGTCGATGGCCTTTTGCGGTACGTTTATGTCAATGTAAAATAGAAAGACATTGTTTACCTTTTCTTGTTGTCAATTTTTTTATGGTGGTTATATAAATAATAACGAACTAGTATTATTACATATAGCATTATTTAAATATATGCCCATATACGAAGGTAAAGAAAAACTATGATTTTATTAATATCTTTCCTAAATTGAACAACATGAAATGAAACTAAACTTTCAGTTGGAAAGTATTCTGTGCTTTTATTCAAAAATTAACAATTACCGTTTTTAAATTAATTCTGTACTAAATTTTCGTTGTTAAAATAGCAAACTTATTAATACATAAACTTATTTGTTGATTAACTTTTTGTATTATACAGCATAATTAAAATCTCTAAAGTTCCAAGTATATATTTTATAACGATCATTACTGGTATACAGGTAAAACCTAATGCGGCAATAAGCACTGCAAATGATGATTTTCTTTAATTAACTTTTGATTGATTGGGTGTAATTATAGAGACATGACCTTGCAAAGCTCTAAAATTAAATTTGAAATTTTTAATAGTTTTCAAACGGTTTGAAATAAAAATTTTAATCAAAATAATTAAAATAAATTTTAATTCAAATAAAAATTTAATTTAATCTTTAAAAAAATTAAAGCGCCCTTTAATTTTTTTGAAATTAACAGTCTTTTGTCCATAAAAATTTGTAATTTTTAGTAGGAGGCACGGTTTTTGAGATAATTTTACACTTTTCTATAACTCTGCAGCAGTAGTACTACTAGTAGTAGTAACTATTGTTCGTACAAAATAAAAGCAGTTGCACGTCATTAAAAGCACATGATCAACATTTTGACTGCAAAAATGTCAAAGAATATGGCCGTATATATCTATACGTAAATATTCTTTGGCCCTGTTGCCAGATTGTGATTAAATATCATAATCTTGCTTTAGCGAATAATTTTTACATTTTAAACTTTAATAACAATTAAAACAATGATTTCTAAATTAAATGCAAATTACTAAGTAACTAAAAAAATATATAATAATTGTTTAAAGTCTTGCAAGTGTCGTCGATTTAGTACCTCTAGATAGATTCAGCAGATGTAAAATGCTTCGTTCAAAAACGGTTAATTTATTCAAAACTATCGATATTTTTTAATATTTGAGTGGTTAAGAATATAAAAATATTATATAATTACCATTGACATTTATTGATATTGATCTACATGCACTTATATTTTCATTAATCAGAATCTGAAAACTACTGGCTGGAATAACTCTTATCATCTGCAGTATTTATAATTAACTGAAGAACTTCTTTTCAAACAAGTATATGCTCTCTGTCATACCATTTAATTTTCTATATGCCTGATCGTAGTCTTTAATATCTCAGCATTCACACACTGTGAAGTGCCTCACGCCACATGTTTATACAGTCTTGCTGTGTATTACCATTTCTACCATGTGCTTATTATAGTAATTTTGTACAATTCCCCATGTAAGTTCAATTGGATTGAAAATGCAGTGGTATGGAGGAATACATAAAACTTTGTGCCCATATTGTTCTGCTAAGTTGTCTATTAAATTTTTCCGTGCTGGTTTATTTCTGAAAATTATCCACATAGGAAATATATCAAAATGATAAATTTGGTTGTGGTACGTACTCTACTACAATTCTTAATAGTTCAGTTTTAAACATTTCAATTGAAAATGCTATATTATTATTAGTTATCCATTCTTGAATGGCAGCTTTAGTCCACGAGCTATTTTGTATCTTGTTTAATAGCGTGCTATGATAATATTTGCTCACTTATAGTTTTTTAGTAAATAGTTTTTAAACCATTTCAAGAATTTTTTGATTCATTTATCCATGATAATCAGTAAGCTCATTTTTTGACGGAAATATGTTCTCTGCACCCTCAATAAGTCCATCTTCATCGCCAGCATGAAGTGTGATGTATCTAAAATAAAAATTTTCTATCAAAGCTTTTCATATTTTTTGCATATTTGTATAACTTACTTTTTACCATCAACTTTGGTGGTTTTTACATTCATCTTATAATTATCTTGCCATGAATGACTTACAGTATCATTTTGAAAAATCCAGGTTTCATCTAAGAAGACAAATTGGTACAAGGCTTTTTTCTTTCCTTCATATAATTTCTCAAAAAATCTATAAATTTTTGGGCAACATTGGGAAGTTCCATAACGCCTCGCCTTGGATATCTATTTTCCATTTAAAACCTACTTCTTTCAATACATTGCACAATGACATAGTATCATCCATGACAGTTGTTTCTCTTTTAATTGTCTATTTTAGGACTTCAAAGTTACATGCTGTTTTAAAAATGAAAATTAAACTGCGAGTGCCTATGTATGAACTGCATATGGGTTTAAGAACAGCCTTTTCTTCTATTCTTAGGTTACGAATACTTATTGTGTTCCTACATGATATAAATGGTCTCACGACTAGAATTTGTATCCAAAGGTGCAGTATTGATAACCCTTTTAGTAAAACTACGCTTTCTAGGCGGTTTTAAAACGTAAATGTTTTTCACTTTTTGTGAAATAGTACTAACAGTGGACATACTCAAACTTAAAGCTGCTGCAACACGCTAAAAAAAATTCTAGTTTCTATAATATACATATATGACTTAAACTAAACATATTCAATTATTACGAATTAACTTAACATACGTAACAGCTGCAAAGAGTAACAATGCACCATTATTGTCTCGTTCTTGTTCAAAATAGTGTGTCAGAGATGCTACAAACTCTTGACAACAACTATTTAAATGATATGGCATTTTACAGGTGCGACTCGGACAATTATAACATCGTGGTAGTTCTTAAAAGATCTGTTTTCGATCGTAAGGTAAAAAATGAAAGTAAGCGTTCAGATACAAATGGGATAACCAAACGTGTTAATACATATCAACAAGAAAAATTTGAAACTCGACATCACATATTGTTGGCAACCGAATCCAGCTCTAAATTTGATATTTACTGAGTACGTTCCATTTGTTATTATTATTATTCACGTATGGGCCCTGGTTAGAGGCGTTTATTGTTGTTAGCCTTCCTTTGCGTCCATACTGATTTAATTCTCCCAGTATGAGCTTTTTTCATTTGGTCAGACCAAGTTGTTCCGGTCTTCCTACATTTTCTCTCTGGCCAACCTCCCAAACGTTAACCTTGTGTCTGAAACAGTTTCTATCCTGAATTTAACTTTGTGTAATATTTGCTGATCTTAGGTCCGCCGTAATTGCAGCAATCTATTTAGTTACGTTTTATTTCTACTTTAACCCTACTCCTATTTTCATAAAATTCAGCTATATATCTTACTACAGCTATATATCCTACTCGGATTCATCCGTTTTATGTGTCCGTAAAACTTAAATCTTATTTTATCATATCGCTATGCATCTCTGTGTATTGTTTGATTTCTTGGTTTTCTCGAAGTCGGTTTGTTGTGCTATTTATTTGTTTGGGGCTTAAGATTTTTCTTATGATTTTTCTTTCTCTCTTTCTTATCAATCTCCTCGATGTCTTTCTTTCTGTTCAAAATGAGCGTTTCTGCGCCATAGAGACATTCTGGCTTAATAACTGGGTTGTAATGTCTCAGTTTTGTGTTTTAAGTTTTCATTTGATTTTTCATTTTTTAATTTATGTATTGGTATTTCTGCTGTTCATCAATAGCGTCATCGATAACTTCGAACTGTTTTAGTTTTGTACCTTCTTGTACAAATCTGAACGTTCAAGGACTACCGCGATGTTATAATTGTCAGAGTCGCACCTACAAAATGCCAAATCACTTTAATAGTTGTCAAACGTTAGTAGCATCTTTGATATAATATTTTGAACACGAATGAGACAATAATGGTCCGTTGTTATCCTTTGCGGTTGTTCAGAGGTATGTTAAGCTAACTGCTAATAATTGGATATTTTTATTTTGTCATAGTTTATTATAGAAACTAGAGTCATTTTTTTAGCGTGTTGCCCCAGCCTTGTTGAGTATGTCCACTTTTAGTACTGTTTCACAAAAGATGAAAAACAAAGTTTTAAAATCGCCTAAAAAGCGTAATTCTACTAAAAGGGTTACCAATACTGCAACTTTGGACACAAGCCCTATTCGTGACACCATTTATATCATGTATAAACACTGTAGGTATTCATAACCGAATAATTGCAGAACAGATTGTTCACAATCCCATATGTAGTTTATACATAGGCAGCCGCAGTTTAATTTTCATTTTCAGGAAGCACAGAAATATTTAGTAGACAATTTAGCAGAACAAAAAGGTTTATGTATTCCCTCATAGCACTGCATTTTCAACCCAATTAAACTTATATGGGGAATTGCAAAAAAATTACTATAATAAACACATGGATAGGGATGGTAATACACCACTAGACTGTATAAACATGTGGCGTGAGGCACTTCCCACTATTACTTCTAATATATGGAAGAATAGGATCAAGCATACAGAAAATGAAATGCAGCTCTTTTTCTACTATCAGATGGACTCAATAATTGGATTGCAGCTAATGCAGGAAATTACGTTTCGCTTAAATATATGTTTAGGAATGGCAGCAGTACTTACATTGCTTTGCTTGAGAAAATGTTATATTTAATTCGATTCAATCAAAATTCAACTAGAGTTTTGCTATCAAATTTTTGTTTCAATTAAGTATCGCATGATATTTATGAATTTTTCCTTTTCAATATTTATCAGTAATGTGAAAAGTGCGTTAGCAAACTATCCAGATGTTGATTAAATAGATTTTTGTTTGCTTTAATCTATACTTTAGTGCAGAAATCATTTAAAAGTGGAAACATGTCAAACTTAATTTTTTGTAAATTTCATTTTTATAATTCCATTTGTTTCATTTTGTTTTTTTAAATTAGTAAGGTCCTCGCATGAAGTTATTCAAATCATTATTTTCTGCAAATATGTCACCTACATGGGCAGGTTTAAATATGAAGTTATTATTCTTCTAATTAGTTAGAATTAGTTCTAAATAATATTCTGCCTCTTTGTTATCATTTTCATCAACTAAATTCGAAGAGATTACCACTAAACACCAAATAACTTTTATAAAGCCTCTCGACGCACGTATCGCTAACCATGTTAGCATCATCAGGAGTGAGGAAGATGATTCAATCTCCTGATGATGCTAACATGGTTGGTGAAACGCGCACTGCGAAGTTTTATAAAAGTGATTTGATGTTTAGTGGTAATCTATTCGAATTTAGTGTTTAACACCGAAGGTTCCAATAGAAGAATTGATTTTCAGCGATAATTATAGCAACCTCTTTGAGTTCAAACATGATGTGAATTACTTTTGCTTTCATATCTTCAGACAACTTTGCAAACAACCTAACTTTAAAGGACTGTTTTAGCCAGGTATGGCGGTTATTTAAGCTATTTTTCGACATATCCGTAATTGTAGAAGCGCGTGAGATATCGATGAAAACACGTGGTAATCGGAAGGAACCAAGTCTGGTGAGTACGGTGGGGGCAAGAGTTTCCAACCAAGTGCAGAAATGGTGTCTCCGACCGCTTTCGCTGTGTTTGATGGGGGGTTGTCGTGCTGAAAAAAGAAACCCAAAGATGACTATCACACTTAAAAAATATGATGCTAACCACAAGTAACTTGTTATATTTTTTATGGATTACATACCCATCCTATTTTGTTTAACAAAATAAAACTTTTTAACAAAGCAAGAAAATATAAAGAAGTTGGATTTAATCTCTTTCAGGATTGCTAGGCAAAAGTATTGGCACAGTTAAAATGTTTTACTTAGAAAGGGTACAAAAATACAAAGAAATTATAAAATTTGTGCATATGTTGACTGTTGTACTAACAAAATATTCTAAACTATTACTTTGGTTGCGGTTTAGTTGTTATTCAGCCTTTAAATTGTTGGGATGGTCTTTAAATGAGTCGAAAAAGTCTGGAAACTACGGACTCCGAACAAAATATTATTATTTATTTAAGAAAGGAGGATAAATCTGTTTCTGAAATTGCCTTAGTAGTGAAAAAAAAGTTGATTTACTGTGCGTAATGTCATAAATAGCCCTTCAAAACTGTCGGAGAGACAACAAAGAAAAACAGCGAAGGAAATAAAAAAAAACTCATACTTCAGCTTCTGAACTTGCTTCTATGCTAGCAGAAGAAACTAAAAGCAATAATGTGCATGTATGGAGAAAGCCGAACATGGAAATGGAGTTAAAACACTAGCATCAAACCGTTAAACACGGTGGTAGTAATGTCTTAGTGTTGTGATGTGTATAGCATCAGGGAGAATAAGCAATCTAGTATTTATCGATGGTATCGTGGATAAAAAAGTATATTTAAATCTTTTAAAAACGAACTTAAAATTAAAAAAGAGAGAACTAAAGAAAGAGAGAAAAGAGAGAGAGAGAGAAATAGAGAGACACTTTTTTTTAAATCCAAAGCATTTTTAAATTTTAATTAATTAAATTTAAATTTAATTTAAAAAATCCAAAGCATACAGTGTACAAAGAGTGCAACAGTGGATTGTCAACAATGTACCACATTCTCTAAATACACCTCCACAGTCTTCTGACATCAACCCTATTGAGAATCTTTGGGGCGAATTAGACAACCGGATAAAAAAACGTCACATTTCATGTAAATAACTTAAAGAAATACTTCTGCACGGATGGAATAATATTCAATGAAGAGAAGACCTATTCAAAACAAAAGGGAAATGTCTCCCTATGAAGTATTAGTTGTTATGAACATGTATTTTGTTTATATTGTTCCAATACTTTTGTCCACCTATTCTGAAAGGTTGAATCTATTTTGTGTATTTTTTAATTCTGTTTAAAAAGTTTTAATTTGTTTTTTATAATGGATGGGTATGCAATACATAAAAATTTAATACGAACTTACTTGAGTTTATATTTTAGAGGAATATAATTTTCATATGAAATACATAGTTTGTCAATACTTTTGTCTCCCACTGTATTTATTTTTTTATTTATGTATCTTATGTTATGAAAATTACATTTCTGTTAAAGTTTTCGCGCCTTATTTTGCACTAGTCTGCGTTTCTCAATTTGGAAATCACTGTCCTACAGAAAGGAGATACCCTATTATAAGTTTTAATTTCTCCAGATGATATTCAAAATGTTAAATTCATCAGTATCAAATATCAAGGGTTTTTTTTTGTTTTGATATAAAAGGCCGGCTGTTAAACAATGTTTTTCAAGAATCGGCAACGTTTGTGGCTTGAAATATCCGTCTCGGATAGATTCGTTTAAGACGCAGCTAACTTTGCGACTATCTTTGGTCCTCAATTGCGAGTTGAAAGTCGTCCCGGAAGATGATTTATTCGTTCGCTCGCAATATTTCCGGAATGAGTAGTAATTAAGCTTGATATTTTAAAATGTTTACAAAACTTGATTTTCTTATCGGTTATTTCATTACCAATAAATAGGGACGCCGAACATTTAGAATCGGGTTATCGGGCAGGTTTGAAATGCACAGACGCAAAATCTTCTTCTTTTTGTGTCGATGGCCTTTTGCGGTACGTTTATGTCAATGTAAAATAGAAAGACATTGTTTACCTTTTTTTGTAGTCAATTTTTTTATGGTGGTTATATAAATAATAACGAAGTAGTATTATTACCTATAACATTATTTAAATTTATGCCCCTATAAGAAGGTAAAGAAAAACTATGATTTTATTAATATTTTTCCTAAATTGATCAAAATAAAATGAAACTAAACTTTCAGTTGGAAAGTGCTTTTATTCAAAAATTATCATTTACGGTTTTAAATTAACTCTGTACTAAATGTTCGTTGTTAAAATAGTAAACTTATTAATACATAAACTTATTTGTTAATTCACTTTTTGTATTATACAGCGTAATTAAAATCTAAGTTCCAAGTGCATATTTTATAACGATCATTACTGGTATACAGATAAAACCTAATGCGGTAATAAGCACTGCAAATGATGATTTTCTTTAATTAACTTTTGATTGATTATGTGTAATTATAGAGACATGACCTTGCAAAGCTCTAAAATTAAATTTGAAATTTTTTAATAATTTTCAAATGGTTTGAAATAAAAACTTTAATCTAGAGGGTAGTGGTGTCATTTTTATACATAAAAAATAGGAAATTGGTGTTTTTTTTGAAGCTCCCTTTAATTTTTTTGAAATTAACAGTCTTTTTTCCATAAAATGTACTATTTTTAATTTTTAGTAGGAGGCACGGTTTTTGAGATAATTTGACACTTTTTGATAACTCTGCAGCAGTAGTAGTAGTAGTAGTAGTAGTAGTAACTGTTGCTCGTACAAAATAAAAGCAGTTGCACGTCATTAAAAGCACATGATCAACATTTTGACTGCGCTGTCAAAGAATATTGACGTATATATCTATACGTAAATATTCTTTGGCCCTGTTGCCAGATTGTGACTAAAAAAATCTATATAAATATAAATGAATGTTGCTAAGCGCAAAACGACAAGAACAGCTCGACCAATTCGGCTATTTTTTTTTCGTATCTTCCTTAAGCACACGGAAAGTTTTAATAAAAACAAAATGCGTGGACAATAGTAGAAACAACACTTTTCTTTTCACATAAAAACTAGCTGTCAAACAGTTGACGTAAATTGTCAACGTCAATCTAAACAAAAGAAATCTGCCATTCCGTCGAATCTATAAAATACATTTGCAAATATGTAACAAAAGAAAGTGATATGGCTCTCATTGGAGTTAGTGCTGAAAATTGATAGATGATTGATTGAAATATATAATACAAAATAGGCCGTTATGTTAGCAGTAATGAAGCAATTTGGAGCATTTTTTCTTTTCCCATTCATGAAAGATACCCCACTGTAGTTCACTTAGCAGTCCACTTAGACAATGGCCAAAGAGTATATTTTAATGCACATAATGTACAACAACGAGTTATTCAACCACCATGTACAACCTTGGCCAGTTTTTTTGATATATGTCAGAATGATGATTTTGCCCGAACACTGCTATACTCAGAAATGCCAAAATATTATACTTGGAATCAATCCTCAAAAAAATTTCAACGACGGAAACAAAGAAATCCAGTTCCAGGCTACCGCAATGTATATTCCACTGATGCCATTGGTCTAATTTATTCAGTCCATTCAAGCAATAAACAGTGTTTCTATTTGCTTCACTGTTAGTCAATGTCTATTTATGTTATCACTATGTTATGCTATCACTGTTAGTCAATGTTCGGGACCCAACATCATTCCAACATTTACGAACTGTAAATGGTGAATTATGTGGCTCTTACAGAGAAGCCTGTCAGCGTTTGTAACTGTTGCAAAATGCTTCCCATTGGGATCAAACCTTAAGTGATGATGTAATTTCTTCAAAACCTCAGCAAATACGAACATTGTTTTCTATAATTATATCGACATGCCCGTCAAACATTCCCGTCAAAACCAATTGATTTATGGATCAAATACAAAGATGATATGTGTGACGATATCTTGCATCAAATGCGCACAGGGAATATACATTTACAATATACAGAAGGAATTTACAAGGAGGCATTGATAATAATTGAAGACATGTGCTTGATGATGTTAAACAAACTATTATATCAATAAGGAATGGCCGTGCCTAATCACCCAATGCACGAGGCTTTTGATCAAGAGTTGTTACGTAAAAAACGGTATGATCTCGATGCTTTAAGGGAATCAGTTAGAATAAATGTTCCGCTGTAGAACCAACAACAAAAATATGTCTTTAATTCACTTATGAAAGTTATAAATGATGGAACTTGAGGAATTTACTTTTTGGACGCTCCAGGTGGTACAGGAAAGACTTTTTTGATTTCATTGATTTTAGCCACAATTCGCTCACAAAATGAAATTGCACTCGCACTTGCTTCATCTGGTATTGCAGCCACATTATTGGAAGGCGGTCGAACAGCCCATTCAGCGCCAAAATTACCATTGAATATTTAAAGCAATAAAACTCAAAGGTTTAAAAAACAAAGGTTTTGCAGCAATGTAAGTTGATAGTGTGGGATGAATGTACGATGGCACATAAAATGTCTTTGGAGGCATTAGACAGCACTATGAAAGATCTGCGACACAATTAAAACCGATTTGGCGGAGTGATGATTTTATTATCAGGAGATTTCCGTCAAACATTACCAGTGATTTCACGGTCAACGTCAGCGGATGAACTCAATGCACGTTTAAAGTCCTCCATTATGTGGACATACGTCAAGATACTAAATTTAAGTAAGAATATGCGTGTTGAATTACGAAATGATCGATCTGGAGAAATATTTTCCAAACAAATCATTGACCTTTGTAATGGCAAAATCCCTATTGATAATTAGACTGGCTGCATTACATTTCCTGTCGATTTTTGTCAGTTTACTGAAACAACAACCGAGCTCATACAAATGGTGTTCCCAAACGTCGCTCAAAATTACAAAGATCATTTTTGGTTGAGCGAACGTGCTATATTAGCTGCCAAAAAGACGGATGTAAATGAAATAAACTTCAAAATTGAAAATGAAATTGCCAGTGAATTAAAGACATACAAGTCTGTCCGGGCAGCTAGTATATAATAAATATTTAAAGTCTTGCAAGTGTCGTCGATTTAGTACCTCTAGATAGATTCAGCAGATGTAAAATGCTTTATCCAAAAACGGTTAATTTATTCAAAACTATCGACATTTTTTAATATTTGAATGGTTAAAAAAAATAAAATATTATATAATTACCATTGACATTTATTGATATATAATATGCAAGTACAAAAAAGAAAAACCAATGAAATATATACATGCACTCTGCACTCTGCACCCTCAATAAGTCCATCTTCATCGCCAGCATGAAGTGTGATGTATCTAAAATAAAAATTTTCTATCAAAACTTTTCATATTTTTTGCATATTTGTGTAACTTGCCTTTTACCATCAACTTTGGTGGTTTTTATATTCCTCTTATTATTATCTTGCCATGAATGACTTACAGTATCATTTTGAAAAATCCAGGTTTCATCTAAAAAGACAAATTTGTACAAGACTTTTTCCTTTCCTTCATATAACTTCTCAAAAAATCTATAAATTTTAGGGCAACATTGGGAAGTTCCATAAGGCCTCGTCTTGGATCACCTTTTTTCCACTTACTTCTTTCAATACATTGCACAATGACATAGTATCATCCATGACAGTTCTTTCAATTTTAATTGCTCATTTAAGGACTTCAAAGTTACATGCTGTTCTGAAAATGAAAATTAAACTGTGAGTGCCTATGTATAAACTGCATATGTGTTTAATACAGCCTTTTCTTCGATTCTTAGATTACGAATACTTATTGTGTTCGTACATGATATAAATGGTGTCACGACTAGAACTTGTAATCAAAGATGCAGTATTGATAACCCTTTTAGTAAAACTACGCTTTCCAGGCGATTTTAAAACTTAATTGTTTTTCGCTTTTTTGTAAAATACTACTTACCATGCACATACTCAAACTTAAGGCTGCTGCAACACGCTAAAAAAAATTCTAGTTTCTATAATATACATATATGACTTAAACTAAACATATTCAATTATTACGAATTAACTTAACATACCCAACAGCTGCAAAGAGTAACAATGCACCATTATTGTCTCGTTCTTGTTCAAAATAGTGTATCAGAGATGCTACAAACTCTTGACAACAACTATTTAAATGATATGGCATTTTACAGGTGCGACGCTAACAATTATAACATCGTGGTAGTTCTTAATAGATCTGTTTTCGATCGTAAGGTAAAAAGTGAAAGTAAACGTTCAGATACAAATGGGATAACCAAACGTGTTAATACATTTCAACAAGAAAAATTTGTAACTCGACATCACATATTGTTGGCAACCGAATCCAGCTCTAAATTTGAAATTTATTGAATTCATTCCGTTCGTTATTACTATTATTCACGTATGGGCCCTGGTTAGAGGCGTTTATTGTGGTTAGCCTTCCTTTGCGTCCATACTGATTTAATTCTTTCACTATGAGCTTTTTTTCTTTCGTCAGACCAAGTTGTTCCGGTCTTCCTACATTTTCTCTCTGGCCAACCTCCCAAACGTTAACCTTGTGTCTGAAACAGTTTCTATCCTGAATTTGACTTTGTGTAATATTTGCTGATCTTATGTCCGCTTTAATTGCAGCAATCCATTTACTTACCTTTTATTTCTACTTTAGCTCTACTCCTATTTTCATAAAATTCAACTATTTGTCTTGTTAGCCTACTCGGATTCATTCGTTTTATGTGTCCTTAAAACTTAAGTATATTTTTCTCATATCGCTATGTATATTTCTGTATTGTTTGATTTCTTGGTTTTCTCGAAGTCGGTATGTTGTGCTATTTATTTGGGGCCTAAGATTTTTCTTATGATTTTCCTTTCTCTTTCTTATCAATCTCCTCGATGTATTTCAATCTATTCAAAATGAGCGTTTCTGCGCCATAGAGACATTCTGGCTTAATAACTGGGTTGAATTGTAATGTCTCAGTTTTGAGTTTTATGTTTGCATTGCTTTATTTATTATTTAATTTATGTAGTGGTATTTCTACTGTTAATTAATAGCGTCATCGATAACTTTGAACTGTTGTACCGGCGTTGAGTTTTGTACCGGCTTGTACAAATCTGAACGTTTAGGAACTACCGCGATGTTATAATTGTCAGAGTCGCACCTGCAAAATGCCAAATCACTTTAATAGTTGTCAAAACTTAGTAGCATCTTTGATATATTTTAAACAAGAACCAAAACAAGACAATAATGGTGCGTTGTTATCCTTTGCGGCTGTTCAGAGGTATGTTAAGTTAATTGATAATAATTGGATGTTTTTAGTTTGTCGTATAGTATATTATAGAAACTAGATTACTTTTTTAGCGTGTTGCAGCAGCCTTAAGGTTGAGTATGCAAGAACTACCAGTGTTATAATTGTCAGAGTCGTACCTGAAAACTGCCAAATCACTTAAGTAGTTGTTGTCAAAAGTTAGTAGCATCTTTGATTTAATATTTTGAACAACAACGAGACAGTAATGGTCCGCTGTTATCCTTTGCGGTTGTTCAGAGTTATGTTAACCTAATTGCTAATAATTGGATATTTTTATTTTGTCATAGCATAATATAGAAACTAGAGTAATTTTTTAGCGTGTTGCACCAGCCGTAAAGTTGAGTATGTCCACTTTTAGTACAGTTTCACAAAATATGGAACACAAAGTTTTAAAATCGCCTAAAAAGCGTAGTTCTACTAAAAGGGTTACCAATACTGCAACTTTGGACACAAGCTCTATTCGTGACCATTTATATCATGTATAAACGCTGTAGGTATTCATAACCGAAGAATTGCAGAACAAATAGTTCACAGTCCCATATGTAGTTCATACATAGGCATTCGCAGTTTATTTTTCATTTTCAGGAAGCACAGAAATATTTAGTAGACAATTTAGCAGAACAATACAAGCAAGAGGTTTATGTATTCCCCCATAGCACTGCATTTTCAACCCAATTAAACTTATATGGGGAATTGCAAAAAATTACCATAATAAAAACATGGGTAGAGATGGTAATACACCACAAGACAGTATAAACATGTGGCGTGAGCGACTTCCCACTATTACTCCTAAGATATGGAAGAATACGATCAACCATACAGAAAATGAAATGCAGCTCTTTTTCTACTATCAAATGGGCTCAATAATTGGATTGCAGCTAATGCAGGAAATTACGTTTCGCTTAAATATATGTTTAGGAATGGCAGCACTACTTACATTGCTTTGCTTGAGAAAATGTTATATTTAATTCGATTCAATCAAAATTCAACTAGAGTTTTGCTACCAAATTTTTGTTTCAATTAAGTATCGATGATATGATATATATATATATATATATATATATATATATATATATATATATATATATATATATATGATATTTATGAATTTTTCCTTTTCAATATTTATCAGTAATGTGAAAAGTGCGTTAGCAAACTATCCAGGTGTTGATTAAATAGATTTTTGTTTGCTTTAATCTATACTTTAGTGCAGAAATCATTTAAAAGTGGAAACATGTCAAACTTAATTTTTTGTATATTTCATTTTTATAATTCCATTTGTTTCATGACTAGCTTCACTTTGTTTTTTTAAATCAGTACAGTTAAATCGGACCTTACTTATTATTATAGTACATGGGTATTCATTAGTATTATTATAGTACATTCATTCATTATATTACATGGACAAGTTTAAAAATGAAGTTATTATTCCTAAATAATATTTTGCCTCTTCGTTATCATTTTCATCAATTAAATTCGAAAAATTACCACTAAACACCAAATAACTTTGATAAGGCCTCTCGACGCACGTTTCGTTAAAGATGTTAACATCGTCCGGAGTGAGGAAGATGATTCAATCTCCTGATGATGCTAACATGGTTGGCGAAACGCGCACTGCGAAGTTTTATAAAAGTGACTTGATGTTTAGTGGTAATCTATTCGAATTTAGTGTTTAACACCGAAGGTTCCAATAGAAGAATTGATTTTCAGCAATAATCATTGCAATCCCTTTGAGTTCAAACATGATGTGAATCACTTTTGCACGAGGTAGCCAGCGCAGCTCACAATAGTATAGAGGGAGGCATAATTCGTACTAGTACTTATGGTAGCTTTCATATCTTCAGACAACTTTGCAAAGAACCTAACTTTTAAAGGACTGTTTTAGCCAGGTGTGGCGGTTAATAGTTTTTACATTTTTTTCTTTAAAAAAACACGCTAATTTGGGAGAAAGGTACAAAATGGTTTATTCAAAGTATGCATCATCGCCAGCTGCATATTTTCCCCATCTCTCTGACAATTTGTGGATGCCTTTCTAGAAATTATCATAAAGCTATTTTTCGACATATCCGTAATTGTAGAAGCGCATGAGGCATCGATGAAAACACGTGGTAGTCGGAAGGGACCAAGCCTGGTGAGTACGTTGGGGGCAAGAGTTTCCAACCAAGTGCAGAAATGGTGTCTCCGACCGCTTTCGCTGTGTTTGATGGGGCGTTGTCGTGCTGAAAAAAGAATTTTCCGTGTCTTGCAGCCCAGTCTTGTCGCTTTTCGATCAATGCATGGTTCAAGTTGATCATTTGTTGACGGCAGTGAACGGTATTAACTGTTTCACCTGATTTCAGACGCTCATAGTTTACGACACCCTTCTGATCCCACCAAATGCACAGCGTTGTCTTTATTTCAAAGCGATTCGGTCTTGTGGTCGATGTTTATAGTTGTCCTGGGTCAACCCATGATTTTCTGCATTTCAGTTTCTCGAAATGTATCCATTTTTCGACTCCAGTCACGATCCGATGCAAAAAAGTATTTCTTTCATGCCGAGAAAGCAAAACTTCGAACACTGTTCAGCTGATGTGGTACCTATTTTCGTGGCTTCTGGACCGTTCCCATGGAATGCAGAACTTCACAAATGGTTCGGCGACTAACATTCAACTTCTCTGCAATTTGTTTGCATATTGTCTTCTTCCAATAATTCTTGCAATTCGGCATCCTCAATTTTTTTTCTTTCGCCTCGGCGTTCTTTGTGTTTCAAGTCGAAAGCACCACTTTTGAATACTCTAAACCAATCCTTCGACAAGCGTCTTGCATTGGGACATTGTCACCGTAAGTTTCCACAAATACACGACGGTTTTTAATCGCGTTTTTATTTTTATGGGACAAGAAAATCAGTACGTGATGATTATCACACTTAAAAAATATGATGCTAACCACAAGCAACTTGTTATATTTTTTATGGATTACATACCCATCCTATTTTTCTCAACAATATAAAACTTTTTAACAGAGCAAGAAAATATACAGAAGTTGGATTTAATCTCTTTCAGAAAAGCTAGGCAAAAGTATTGGCACAGTTAAAATATTTTACTTAGAAAGGGTACAAAAATACTAGAGGGGAAGTATTACTTGTTTTAAACATATATTTTGTATATATTGTGCCAGTACTTTTGTCCACCTCTTCTGAGAGGTTGAATGAATTTTTTGTATTTTTTTGTTCTGTTTAAAAAGTTTTAATGTTTTTTAATGGATGGGTATGCAAAACATAGAAATTTAATATGAACTTACTTGAGTTTATATTTTTGAGGAATATAATTTTTATATGAAATACATAGTTTGCCAATACTTTTGTCTCTCACTGTATTTATTTTTTTTATGTATCTTATGTTATGGAAATTACATTTCCGTTAAAGTTTTCGCGCCTCCTTTCGCTCTAGTCTGCGTTTCTCAATTTGGAAATCACTGTCCTACAGAAAGGAGATACCCTATTATAAGTTTTAACTTCCCCACATGATTCCTTCAAAAATGCGCTGAAAATTATATTTTCTTGAACCCAGTTTTATTAGCAGACCAAGTTATATTTACCAACATCGGCATTTTTAATATCAAAACAAGGAACGACAGAGAAGTCAATATCAGTTTTAGTATTTCTTTCTGTATTACGGCCTTTCCTTAAAATAATGCTTAATATTTCCATTTCAAAATGTTAAATTCATCAGTATCAAGTACAAAGGGTTTTTTTTTATGTTTTGATATAAAAAAACGGCTATTAAACAATGTTTTTCAAGAATCGACAACGTTCGTGGCTTGAAATATCCGTCTCGGATAGATTCGCTTAAGACGAAGCTAACTTTGCGAATAACTTTGTTCCTCAATTGCGAGATGAAAATCGTCTCGGAAGATGATTTATTCGTCGGCTCGCAATATTTCCCGAATTTTCACAAGTAAGTCCGTATAAGTTTTTGTTTTCGTTGTGTTGTGCATCGCTTGGTCCCCAAAGCAGTAAGTAATTAAGCTTGATATTTGAAAATGTTTACAAAACTTGATTTTTCTATCGGTTATTTCATTACCAAATATAGCGACGCCGAACATTTAGAATCCCGATATCGGGCAGGTTTGAAATTCACAGATGCAAAATCTTCTTCTTTTTGTGTCGATGGCCTTTTGCGGCAGGTTTATGTCAATATAAAATAGAAAGACATTGTTTAACTTTTTTTGTTGTCAATTTTTTTATGGTGGTTATATAAATAATAGCGAACTAGTATTATTACATATAGCATTATTTAAATATATGCCCATATAAGAAGGTAAAGAAAAACTATAGTTTTATTAGTATTTTTCCTAAATTGAACAAAATGAAATGAAACTAAGCTTTCAGTTGGAAAGTATTCAGTGTTTTTATTCAAAAATTAACATTTACGGTTTTAAATTAATTCTGTACTAAATTTTCGTTATTAAAATAGTAAACTTATTAATACATAAAATTATTTGTTGATTAACTTTTTGTATTATACAACGTAATTAAAATCTAAGTTCCAAGTACATATTTCTGGATCATAACTGGTATATGATTAACTTTTGATTTATTGGGTGTAATTATAGTTCCAAGTATAAGTTATAGTTCCAAATATAAGTTCCAAGTACATATTTTATAACGATCATTACTGTTATACAGGTAAAACCTAATGCGGCAATAAGCTCTGCAAATGATGATTTTCTTTAATTAACTTTTGATTGATTGGGTGTAATTATAGAGACATGACCTTGCAAGGCCCTAAAATTAAATTTGAAATTTTTTAATTATTTTCAAACGGTTTGAAATAAAAATTCTAATCTAGAGGGTAGTGGTGTATTTTTATAAATAAAAAATAGTAAATTAGTTTTTTTTTGACGCACCCTTTAATTTTTTTGAAATTAATATCTTTTGTCCATAAAAAACACTTTTTTTTAATTTTTAGTAGGGGGCACGGTTTTTTTACATCATTTGACACTTTTCGATAACTCTGTAGCAGTGGTAGTAGTAGTAGTAGTAGTAGTAACTATTGTTCGTACAAAATAAAAGCATTTGCACGTCATTAAAAGCACATTCTCAACATTTTGACTGTCCTGTCAAAGAATATTGACGTATATATCTATACGTAAATATTCTTTGGCCCTGTTGCCAGATTGTGATTAAATATCATAACTTTACTTTAGCGAATAATTTTTACAATTTAAACTTTAATAACAATTAAAACAATCAATTCTAAATTTAATGCAAATTACTAAGTAACTAAGAAATATATAATAAATGTTTTAAAGTCTTGCAAGTGTTGTCGATTTAGTACCTCTAGATAGATTCAGCAGATATAAAATGCTTCGTTCAGAAACTGTTAATTTATTCAAAACTATCGATATTTTTTAATATTTGAATGGTTAATAAAATAAAAATATTATAAAACTACCACTGACGTTTATTGATATATCAATTTTGATATTGATCTGCATGCACTTATATTTTCATTAATCAGAATCTGAAAGCTATTGGCTGGAATCACTGTTATCATCTGCAGTATTTATAATTAACAGAAGAACTTCTTTTCAAACAAGTATATGCTCTCTGTCATACCATTTAATTTTCTGTATGCTTGATCGTATTCTTTCATATCTCAGGATTCACACACTGTGAAGTGCCTCACGCTACATGTTTATACAGTCTTGCTGTGTATTGCCATTTCTACCCATGTGTTTATTATAGTAATTTTGTACAATTCCCCATGCAAGTTCAATTGAATTGAAAATGCAATGGTATGGAGGAATACATAAAACTTTGTGCCCATATTGTTCTGCTAAGTTGTCTATTAAATCTTTCCGTGCTGGTTTATTTCTGAAAAATCCACATAGGAAATACATTTGGTTGTGGTACGTACTCTACTACAATTCTTAATAGTCCAGTTTTAAATATTTGAATTGAAAATGCTATTTTATTATTAGTTAACTTTAGTTCACGAGCTATTTTGTATCTTGTTTAATACCGTGCTATGATAATATTTGGTCACTTAAGTTTTTTAATAATTGCTTTTCAAACCATTTCAAGAAACTTCTTTGATTCATTTAACCATGATAATCAGTAAGCTAATTTTTTGATGAAAATATGGTCTCCGCACCCTCAATAAGTCTATCTTCACTGCCAGCATGAAGTGTGATGTATCTAAAATAAAAATTTTCAAACAAAACTTTTCGTATTTTTTGCATATTTGTGTAAATTACCTTTTTTCCATCAACTTTGGTGGGTTCTACATTCCTCTTATTATTATCTTGCCATTAATGACTTACCACATCATTTTGAAAAATCCAGGTTTCATCTAAGAAGACAAATTTGTACAAGGTTTTTTTTCTTTCCTTCATATAACTTCTCAAAAAATCTGTACATTTTAGGGCAACATTGGGAAGTTCCATAAGGCCTCGCCTTGGATATCTTTTTTCCATTTAAAACCTACTTCTTTCAATACATTGCACAATGACATAGTATCATCCGTGACAGTTGTTTCTCTTTTAATTGCTCATTTAAGGACTTCAAAGTTACATGCTGTTTTGAAAATAAAAATTAAACTGTGAGTGCCTATGTATGAACTGCATATGGGTTTAAGAACAGCCTTTTCTTCGATTCTTAGGTTACGAATACTTATTGTGTTCCTACATGATATAAATGGTCTCACGACTAGAATTTGTATCCAAAGGTGCAGTATTGATAACCCTTTTAGTAAAACTACGCTTTCTAGGCGATTTTAAAACTTAAGTGTTTTTCACTTTTTGTGAAATAGTACTAACAGTGGACATACTCAAACTTAAAGCTGCTGCAACACGCTAAAAAAAATTCTAGTTTCTATAATATACATATATGACTTAAACTAAACATATTCAATTATTACGAATTAACTTAACATACGTAACAGCTGCAAAGAGTAACAATGCACCATTATTGTCTCGTTCTTGTTCAAAATAGTGTGTCAGAGATGCTACAAACTCTTGACAACAACTATTTAAATGATATGGCATTTTACAGCTGCGACTCTGACAATTATAACATCGTGGTAGTTCTTAAAAGAACTATTTTCGATCGCAAGGTAAAAAATGAAAGTAAACGTTCAAATACAAATGGGATAGCCAAACGTGTTAATACATATCAACAAGAAAAATTTGAAACTCGACATCGCATATTGTTGGCAACCGAATCCAGCTCTAACTTTGAAATTTCTTGAATAAATTCCATTTGTTATTATTATTATTCACGTATGGGCCCTGGTTAGAGGCTTTTATTGTTATTAACCTTCCTTTGCGTCCATACTGATTTAATTCTTTCACTATGAGCTTTTTTCCTTTCGTCAGGCCAAGTTGTTCCGGTCTTCCTACATTTTCTCTCTGGCCAACCTCCCAAACGTTAACCTTGTGTCTGAAACAGTTTCTATCCTGAATTTAACTTTGTGTAATATTTGCTGATCTTAGGTCCGCTTTAATTGCAGCACTCCATTTACTTACGTTTTATTTCTACTTTAGCTCTACTCCTATTTTCATAAAATTCAACTGTTTGTCTTGTTAGCCTGCTCGGATTTATCCGTTTTATGTGTCCGTAAAACTTAAGTGTTGTTTTTCTCATATCGCTATGTATATCTGTATATTGTTTGATTTCTTGGTTTTCTCGAAGTCGGTATGTTGTGCTATTTATTTGTTTGGGGCTTAAGATTTTTCTTATGATTTTTCTTTCTCTCTTTCTTATCAATCTCCTCGATGTCTTTCTTTCTATTCAAAATGAGCGTTTCTGCGTTTCTGGCTTAATAACTGGGTTGTAATGTCTCAGTTTTGTGTTTTAAGTTTTCATTTGATTTTTCATTTTTTAATTTATGTATTGGTATTTCTGCTGTTCTGCAATAGCGTCATCGATAACTTCGAACTGTTTTAGTTTTGTACCTTCTTGTACAAATCTGAACGTTCAAGGACTACCGCGATGTTATAATTGTCAGAGTCGCACCTGCAAAATGCCAAATCACTTTAATAGTTGTCAAACGTTAGTAGCATCTTTGATATAATATTTTGAACAAGAATGAGACAATAATGGTCCGTTGTTATCCTTTGCGGTTGTTCAGAGGTATGTTAAGCTAATTGCTAATAATTGGATATTTATATTTTGTCATAGTTTATTATAGAAACTAGAGTCATTTTTTTAGCGTGTTGCCCCAGCCTTAAAGTTGAGTATGTCCACTTTTAGTACTGTTTCACAAAAGATGAAAAACAAAGTTTTAAAATCGCCTAAAAAGCGTAATTCTACTAAAAGGGTTACCAATACTGCAACTTTGGACACAAGCCCTATTCGTGACACCATTTATATCATGTATAAACACTGTAGGTATTCATAACCGAAGAATTGCAGAACAGATTGTTCACAATCCCATATGTAGTTTATACATAGGCACTCGCAGTTTAATTTTCATTTTCAGGAAGCACAGAAATATTTAGTAGACAATTTAGCAGAACAAAAAGGTTTATTATATTCCCTCATAGCACTGCATCTTCAACCCAATTAAACTTATATGGGGAATTGCAAAAAAATTACTATAATAAACACATGGGTAGGGATGGTAATACACCACTAGACTGTATAAATATAGGGCGTGAGGCACTTCCCACTATTACTCCTAATATATTTAAGAATAGGATCAAGCATACAGAAAATGAAATGCAGCTCTTTTTCTACTATCAAATAGGCTCAATAATTGGATTGCAGCTAATGCAGGAAATTACGTTTCGCTTAAATATATGTTTACGAATGGCAGCAGTACTTACATTGCTTTGCTTGAGAAAATGTTATATTTAATTCGATTCAATCAAAATTCAACTAGAGTTTTGCTATCAAATTTTTGTTTCAATTAAGTATCGCATGATATTTATGAATTTTTTCTTTTCATTATTTATCAGTAATGTGAAAAATGCGTTAGCAAACTATCCAGATGTTGATTAAATAGATTTTTGTTTGCTTTAATCTTTACTTTAGTGCAGAAATCATTTAAAAGTGAAAACATGTGAAACTTAATTTTTTGTAAATTTCATATCTATAATTCCATTTGTTTCATGACTAGTTTCACTTTGTTATTTTAAATCAGTAAGGTCCTCGCATGAAGTTATTCAAATCATTATATTCTGCAAATATATCACCTACATGGGCAAGTTTAAATATGAAGTTATTATTTCTAAATAATATTTTGCCTCTTTGTTATCATTTTCATCAACTAAATTCAAAGAGATTACAACTAAACACCAAATAACTTTTATAAAGCCTCTCGACGCACGTGTCGCTAACCATGTTAGCATCATCAGGAGTGAGGAAGATGATTCAATCTCCTGATGATGCTAACATGGTTGGTGAAACGCGCACTGCGAAGTTTTATAAAAGTGATTTGATGTTTAGTGGTAATCTATTCGAATTTAGTGTTTAACACCGAAGGTTCCAATAGAAGAATTGATTTTCAGCGATAATTATAGCAATCTCTTTGAGTTCAAACATGATGTGAATTACTTTTGCTTTCATATCTTCAGACAACTTTGCAAACAACCTAACTTTAAAGGACTGTTTTAGCCAGGTATGGCGGTTATTTAAGCTATTTTTCGACATATCCGTAATTGTAGAATCGCGTGAGATATCGATGAAAACACGTGGTAGTCGGAAGGAACCAAGTCTGGTGAGTACGGTGGGGGCAAGAGTTTCCAACCAAGTGCAAAAATGTTGTCTCCGACCGCTTTTGCTGTGTTTGATGGGGCGTCGTCGTGCTGAAAAAAGAAACCCGAGATGACTATCACACTTGAAAAATATAATGCTAACCACAAGTAACTTGTTATATTTTTTATGGATTACATACCCATCCTATTTTGTTTAACAAAATAAAACTTTTTAACAGAGCAAGAAAATATAA
The DNA here is from genome assembly GCA_031761425.1 of Cosmopolites sordidus. Lineage (NCBI taxonomy): Eukaryota > Metazoa > Arthropoda > Insecta > Coleoptera > Curculionidae > Cosmopolites > Cosmopolites sordidus. Next base: position 54,204 of record JARFXV010002042.1, read on the forward strand.
AGAAGTTGGATTTAATCTCTTTCAGGATTGCTAGGCAAAAGTATTGGCACACTTAAAATGTTTTACTTAGAAAGGGTACAAAAATAGAAAGCAATTATAAAATTTGTGCATATGTTGACTGTTGTACTAACAAAATATTCTAAACTATTACTTTGGTTGCGGTTTAGTTGTTATTCAGCCTTTAAATTGTTGGGATGGTCTTTAAATGAGTCGAAAAAGTCTGGAAACTACGGACTCCGAACAAAAAATTATTATGTATTTAAGAAAGGAGGGTAAATCTGTTTCTGAAATTGCCTTAGTAGTGAAAAAAACAAGTTGATTTACTGTGCGTAATGTCATAAATAGCCCTTCAAAACTGCCGGAGAGACAACAAAGAAAAATAGCGAACGAAATAAAAAAAAACTCATATTTCAGCTTCTGAACTTGCTTCTATGCTAGCAGAAGAAACTAAAAGCAATAATGTGCATGTATGGAGAAAGCCGAACATGGAAATGGAGTTAAAACACTAGCATCAAACCGTTAAACACGGTGGTAGTAATGTCTTAGTGTTGTGAGGTGTATGGCATCAGGGAGAATAAGCAGTCTAGTATTTATAGATGGTATCGTGGATAAAAAAAGTATATTTAAATATTTAAAAATCCAACTTAAAATTAAAAAAGAGAGAACTTAAAAAAAAAATTAAAAAATTCAAAGCATACAGTGTATACAGAGTGCAACAGTTGATAGTCAACAATATACCACATTCTCAAAATACACCTCCACAGTCTTCTGACATCAACCCTATCGAGAATCTTTGGGGCGAATTAGACAACCGGATAAAAAAACGTCACATTTCATGTAAATAACTTAAAGAAATACTTCTGCACGGATGGAATAATATTCAATGAAGAGAAGACCTATTCAAGTATTAGTTGTTATAAACATGTATTTTGTTTATATTTTTCCAATACTTTTGTCCACCTATTCTGAAAGGTTGAATCTATTTTGTGTATTTTTTAATTCTGTTTAAAAAGTTTTAATTTGTTTTTTATAATGGATGGGTTTGCAATACTTAAAAATTTAATACGAACTTACTTGAGTTTATATTTTAGAGGAATATAATTTTCATATGAAATACATAGTTTGTCAATACTTTTGTCTCCCACTGTATTTATTTTTTTATTTATGTATCTTATGTTATGAAAATTATATTTCTGTTAAAGTTTTCGCGCCTTATTTTGCACTAGTCTGCGTTTCTCAATTTGGAAATCACTGTCCTACAGAAAGGAGATACCCTATTATAAGTTTTAATTTCTCCAGATGATATTCGAAATGTTAAATTCATCAGTATCAAATATCAAGGGTTTTTTTTTGTTTTGATATAAAAGGCCGGCTATTAAACAATGTTTTTCAAGAATCGGCAACGTTTGTGGCTTGAAATATCCGTCTCGGATAGATTCGTTTAAGACGCAGCTAACTTTGCGACTATCTTTGGTCCTCAATTGCGAGTTGAAAGTCGTCCCGGAAGATGATTTATTCGTTCGCTCGCAATATTTCCGGAATGAGTAGTAATTAAGCTTGATATTTTAAAATGTTTACAAAACTTGATTTTCTTATCGGTTATTTCATCACCAATAAATAGGGACGCCGAACATTTAGAATCGGGTTATCGGGCAGGTTTGAAATACACAGACGCAAAATCTTCTTCTTTTTGTGTCGATGGCCTTTTGCGGTACGTTTATGTCAATGTAAAATAGAAAGACATTGTTTACCTTTTTTTGTAGTCAATTTTTTTATGGTGGTTATATAAATAATAACGAAGTAGTATTATTACATATAGCATTATTTAAATATATGCCCCTATATGAAGGTAAAGAAAAACAATGATTTTATTAATATTTTTCCTTGTTGGAAAGTTTTTATTCAAAAATTATCATTTACGGTTTTAAATTAACTCTGTACTAAATGTTCGTTATTAAAATAGTAAACTTATTAATACATAAACTTATTTGTTAATTCACTTTTTGTATTATACAGCGTAATTAAAATCTAAGTTCCAAGTACATATTTTATAACGATCATTACTGGTATACAGATAAAACCTAATGCGGTAAGAAGCACTGCAAATGATGATTTTCTTTAATTAACTTTTGATTGATTGGGTGTAATTATAGAGACATGACCTTGCAAAGCTCTAAAATTAAATTTGAAATTTTTTAATAATTTTCAAATGGTTTGAAATAAAAACTTTAATCTAGAGGGTAGTGGTGTCATTTTTATACATAAAAAATAGGAAATTGGTGTTTTTTTTTGAAGCTCTCTTTAATTTTTTTGAAATTAACAGTCTTTTTTCCATAAAAAGTACTTTTTTTAAATTTTTAGTATTTTTAGTGGTTTTTGAGATAATTTGACACTTTTTGATAACTCTGCAGCAGTAGTAGTAGTAGTAGTAGTAGTAGTAGTAGTAGTAACTGGTGCTCGTACAAAATAAAAGCAGTTGCACGTCATTAAAAGCACATGATCAACATTTTGACTGCGGTGTCAAAGAATATTGACGTATATATCTATACGTAAATATTCTTTGGCCCTGTTGCCAGATTGTGACTAAATAAATCTATATCGATATAAATGAATGTTGCTAAGCGCAAAACTCAAGAACAGCTCGACCAATTCGGCTATTTTTTTTTCGTATCTTCCTTAAGCACACGGAAAGTTTTAATAAAAACAAAATGCGTAGACAACAGTAAAAACAACACTTTTCTTTTCACATAAAAACTAGCTGTCAAACAGTTGACGTAAATTGTCAACGTCAATCTAAACAAAAGAAATCTGCCATTCCGTCGAATCTATAAAATACATTTGCAAATATGTAACAAAATAAAATGATATGGCTCTCATTGGAGTTAGTGCTGAAAATTGATGAAGTTAACCAATACCAAATAGGCTGTTATGTTAGCAGTAATGAAGCAATTTGGCGCATTTTTTCTTTTCCCATTCATGAAAGATACCCCACTGTAGTTCACTTAGCAGTCCACTTAGACAATGGCCAAAGAGTATATTTTACTGCACAGAATGTACAACAACGAGTTATTCAACCACCATGTACAACCTTGGCCAGTTTTTTTGATATATGTCAGAATGATGATTTTGCCCGAACACTGCTATACTCAGAAATGCCAAAATATTATACTTGGAATCAATCCTCAAAAAAATGTCAACGACGGAAACAAAGAAATCCAGTTCCAGGCTAACGCAATGTATATTCCACTGATGCCATTGGTCTAATTTATTCAGTCCATCCAAGCAATAAAGAGTGTTTCTATTTGCGATTACCGTTAGTCAATGTTCGGGGCCCAACATCATTCCAACATTTACGAACTGTAAATGGTGAATTATGTGGCTCTTACCGAGAAGCCTGTCAGCGTTTGTAACTGTTAGAAAATGATTCCCATTGGGATCAAACCTTAAGTGATGCTGTAATTTCTTCAAAACCTCAGCAAATACGAACATTGTTTTCTATAATTATATCGACATGCCCGTCGAAACCATTTGATTTATGGATCAAATACAAAGATGATATGTGTGATGATATCTTGCATCAAATGCGCACTAGAACAGGGAATATACATTTACAATACACAGAAGGAATTTACAAGGAGGCATTGATAATAATTGAAGACATGTGCTTGATGATGTTAAACAAAGTATTATATCAATTAGGCATGGCCGTGCCTAATCGCCCAATGTACGAGGCTTTTGATCAAAAGTTGCTACGTAAAAAACGGTATGATCTCGATGCTTTAAGGGAATCAGTTAGAATAAATGTTCCGCTGTAGAACCAACAACAAAAATATGTCTTTAATTCACTTATGAAAGTTATAAATGATGGAACTGGAGGAATTTAGTTTTTGGACGCTCCAGGTGGTACAGGAAAGACTTTTTTGATTTCATTGATTTTAGCCACAATTCGCTCACAAAATGAAATTGCACTCGCACTTGCTTCATCTGGTATTGCAGCCACATTATTGGAAGGCGGTCGAACAGCCCATTCAGCGCTAAAATTACCATTGAATATTCAAAGCAATAAAACTCAAAGGTTTAAAAAACAAAGGTTTTGCAGCAATGTAAGTTGATAGTGTGGGATGAATGTACGATGGCACATAAAATGTCTTTGGAGGCATTAGACAGAACTATGAAAGATCTGCGAAACAATCAAAATCGATTTGGCGGAGCGATGATTTTATTAGCAGGAGATTTCCGTCAAACATTACCAGTGATTTCACGGTCAACGTTAGCGGATGAACTCAATGCATGGTTAAAGTCCTCCATTTTGTGGACATACGTCAAGATACTAAATTTAAGTAAGAATATGCGTGTTGAATAACAAAATGATCGATCTGGAGAAATATTTTCCAAACAACTCATTCACCTTGGTAATGGCAAAATCCCTGTTGATGATTCGACTGGCTGCATTACATTTCCTGTCGATTTTTGTCAGTTTACTGAAACAACAACCGAGCTCATACAAATGGTGTTCCCAAACGTCGCTCAAAATTACAGAGGTCATTTTTGGTTGAGCGAACGTGCTATATTAGCTGCCAAAAAGACGGATGTAAATGAAATAAACTTCAAAATTCAAAATGAAATTTAGACTTAGTACCTAAGTTAGTTACTTAGTTATTTAGATTTAGTACCTCTAGATAAATTCAGCAGATGTAAAACGCTTCATCCAAAAACGGTTAATTTATTCAAAACTATCGACATTGTTTAATATTTGAATGGTTAAAAAAATAAAAATATTATATAATTACCATTGACATTTATTGATATATAATATGCAAGTACAAAACAAAAAAACCAATGAAATATCTGCATGCATTCTGCACTCTGCACCCTCAATAAGTCCATCTTCATCGCCAGCATGAAGTTTGATGTATTTAAAATAAAAATTTTCTATCAAAACATTTCATATTTTTTGCATATTTGTGTAACTTACCTTTTACCATCAACTTTGGTGGTTTTTATATCCCTCTTATTATTATCTTGCCATGAATGACTTACAGTATCATTTTGAAAAATCCAGGTTTCATCTAAAAAGACAAATTTTTACAAGGCTTTTTCCTTTCCTTCATATAACTTCTCAAAAAATCTATAAATTTTAGGGCAACATTGGGAAGTTCCATAAGGCCTCGTCTTGGATCATCTTTTTTCCACCTACTTCTTTCAATACATTGCACAATGACATAGTATCATCCATGACAGTTGTTTCTCTTTTAATTGCTCATTTAAAAACTTCAAAGTTACAGGCTGTTCTGAAAATGAAAATTAAACTGTGGGTGCCTATGTATAAACTGCATATGTTTTTAAGTACAGCCTTTTCTTCGATTCTTAGGTTACGAATACTTATTGTTTTCGTACATGATATAAATGGTGTCACGACTAGAACTTGTATCCAAAGATGCAGTATTGATAACCCTTTTAGTAAAACTACGCTTTCCAGGCGATTTTAAAACTTAATAGTTTTTCGCTTTTTTGTAAAATAGTACTTACAATGCACATACTCAAACTTAAGGCTGCTGCAACACGCTAAAAAAATTCCAGCTACAAATGGGATAACCAAACGTGTTAATATATATCAACAAGAAAAAATTGAAACTCGACATCACATATTGTTGGCAACCGAATCCAGCTCTAAATTTTAAATTTATTGAATACTTCCCATTTGTTATTATTATTATTCACGTATGGGCCCTGGTTAGAGGCGTTTATTGTTGTTAGCCTTCCTTTGCGTCCATACTGATTTCATTCTTTCACTATGAGCTTTTTTCCTTTCCTCAGACCAAGTCGTTCCGGTCTTCCTACATTTTCTCTCTGGCCAACCTCCCAAACGTTAATCTTGTGTCTGAAACAGTTTCTATCCTGAACTTAACTTTGTGTAATATTTGCTGATCTTAGGTCCACTTTAATTGCAGCAATCCATTTACATACGTTTTATTTCTACTTTAGCTCTACTCCTATTTTCATAAAATTCAACTATTTGTCTTGTTAGCCTACTCGGATTCATCCGTTTTATGTGTCCGTAAAACTTAAGTCTTTTTTTCTCATATCGCTATGTATATCTGTGTATTGTTTGATTTGTTGGTTTTCTCGAAGTCGGTATGTTGTGCTATTTATTTGTTTGGGGCCTAAGATTTTTCTTTCTCTCTTTCTTATCAATCTCCTCGATGTCTTTCTTTCTATTCAAAATGAGTGTTTCTGCGCCATAGAGACATTCTGGCTTAGTAACTGGGTTGTAATGTCTCAGTTTTGTGTTTTATGTTTGCATTTGATTATTTTATTATTTAATTTATGTAGTGGTATTTCTGCTGTTCTTCAATAGCGTCATCGATAACTTCGAACTATTTTAGGCTTGTACAAATCTGAATGTTTGAGATCTACCGCGATATTATAATTGTCAGAGTCGCACCTGCAAAATGCCAAATCACTTTACTAGTTGTCAAACGTTAGTAGCATCTTTGATATATTTTGAACAAGAACCAAAACAAGACAATAATGGTCCGTTGTTATCCTTTGCGGCTGTTCAGAGCTATGTTAAGTTAATTGCTAATAATTGGATATTTTTAGTTTGTCATATAGTATATTATAGAAACTAGATTACTTTTTTAGCGCGTTGCAGCAGCCTTAAGGTTGAGTATGTAAGAACTACCAGTGTCATAATTATCAGAGTCAGTGTTATAATTGTCAGAGTCGTACCTCCAAACTGCCAAATCACTTAAGTAGTTGTTGTCAAAAGTTAGTAGCATCTTTAATATAATATTTTGAACAAGAACGAGACAATAATTGTCCGTTGTTATCCTTTGCTGTTGTTCAGAGGTATGTTAGGCTAATTGCTAATAATTGGATATTTTTAGTTTGTCATAGCATATTATAGAAACTAGAGTAATTTTTTTAGCGTGTTGCACCAGCCTTAAAGTTGAGTATGTCCACTTTTAGTACAGTTTCACAAAAGATGGAAAACAAAGCTTTAAAATCGCCTATAAAGCGTAGTTCTACTAAAAGGGTTACCAATACTGCAACTTTGGACACAAGCCCTATTCGTGACCATTAATATCATGTATAAACACTGCAGGTATTCATAACCGAAGAATTGCAGAACAAATTGTTCTCAATCCCATATGTAGTTCATACATAGGCACTCGCAGTTTATTTTTCATTTTCAGGAAGAAATATTTAGTAGACAATTTAGCACAACAATACAAGCAAAAGGTTTATGTATTCCCTCATAGCACTGCATTTTCAACCCAATTAAACTTATATGGAGAATTGCAAAAAATTACTATAATAAACACTTGGGTAGAAATGGTAATACACCACAAGACTGTATAAACATGTTTATTTTTCATTTTCAGGAAGAAATATTTAGTAGACAATTTAGCACAACAATACAAGCAAAAGGTTTATGTATTCCCTCATAGCACTGCATTTTCAACCCAATTAAACTTATATGGAGAATTGCAAAAAATTACTATAATAAACACTTGGGTAGAAATGGTAATACACCACAAGACTGTATAAACATGTGGCGTGAGGCACTTCCCGCTATTACTCCTAAGATATGGAAGAATATGATCAAGCATATAGAAAATGAAATGCAGCTCTTTTTCTACTATCAAATGGGCTCAATAATTAGATTGCAACTAATGCAGGAAATTACGTTTCGCTTAAATATATGTTTAGGAATGGCAGCAGTACTTACATTGCTTTGCTTGAGAAAATGTTTTTATTCGATATAATGTATTTAATTCGATTCAATCAAAATTCAACTAGAGTTTTGCTATCAAATTTTTGTTTCAATTAAGTATCGCATGATATTTATGAATTTTTCCTTTTCAATATTTATCAGTAATGTGAAAAGTGCGTTAGCAAACTATCCAGGTGTTGATTAAATAGATTTTTGTTTGCTTTAATCTATACTTTAGTGCAGAAATCATTTAAAAGTGGAAACATGTCAAACTTAATTTTTTGTAAATTTCATTGTTATAATTCCATTTGTTTCATGACTAGTTTCACTTTGTTTTTTTAAATCAGTAAGGTCCTCGCATGAAGTTATTCATGCGAGGACCTTACTTATTATTATAGTACATGGGTATTCATTAGTATTATTATAGTACATTCATTCATTATAGTACATGGGTAAGTTTAAAAATTAAGTTATTATTCCTAAATAATATTTTGCCTCTTCTTTATCATTTTCATCAATTAAATTCGAAAAATTACGACTAAACACCAAATAACTTTGATAAAGCCTCTCGACGCACGTTTCGCTAACCATGTTAACATCGTCCGGAGTGAGGAAGATGATTCAATCTCCTGATGATGCTAACATGGTTGCCGAAACGCGCACTGCGGAGTTTTATAAAAGTGAATTGATGTTTAGTGGTAATCTATTCGAATTTAGTGTTTAACACCGAAGGTTCCAATAGAAGAAATGATTTTCAGCAATAATCATTGCAATATCTTTGAGTTCAAACATGATGTGAATCACTTTTGCACGAGGTAGCCAGCGCAGCTCACAATAGTATAGAAGGGAGGCATAATTCGTACTAGTACTTATGGTAGCTTTCATATCTTCAGACAACTTTGCAAACAATCTAACTTTTAAAGTACTGTTTTAGCCAGATGTGGCGGTTAATAGTTTTTACATTTTTTTCTTTAAAAAAACACGTTTAATTTGGGAGAAAGGTACAAAATGGTTTATTCAAAGTATGCATCATCGCCAGCTGCACATTTTCCCCATCTCTCTGACAATTTGTGGATGCCTTTCCAGAAATTATCATAAAGCTATTTTTCAACATATCCGTAATTGTAGAAGCGCCTGAGACATCGATGAAAACACGTGGTAGTCGGAAGGGACCAAGCCTGGTGAGTACGGTGGGGGCAAGAGTTTCCAACCAAGTGCAGAAATGGTGTCTCCGACCGCTTTCGCTGTGTTTGATGGGGCGTTGTCGTGTTGAAAAAAGAATTTTCCGTGTCTTGCAGCCCATTCTTGTCGCTTTTCGATCAATGCATGGTTCCAGTTGATCATTTGTTGACGACAGTGAACGGTATTAACTGTTTCACCAGATTTCAGACGCTCATGGTATACGACATACTTCTGATCCCACCAAATGCACAGCGTTGTCTTTATTTCAAAGCGATTCGGTCTTGTGGTCGATATTTATGGTTGTCCTGGGTCAACCCATGATTTTCTGCATTTCAGTTTCTCGAAATGTATCCATTTTTCGACTCCAGTCACGATCCGATGCAAAAAAGTATTTCTTTCATGCCGAGAAAGCAAAACTTCGGACACTGTTCAGCTGATGTGGTACCTATTTTCCTGCCTTCTGGACCGTTCCCATGGAATACAGAACTTCACAAATGGTTCGGCGACTAACATTCAACTTCTCTGCAATTTGTTTGCATATTGTCTTCTTCCAATAATGCTTGGAATTCGGCATCTTCAAATTTTTTCCTTTCGCCTCGGCGTTCTTTGTGTTTCAAGTCGAAAGCACCACTTTTGAATACTCTAAACCAATCCTTCGACAAGCGTCTTGCATTGGGACATTGTCACCGTAAGTTTCTACAAATATACGACGGTTTTTAATCGCGTTTTTATTTTTATTGAACAAGACAATCAGTACGTGATGATTATCACACTTAAAAAATATGATGCTAACCACAAGCAACTTGTTATATTTTTTATGGATTACATACCCATCCTATTTTTTTCAACCGAATAAAACTTTTTAACAGAGCAAGAAAATATACAGAAGTTGGATTTAATCTCTTTCAGAATAGCTAGGCAAAAGTATTGGCACAGTTAAAATGTTTTACTTAGAAAGGGTACAAAAATACTAGAGGGGAAGTATTACTTGTTTTAAACATATATTTTGTATATATTGTGCCAGTACTTTAGTCCGCCTATTCTGAGAGGTTGAATGAATTTTTTGTATTTTTTTGTTCTGTTTAAAAAGTTTTAATTTTTTTTAATGGATGGGTATGCAATACATAAAAATTTAATATGAACTTCACTGAGTTTGTATTTTAGAGGAATATAATTTTCATATGAAATACATAGTTTGCCAATACTTTTGTCTCCCACTGTATTTATTTTTTTTATGTATCTTATGTTATGGAAATTACATTTCTGTTAAAGTTTTCGCGCCTCCTTTCGCACTAGTCTGCGTTTCTCAATTTGGAAATCACTGTCCTACAGAAAGGAGATACCCTATTATAGTGTTTTAAGTTCCCCACATGATTCCTTCAAAAATGCGCTGAAAATTATATTTTCTGGAACCCAGTTTTATTAGCAGACCAAGTTATGTTTACAACATCGGCATTTTAATTTTATCAAAACAAGGAACGAGAGAGAAGTCAATATCAGTTTTAGTATTTCTTTCTGTATTACGGCCTTTCTTTAAAATAATGCTTGATATTTCCATTTCAAAATGTTAAATTCATCTTTATCAATTCATCTGAATTTTCACAAGTAAGACTTAAAGTAAAAGTTTTTGTTTTCGTTGTGTTGTGCATCGCTTGGTCCCCAAAGGAGTAAGTAATTAAGCTTGATATTTGAAAATGTTTACAAAACTTGATTTTTCTATCGGTTATTTCATTACTAAATATAGCGACGCCGAACATTTAGAATCTCGATATCGGGCAGGTTTGAAATGCACCGACGCAAAATCTTCTTCTTTTTGTGTCGATGGCATTTTGCGGTACGTTTATGTCAATGTAAAATAGAAAGACATTGTTTACCTTTTCTTGTTGTCAATTTTTTTATGGTGGTTATATAAATAATAACGAAGTAGTATTATTACATATAGCATTATTTAAATATATGCCCATATACGAAGGTAAAGAAAAACTATGATTTTATTAATATTTTTCCTAAATTGAACAAAATGAAATGAAACTAAACTTTCAGTTGGAAAGTATTCTGTGCTTTTATTCAAAAATTAACAACTACCGTTTTTAAATTAATTCTGTACTAAATTTTCGTTATTAAAATAGCAAACTTATTAATACATAAACTTATTTGTTGATTAACTTTTTGTATTATACAGCATAATTAAAATCTCTAAAGTTCCAAGTATATATTTTATAACGATCATTACTGGTATACAGGTAAAACCTAATGCGGCAATAAGCACTGCAAATGATGATTTTCTTTAATTAACTTTTGATTGATTGGGTGTAATTATAGAGACATGACCTTGCAAAGCTCTAAAATTAAATTTGAAATTTTTAATAGTTTTCAAACGGTTTGAAATAAAAATTTTAATCAAAATAATTAAAATAAATTTTAATTCAAATAAAAATTTAATTTAACCTTTAAAAAAATTAAAGCGCCCTTTAATTTTTTTGAATTTAACAGTCTTTTGTCCATAAAAATTTGTAATTTTTAGTAGGAGGCACGGTTTTTGAGATAATTTTACACTTTTCTATAACTCTGCAGCAGTAGTACTACTAGTAGTAGTAACTATTGTTCGTACAAAATAAAAGCAGTTGCACGTCATTAAAAGCACATGATCAACATTTTGACTGCAAAAATGTCAAAGAATATGGCCGTATGTATCTATACGTAAATATTCTTTGGCCCTGTTGCCAGATTGTGATTAAATATCATAATCTTGCTTTAGCGAATAATTTTTACATTTTAAACTTTAATAACAATTAAAACAATGATTTCTAAATTAAATGCAAATTACTAAGTAACTAAAAAAATATATAATAAATGTTTAAAGTCTTGCAAGTGTCGTCGATTTAGTACCTCTAGATAGATTCAGCAGATGTAAAATGCTTCGTTCAAAAACGGTTAATTTATTCAAAACTATCGACATTTTTTAATATTTGAGTGGTTAAGAATATAAAAATATTATATAATTACCATTGACATTTATTGATATTGATCTACATGCACTTATATTTTCATTAATCAGAATCTGAAAACTACTGGCTGGAATAACTCTTATCATCTGCAGTATTTATAATTAACTGAAGAACTTCTTTTCAAACAAGTATATGCTCTCTGTCATACCATTTAATTTTCTATATGCCTGATCGTAGTCTTTAATATCTCAGCATTCACACATTGCGAAGTGCCTCACGCCACATGTTTATACAGTCTTGCTGTGTATTACCATTTCTACAATGTGCTTATTATAGTAATTTTGTACAATTCCCCATGTAAGTTCAATTGGATTGAAAATGAAGTGGTATGGAGGAATACATAAAACTTTGTGCCCATATTGTTCTGCTAAGTTGTCTATTTAATTTTTCCGTGCTGGTTTATTTCTGAAAATTATCCACATAGGAAATATATCAAAATGATAAATTTGGTTGTGGTACGTACTCTACTACAATTCTTAATAGTTCAGTTTTAAACATTGGAATTGAAAATGCTATATTATTATTAGTTATCCATTCTTGAATGGCAGCTTTAGTCCACGAGCTATTTTGTATCTTGTTTAATAGCGTGCTATGATTATATTTGCTCACTTATAGTTTTTTAATAAATAGTTTTTAAACCATTTCAAGAATTTATTGATTCATTTATCCATGATAATCAGTAAGCTCATTTTTTGACGGAAATATGTTGTCTGCACCCTCAATAAGTCCATCTTCATCGCCAGCATGAAGTGTGATGTATCTAAAATAAAAATTTTCTATCAATACTTTTCATATTTTTTGCATATTTGTATAACTTACTTTTTACCATCAACTTTGGTGGTTTTTACATTCATCTTATTATTATCTTGCCATGAATGACTTACAGTATCATTTTGAAAAATCCAGGTTTCATCTAAGAAGACAAATTAGTACAAGGCTTTTTTCTTTCCTTCATATAATTTCTCAAAAAATCTATAAATTTTTGGGCAACATTGGGAAGTTCCATAAGGCCTCGTCTTGGATCATCTATTTTCCATTTAAAACCTACTTCTTTCAATACATTGCACAATGACATAGTATCATCCAGGACGGTTCTTTCAATTTTAATTGCGCATTTAAGGACTTCAAAGTTACATGCTGTTCTGAAAATGAAAATTAAACTGTGAGTGCCTATGTATAAACTGCATATGGGTTTAAGAACAGCCTTTTCTTCGATTCTTAGGTTACGACTACTTATTGTATTCGTACATGATATAAATGGTGTCACGACTAGAACTTGTACCCAAAAGTGCAGTATTGATAACCATTTGGACATAAACTACTAACAAACAGTGGACATACTCAAACCTAAAGCCGCTGCAACACACTAAAAAAAAATCTAGTTTCTATAATATACATATATGACTTAAACTAAACATATTCAATTATTACGAATTAACTTAACATACCTAACAGCTGCAAAGAGTGACAATGCACCATTATTGTCTCGTTCTTGTTCAAAATAGTGTATCAGAGATGCTGCAAACTCTTGACAACTTTTTAAATGATATGGCATGTTACAGGTGCGACTCTGACAATTATAACATCGTGGTAGTTCTTAAAAGAACAATTTTCGATCGCAAGGTAAAAAATGAAAGTAAACGTTCAGATACAAATGGGATAACCAAACGTGTTAATACATATCAACAAGAAAAATTTGAAACTCGACATCACATATTGCTGGCAACCGAATCCAGCTCTAAATTTGAAATTTACTGAGTACATTCCATTTGTTATTATTATTATTCACGTATGGGCCCTGGTGGACCACGCGAAGTACAGTTAGAGGCGCTTATTGTTGTTAGCCTTCCTTTGCGCCCATACCGATGTAATTCTTTCACCATGAGATTTTTTCCTCTCGTCAGACCAAGTTGTTCCAGTCTTTTTACATTTTCTCTCTGGCCAACCTCCCAAACGTTAACCTTGAGTCTGAAACAGTTTCTATCCTGAATTTAACTTTGTGTAATATTTGCTGATATTAGGTCTGCTTTAATTGCAGCACTCCATTTACTTACGTTTTATTTCTACTTTAGCTCTACTCTAATTTTCATAATATTCAACTATTTGTCTTGTTAGCCTACTCGGATTCATCCGTTTTATGTGTCCGTAAAACTTAAGACTTTTTTTCTCATATCGCTATGTATATGTGTGTATTGTTTGATTTGTTGGTTTTCTCGAAGTCGGTATGTTGTGCTATTTATTTGTTTGGGGCCTAAGATTTTTCTTATGATTTTTCTTTCTCTCTTTCTTATCAATCTCCTATATATCTTTCTTTCTATTCAAAATGAGCCTTTCTGCTCCATAGAGACATTCTGACTTAATAACTGGGTTGTAATGTCTCAGTTTTGTGTTTTGCGTTTGCATTTGATTGTTTTATTATTTAATTTATTTAGTGGTATTTCTGCTGTTCTTCAATAGCGTCATCGATAACTTCGAACTGTTTTAGTTTTGTACCGGCTTGTGCAAATCTGAACTTTTAAGAACTACCGCGATGTTGTAATTGTCAGAGTCGCACCTGCAAAATTCTTAATCACTTTAATACCTGTCAAAAGTTAGTAGCATCTTTGATATATTTTGAATAAGAACCAAAACAAGACAATAATGGTCCGTTGTTATCCTTTGCGGTTGTTCGGAGGTATGTTAAGTTAATTGTTAATTATTGGATATTTTTACTTTGTCATATAGTATATTATAGAAACTAGAGTAATTTTTTTAGCGTGTTGCAGCAGCCTTAAGGTTGAGTATGTCCACTTTTAGTACTGTTTCATAAAAGATGAAAAACAATGTTTTTGAAATCGCCTAAAAGCGTAGTTCTACTAAAAGAGTTACCAATACTGCAACTTTGGATACAAATCCTATTCGTGACACCATTTATATCAGGTATAAACACTGTAGGTATTCATGACCGAAGAACAGTTTGTTCACAATCCCATATGTAGTTTTTACATAGGCACTCGCAGTTTAATTTTCATTTTAGGAAGCACAGAAATATTTAGTAGACAATTTAGCAGAACAATGCAAGCAAAAGGTTTATGTGTTCCCTCATAGCACTGCATTTTTATATTTTGCGGCTTTCTGTATTACGACCTTTCCTTAAAATAATGCTTAATATTTCCATTTCAAAATGTCAAATTCATCAGTATCAAATACCAAGGTTTTTTTTTTATGTTTTAATATAAAAAATTTGCTATTAAACAATATTTTTCAAGAATCGGCAACGTTCGTGGCTTGAAATATCCGTCTCGGATAGATTCGCTTAAGACGAAGCTAACTTTGCGACTATCTTTGGTCCTCAATTACGAGTTGAAAGTCGTCCCGAAGATGATTTATTCGTCGTACTCGCAATATTTCCCGAATTTTCACAAGTAAGATCGTAAAAGTTTTTGTTTTCGTTGTGTTGTGCATCGCTTGGTCTCCAAACGAGTAAGTAATTAAGCTTGATATTTGAAAATGTTCACAAAACTTGATTTTTCTATCGGTTATTTCGTTACCAAATATAGGGACGCCGAACATTTAGAATCTCGATATCGGGTAGGTTTGAAATGCACAGACGCAAAATCTTCTTCTTTTTGTGTCGATGGCCTTTTGCGGTACGTTTATGTCAATCTAAATTGAAAGACATTGTTTACCTTTTTTTGTAGTCAATTTTTTTATGGTGGTTATATAAATAAAACGAACAAGTATTATTACATATAGCATTATTTAAATATATGCCCCTATAAGAAGGTACAGAAAACTATAGCAAACTTATTAATACATAACTTTATTTGTTGATTAACTTTTTTTATTATACAGCGTAATTAAAATCTAAGTTCCAAGTATATATTTTATAACGATCATTATTGGTATACAAGTAAAACCTAATGCGGTAATAAGCACTGCAAATGATGATTTTGTTTTTAATTAACTTTTCATTGATTGCGTGTAATTATGGAGACATGACCTTGCAAAGCTCTAAAATTAAATTTGAAATTTCTTAATAATTTTCAAACTGTTTGAAATAAAACTTTAATCTAGAGGGCAGTGGTGTCATTTTTATAAATAAGAAATAGGAAATTGGTGTTTTTGTTGAAGCACACTTTAATTTTTTTGAAATTAACAGTCTTGTCCATAATTTTTTTAAATTTTTAGTAGGAGGCACGGTTTTTGCGATAATTTGACACTTTTCGATAACTCTGCAGCAGCAGAGGGAGTAGTAGTAACTATTGCTCGTACAAAATAAAAACATTTGCACGTCATTAAAAGCACATGATCAACATTTTTACTGCCCTGTCAAAAATATTGACGTATGTATCTATGCGTAAATATTCTTTGACCCTGTTGCCAGATTGTGATTAAATATCATAACCTTACTTTTGCGAATAATTTTTACAATTTAAATTTTAATAACAATTAAAACAATCAATTCTAAATTAAATGCAAATTACTATGTAACTAAAAAAGTATGTGATAAATCTTGCAAGTGTCTTGCAAGTGTCGTCGATTTAGTATCTCTAGATAGATTCAGCAGATGTAAAATGCTTCGTTCAAAAACGGTTAATTTATTCAAAACTATCGACATTTTTTAATATTTGAGTGGTTAAGAATATAAAAATATTATATAATTACCATTGACATTTATTGATATTGGTCTACATGCACTTATATTTTCATTAATCAGAATCTGAAAACGACTGGCTGGAATCATTGTTATCATCTGCAGTATTTATAATTAACGGAAGAACTTCTTTTCAAACAAGTATATGCTCTCTGTCATTCCATTTAATTTTCTATATGCCTGATCGTAGTCTTTAATATCTCAGCATTCACACACTGTGAAGTGCCTCACGCCACATGTTTATACAGTCTTGCTGTGTATTACCATTTCTACAATGTGCTTATTATAGTAATTTTGTACAATTCCCCATGTAAGTTCAGTTGGGTTGAAAATGCAGTGGTATGGAGGAATACATAAAACTTTGTGCCCATATTGTTCTGCTAAGTTGTCTATTAAATTTTTCCGTGCTGGTTTATTGCTGAAAAGTATCCACATAGGAAATATATCAAAATAATAAATTTGGTTGTGGTACGTACTCTACTACAATTCTTAATAGTTCATAGCTAATTTTTTGATGAAAGTATGGTCTCCGCACCCTCAATAAGTCCATCTTTACTACCAGCATGAAGTGTGATGTATCTAAAATAAAAATTTTCAAACAAAACTTTTCGTATTTTTTGCATATTTGTGTAACTTACCTTTTACCATCAACTTTGGTGGTTTTTTACATTCCTCTTATTATTATCTTGCCAAGAATGACTTACAGTATCATTTTGAAAAAGCCAGGTTTCATCTAAGAAGACAAATTTGTACAAGGTTTTTTTCTTTGCTTCATATAACTTCTCAAAAAATCTGTACATTTTAGGGCAACATTGGGAAGTTCCATAAGGCCTCGCCTTGGATATCTTTTTTCCATTTAAA
Source organism: Cosmopolites sordidus (assembly GCA_031761425.1). Classification (NCBI taxonomy): domain Eukaryota; kingdom Metazoa; phylum Arthropoda; class Insecta; order Coleoptera; family Curculionidae; genus Cosmopolites; species Cosmopolites sordidus. Next base: position 71,611 of record JARFXV010002042.1, read on the forward strand.
ACCTACTTCTTTCAATACATTGCACAATGACATAGTATCATCCATGACAGTTGTTTCTCTTTTAATTGTCCATTTTAGGACTTCAAAGTTACATGCTGTTTTGAAAATGAAAATTAAACTGCGAGTGCCTATGTATGAACTGCATATGGGTTTAAGAACAGCCTTTTATTCGATTCTTAGGTTACGAATACTTATTGTGTTCCTACATGATATAAATGGTCTCACGACTAGAATTTGTGTCCAAAGGTGCAGTATTGATAACCCTTTTAGTAAAACTACGGTTTCTAGGCGATTTTAAAACCTAATTGTTTTTCGCTTTTTTGTAAAATAGTACTTACAGTGCACATACTCATACTTAAGGCTGCTGCAACGCGCTAAAAAAAATTCTAGTTTCTATTATATACATATATAACTCAAACTAAACATATTCAATTATTACGAATTAACTTAACATACCTAACAGCTGCAAAGAGTAACAATGCACCATTATTGTCTCGTTCTTGTTCAAAATAGTGTATCAAAGATACTACAAACTCTTGACAACAACTATTTAAATGATATGGCATTTTACAGGTGCGACTCGGACAATTATAACATCGCCGTAGTTCTTAAAAGATCTGTTTTGGCCGAATCCAGCTCTAAATCTGAAATTTATTGAATACATTCCATTTGTTATTATTATTATTCACGTATGGGCCCTGGTTAGAGGCGTTTATTGTTATTAACCTTCCTTTACGTCCATACAAATTTAATTCTTTCACTATGAGCTTTTTTCCTTTCGTCAGGCCAAGTTGTTCTGGTCTTCCTACATTTTCTCTCTGGCCAACCTCCCAAACATTAACATTGTGTCTGAAACAGTTTCTATCCTGAATTTAACTTTGTGTAATATTTGCTGATCTTAGGTCCGCTTTAATTGCAGCACTACATTTACTTACGTTTTATTTCTACTTTAGCTCTACTCCTATTTTCATAAAATTCTACTGTTTGTCTTGTTAGCCTACTCGGATTTATCCGTTTTATGTGTCCGTAAAACTTAAGTGTTGTTTTTCTCATATCGCTATGTATATCTGTGTATTGTTTGATTTCTTGGTTTTCTCGAAGTCGGTATGTGCTATTTATTTGTTTGGGGCCTAAGATTTTTCTTTCTCTCTTTCTTATCAATCTCCTCGATGTCTTTCTTTCTATTCAAAATGAGCGTTTCTGCGCCATAGAGACATTCTGGCTTAATAACTGGGTTGTAATGTCTCAGTTTTGTGTTTTAAGTTTTCATTTGATTTTTCATTTTTTAATTTATGTATTGGTATTTCTGCTGTTCTTCAATAGCGTCATCGATAACTTCGAACTGTTTTAGTTTTGTACCTTCTTGTACAAATCTGAACGTTCAAGGACTACCGCGATGTTATAATTGTCAGAGTCGCACCTACAAAATGCCAAATCACTTTAATAGTTGTCAAATGTTAGTAGCATCTTTGATATAATATTTTGAACACGGATGAGACAATAATGGTCCGTTATTATCCTTTGCGGTTGTTCAGAGGTATGTTAAGCTAATTGCTAATAATTGGATATTTTTATTTTGTCATAGTTTATTATAGAAACTAGAGTCATTTTTTTAGCGTGTTGCCCCAGCCTTAATGTTGAGTATGTCCACTTTTAGTACTGTTTCACAAAAGATGAAAAACAAAGTTTTAAAATCGCCTATAAAGCGTAGTTCTACTAAAAGGGTTACCAATACTGCAACTTTGGACACAAGCCCTATTCGTGACACCATTTATATCATGTATAAACATTGTAGGTATTCATAACCGAATAATTGCAGAACAGATTGTTCACAATCCCATATGTAGTTTATACATAGGCACTCGCAGTTTAATTTTCATTTTCAGGAAGCACAGAAATATTTAGTAGACAATTTAGCAGAACAAAAAGGTTTATGTATTCCCTCATAGCACTGCATTTTCAACCCAATTAAACTTATATGGGGAATTGCAAAAAAAATTACTATAATAAACACATGGATAGGGATGGTAATACACCACTAGACTGTATAAACATGTGGAGTGAGGCACTTCCCACTATTACTCCTAATATATGGAAGAATAGGATCAAGCATACAGAAAATGAAATGCAGCTCTTTTTCTACTATCAGATGGACTCAATAATTGGATTGCAGCTAATGCAGGAAATTACGTTTCGCTTAAATATATGTTTAGGAATGGCAGCAGTACTTACATTGCTTTGCTTGAGAAAATATTATATTTAATTCGATTCAATCAAAATTCAACTAGAGTTTTGCTATCAAATTTTTGTTTCAATTAAGTATCGCATGATTTTTATGAATTTTTCCTTTTCAATATTTATCAGTAATGTGAAAAGTGCGTTAGCAAACTATCCAGATGTTGATTAAATAGATTTTTGTTTGCTTTAATCTATACTTTAGTGCAGAAATCATTTAAAAGTGGAAACATATCAAACTTAATTTTTTGTAAATTTCATTTTTATAATTCCATTTGTTTCATTTTGTTTTTTTAAATCAGTAAGGTCCTCACATGAAGTTATTCAAATCATTATATTCTGCAAATATGTCACCTACATGGGCAAGTTTAAATATGAAGTTATTATTCTTCTAATTAGTTAGAATTAGTTCTAAATAATATTTTGCCTCTTTGTTATCATTTTCATCAACTAAATTCGAAGAGATTACCACTAAATACCAAATAACTTTTATAAAACCTCTCGACGCACGTATCGCTCACCATGTTAGCATCATCAGGAGTGAGGAAGATGATTCAATCTCCTGATGATGCTAACATGGTTGGTGAAACGCGCACTGCGAAGTTTTATAAAAGAGATTTGATGTTTAGTGGTAATCTATTCGAATTTAGTGTTTAACACCGAAGGTTCCAATAGAAGAATTGATTTTCAGCGATAATTATAGCAACCTCTTTGAGTTCAAACATGATGTGAATTACTTTTGCTTTCATATCTTCAGACAACTTTGCAAACAACCTAGCTTTAAAGGACTGTTTTAGCCAGGTATGGCGGTTATTTAAGCTATTTTTCGACATATCCGTAATTGTAGAATCGCGTGAGATATCGATGAAAACACGTGGTAATCGGAAGGAACCAAGTCTGGTGAGTACGGTGGGGGCAAGAGTTTCCAACCAAGTGCAGAAATGGTGTCTCCGACCGCTTTCGCTGTGTTTGATGGGGGGTTGTCGTGCTGAAAAAAGAAACCCAAAGATGACTATCACACTTAAAAAATATGATGCTAACCACAAGTAACTTGTTTTATTTTTTATGGATTACATACCCATCCTATTTTGTTTAACAAAATAAAACTTTTTAACAAAGCAAGAAAATATAAAGAAGTTGGATTTAATCTCTTTCAGGATTGCTAGGCAAAAGTATTTGCACAGTTAAAATGTTTTACTTAGAAAGGGTACAAAAATACAAAGAAATTATAAAATTTGTGCATATGTTGACTGTTGTACTAACAAAATATTCTAAACTATTACTTTGGTTGCGGTTTAGTTGTTATTCAGCCTTTAAATTGTTGGGATGGTCTTTAAATGAGTCGAAAAAGTCTGGAAACTACGGATTCCGAACAAAAAATTATTATGTATTTAAGAAAGGAGGATAAATCTGTTTCTGAAATTGCCTTAGTAGTGAAAAAAAAAGTTGATTTACTGTGCGTAATGTCATAAATAGCCCTTCAAAACTGTCGGAGAGACAACAAAGAAAAACAGCGAAGGAAATAAAAAAAAACTCATACTTCAGCTTCTGAACTTGCTTCTATGCTAGCAGAAGAAACTAAAAGCAATAATGTGCATGTATGGAGAAAGCCGAACATGGAAATGGAGTTAAAACACTAGCATCAAACCGTTAAACACGGTGGTAGTAATGTCTTAGTGTTGTGAGGTGTATAGCATCAGGGAGAATAAGCAATCTAGTATTTATCGATGGTATCGTGGATAAAAAAGTATATTTAAATATTTTAAAAACGAACTTAAAATTAAAAATGAGAGAACTAAAGAAAGAGAGAAAAGAGAGAGAGAGAAATAGAGAGACACTTTTTTTTTAATCCAAAGCATTTTTAAATTTTAATTAATTAAATTTAAATTTAATTTAAAAAATCCAAAACATACAGTGTACAAAGAGTGCAACAGTGGATTGTCAACAATGTACCACATTCTCTAAATACACCTCCACAGTCTTCTGACATCAACCCTATTGAGAATCTTTGGGGCGAATTAGACAACCGGATAAAAAAACGTCACATTTCATGTAAATAACTTAAAGAAATACTTCTGCAAGGATGGAATAATATTCAATGAAGAGAAGACCTGCTCAAAACAAAAGGGAAAGGTCTCCCTATGAAGTATTAGTTGTTATAAACATGTATTTTGTTTATATTGTTCCAATACTTTTGTCCACCTATTCTGAAAGGTTGAATCTATTTTGTGTATTTTTTAATTCTGTTTAAAAAGTTTTAATTTGTTTTTTATAATGGATGGGTATGCAATACATAAAAATTTAATACGAACTTACTTGAGTTTATATTTTAGAGGAATATAATTTTCATATGAAATACATAGTTTGTCAATACTTTTGTCTCCCACTGTATTTATTTTTTTATTTATGTATCTTATGTTATGAAAATTACATTTCTGTTAAAGTTTTCGCGCCTTATTTTGCACTAGTCTGCGTTTCTCAATTTGGAAATCACTGTCCTACAGAAAGGAGATACCCTATTATAAGTTTTAATTTCTCCAGATGATATTCAAAATGTTAAATTCATCAGTATCAAATATCAAGGGTTTTTTTTTGTTTTGATATAAAAGGCCGGCTATTAAACAATGTTTTTCAAGAATCGGCAACGTTTGTGGCTTGAAATATCCATCTCGGATAGATTCGTTTAAGACGCAGCTAACTTTGCGACTATCTTTGGTCCTCAATTGCGAGTTGAAAGTCGTCCCGGAAGATGATTTATTCGTTCGCTCGCAATATTTCCGGAATGAGTAGTAATTAAGCTTGATATTTTAAAATGTTTACAAAACTTGATTTTCTTATCGGTTATTTCATTACCAATAAATAGGGACGCCGAACATTTAGAATCGGGTTATCGGGCAGGTTTGAAATGCACAGACGCAGAATCTTCTTCTTTTTGTGTCGATGGCCTTTTGCGGTATGTTTATGTCAATGTAAAATAGAAAGACATTGTTTACCTTTTTTTGTAGTCAATTTTTTTATGGTGGTTATATAAATAATAACGAAGTAGTATTATTACATATAGCATTATTTAAATATATGCCCCTATAAGAAGGTAAAGAAAAACTATGATTTTATTAATATTTTTCCTAAATTGATCAAAATAAAATGAAACTAAACTTTCAGTTGGAAAGTGCTTTTATTCAAAAATTATCATTTACGGTTTTAAATTAACTGTGTACTAAATGTTCGTTGTTAAAATAGTAAACTTATTAATACATAAACTTATTTGTTAATTCACTTTTTGTATTATACAGCGTAATTAAAATCTAAGTTCCAAGTACTTATTTTATAACGATCATTACTGGTATACAGATAAAACCTAATGCGGTAATAAGCACTGCAAATGATGATTTTCTTTAATTAACTTTTGATTGATTGGGTGTAATTATAGAGACATGACCTTGCAAAGCTCTAAAATTAAATTTGAAATTTTTTAATAATTTTCAAATGGTTTGAAATAAAAACTTTAATCTAGAGGGTAGTGGTGGCATTTTTATACATAAAAAATAGGAAATTGGTGTTTTTTTTTGAAGCTCCCTTTAATTTTTTTGAAATTAACAGTATTTTTTCCATAAAAAGTACTTTTTTTTAATTTTTAGTAGGAGGCACGGTTTTTGAGATAATTTGACACTTTTTGATAACTCTGCAGCAGCAGTAGTAGTAGTAGTAGTAGTAGTAACTGTTGCTCGTACAAAATAAAAGCAGTTGCACGTCATTAAAAGCACATGATCAACATTTTGACTGCGCTGTCAAAGAATATTGACGTATATATCTATACGTAAATATTCTCTGGCCCTGTTGCCAGATTGTGACTAAAAAAATCTATATAAATATAAATGAATGTTGCTAAGCGCAAAACGACAAGAACAGCTCGACCAATTCGGCTATTTTTTTTTCGTATCTTCCTTAAGCACACGGAAAGTTTTAATAAAAACAAAATGCGTGGACAATAGTAAAAACAACACTTTTCTTTTCACATAAAAACTAGCTGTCAAACAGTTGACTTAAATTGTCAAGGTCAATCTAAACAAGAGATATCTGCCATTCCGTCGAATCTATAAAATACATTTGCAAATATGTAACAAAAGAAAGTGATATGGCTCTCATTGGAGTTAGTGCTGAAAATTGATAGATGATTGATTGAAATATATAATACCAAATAGGCCGTTATGTTAGCAGTAATGAAGCAATTTGGAGCATTTTTTCTTTTCCCATTCATGAAAGATACCCCACTGTAGTTCACTTAGCAGTCCACTTAGACAATGGCCAAAGAGTATATTTTAATGCACAGAATGTACAACAACGAGTTATTCAACCACCATGTACAACCTTGGCCAGTTTTTTTGATATATGTCAGAATGATGATTTTGCCCGAACACTGCTATACTCAGAAATGCCAAAATATTATACTTGGAATCAATCCTCAAAAAAATTTCAACGACGGAAACAAAGAAATCCAGTTCCAGGCTAACGCAATGTATATTCCACTGATGCCATTGGTCTAATTTATTCAGTCCATTCAAGCAATAAAGAGTTTCTATTTGCTTCACTGTTAGGCAATGTCTATTTATATTATCACTATGTTATGCTATCACTGTTAGTCAATGTTCGGGACCCAACATCATTCCAACATTTACGAACTGTAAATGGTGAATTATGTGGCTCTTACAGGGAAGCCTGTCAGCGTTTGTAACTGTTAGAAAATGCTTCCCATTGGGATCAAACCTTAAGTGATGATGTAATTTCTTCAAAACCTCAGCAAATACGAACATTGTTTTCTATAATTATGTCGACATGCCCGTCGAAACCATTTGAATTATGGATCAAATACAAAGATGATATGTGTGATGATATCTTGCATCAAATGCGCACTAGAACAGGGAATATACATTTACAATATACAGAAGGAATTTACAAGGAGGCATTGATAATAATTGAAGACATGTGCTTGATGATGTTAAACAAAGTATTATCTCAATAAGGAATGGCCGTGCCTAATCGCCCAATGCACGAGGCTTTTGATCAAGAGTTGTTACGTAAAAAACGGTATGATCTCGATGCTTTAAGGGAATCAGTTAGAATAAATGTTCCGCTGTAGAACCAACAACAAAAATATGTCTTTAATTTACTTATGAAAGTTATAAATGATGGAACTTGAGGAATTTACTTTTTGGACGCTCCAGGTGGTACAGGAAAGACTTTTTTGATTTCATTGATTTTAGCCACAATTCGCTCACAAAATGAAATTGCACTGGCACTTGCTTCATCTGGTATTGCAGCCACATTATTGGAAGGCGGTCGAACAGCCCATTCAGCGCCAAAATTACCATTGAATATTTAAAGCAATAAAACTCAAAGGTTTAAAAAACAAAGGTTTTGCAGCAATGTAAGTTGATAGTGTGGGATGAATGTACGATGGCACATAAAATGTCTTTGGAGGCATTAGACAGCACTATGAAAGATCTGCGACACAATTAAAACCGATTTGGCGGAGTGATGATTTTATTATCAGGAGATTTCCGTCAAACTTTACCAGTGATTTCACGGTCAACGTCAGCGGATGAACTCAATGCACGTTTAAAGTCCTCCATTATGTGGACATACGTCAAGATACTAAATTTAAGTAAGAATATGCGTGTTGAATTACAAAATGATCGATTTGGAGAAATATTTTCCAAACAAATCATTGACCTTGGTAATGGCAAAATCCCTATCGATAATTCGACTGGCTGCATTACATTTCCTGTCGATTTTTGTCAGTTTACTGAAACAACAACCAAGCTCATACAAATGGTGTTCCCAAACGTCGCTCAAAATTACAAAGATCATTTTTGGTTGAGCGAACGTGCTATATTAGCTGCCAAAAAGACGGATGTAAATGAAATAAACTTCAAAATTGAAAATGAAATTGCCAGTGAATTAAAGACATACAAGTCTGTCCGGGCAGCTAGTATATAATAAATATTTAAAGTCTTGCAAGTGTCCTCGATTTAGTACCTCTAGATAGATTCAGCAGATGTAAAATGCTTTATCCAAAAACGGTTAATTTATTCAAAACTATCGACATTTTTTAATATTTGAATGGTTAAAAAAAAATAAAATATTATATAATTACCATTGACATTTATTGATATATAATATGCAAGTACAAAACAGAAAAACCAATGAAATATCTACATGCACTCTGCACTCTGCACCCTCAATAAGTCCATCTTCATCGCCAGCATGAAGTGTGATGTATCTAAAATAAAAATTTTCTATCAAAACTTTTCATATTTTTTGCATATTTGTGTAACTTGCCTTTTACCATCAACTTTGGTGGTTTTTATATCCCTCTTATTATTATCTTGCCATGAATGACTTACAGTATCATTTTGAAAAATCCAGGTTTCATCTAAAAAGACAAATTTGTACAAGACTTTTTCCTTTCCTTCATATAACTTCTCAAAAAATCTATAAATTGTAGGGCAACATTGGGAAGTTCCATAAGGCCTCGTCTTGGATCATCTTTTTCCCACCTACTTCTTTCAATACATTGCACAATGACATAGTATCATCCATGACAGTTCTTTCAATTTTAATTGCTCATTTATGGACTTCAAAGTTACATGCTGTTCTGAAAATGAAAATTAAACTGTGAGTGCCTATGTATAAACTGCATATGTGTTTAGGTACAGCCTTTTCTTCGATTCTTAGGTTACGAATACTTATTGTGTTCGTACATGATATAAATGGTGTCACGACTAGAACTTGTAATCAAAGATGCAGTATTGATAACCCTTTTAGTAAAACTACGCTTTCCAGGCGATTTTAAAACTTAATTGTTTTTCGCTTTTTTGTAAAATACTACTTACCATGCACATACTCAAACTTAAGGCTGCTGCAACACGCTAAAAAAAATTCTAGTTTCTATAATATACATATATGACTTAAACTAAACATATTCAATTATTACGAATTAACTTAACATACCCAACAGCTGCAAAGAGTAACAATGCACCATTATTGTCTCGTTCTTGTTCAAAATAAGGTATCAGAGATGCTACAAACTCTTGACAACAACTATTTAAATGATATGGCATTTTACAGGTGCGACTCTAACAATTATAACATCGTGGTAGTTTTTAACAGATCTGTTTTCGATCGTAAGGTAAAAAGTGAAAGTAAACGTTCAGATACAAATGGGATAACCAAACGTGTTAATACATTTCAACGAGAAAAATTTGAAACTCGACATCACATATTGTTGGCAGCCGAATCCAGCTCTAAATTTGAAATTTATTGAATTCATTCCGTTCGTTATTACTATTATTCACGTATGGGCCCTGGTTAGAGGCGTTTATTGTGGTTAGCCTTCCTTT